>JAUESR010000209.1:237500-760000 GCA_030914345.1 Drosophila koepferae
CACACATGCAAGTTAATTGGAATTTAGCACATGGCCCGTAATTCACAGCCATAAGTGAATGAGTGTTCAACGAATATTCATATACATATATACATATATATATCTGTATGTGTATGTGTGTGTGTGTGTGTGTGTGTGTGTGTGTGTCTGTAAGTGTACAGCAATTATTTTTATAACGTTAATGAGCACTGCGCATTATTGTGGCCTACCAATGGCGGCGACAACGAGAAGCCGTGAAGCAGGTTGACGATGAGAGCGACGACAGTCGGCGTCAAAAGTGTGCGCACACATATTAGCCACACTGTGAGAAATTCAGAGCAGAAGAAGTTAGCGCCTATAAGAAAGAAATATGGCATACTTGTGCTGGAGCTGTCTAAGCAAAAATGTGCGCAAAACTCTTGATTGACTGCATGAATGACTGAGAAAATATATAGTATATAGATATACATGTATATGAGTCGAGCTCTTGAATATCTGTTGAGAACTTATTATCGAATGGACACGCTATAAAGTTCTTAAAGTCTTCAATTCTCAGATACATATGGCAATAGAATTGAATAACAAATATAAATAGGCTTGCTAAAGTTGTCTTAGATACTTTGCTAGAAATTCAGATTCTCCACAGCTCATGCCATGTTTTCGCTCAGTGCATGTAACTAAATTCACAACATTTATCCACCTACAAATGGCGCTGGGCATTGTACAAGGCGGGGCACAGGTGTGAGTGTGTGTGTGTGTGTGTGTTTGCGGGCAGGTGTATGGGTGTGTTTGTTTACCTTAATTATTACACACATGCCAAAAAAAGAGTGAGCAAGATATAGGCACAGAGAGGGAGAGAAAGGAAGGGACCGAGGGAGGGGGGCGAGTGTGACATGCCTGGTTGTTAGCAATTAACTTGGCATTACACAAATTTTTAATAGCATACTTAATGACGCGAGCGTGTGAGCAAACGAACGCGCACGCCTCTCTCTGCGCTTCTCATGCGGCTGCTTGGCTCGTGTCTTGAGCAAAATTTAATTTGCGCCCTGCCCAATTATCTGACACAAATTGCACGTATTTAATGTCAGTTGTTTGATGTTTTGGTTGCTGTTGCTGCCGCTGTTGCTGTCAGGTGTTGCAGCAACAATATGTGCAACAGTTGAGAGAGAGAGAGAGAGAGAGAGAGAGAGAGAGACGAGGGGCAAGAGCTCTTGCCATTGCTGTGTGCATTTTCCTTTTCTTTGTTGCTTTTGTTTTGCTTTGATTCACGTTTTCCTCGCAGTCATTGCATGCCGGCGAATGTCTCATCGTCTTCTCTGCAATTACAGCTATAAAGCTCTAATACCAGCTCCATAGCACGTGGCGTAAGTCAAATCCTCTTCACATCATTGAGACATATAATAAATATATCTACATAAAATTTAAGAGATTTGTCAGGATATACACATTTATAAAGTATGCTCCCACTAGAGTTTGCTTTCTCTCATAAGCCTAGGTCAGAGCCTTGAATGATTAGAGCTCTTCATTGAAGCCATTTGCTGATGCTGTTGCAGGCTTAGGGTATTCTCTAGTCAGGCATATTGGAATAGATCTTAATTTTCTTAAAGCGCATTTGATTTAGGTTTAAGTTTCGTTGCTAGTCTGTTACCTCACTCTCTCACTTACTTTCTCTTTCTCTCTACCTTTCTCCCTCTCCTCGGGCATGTCCAGCTGTAATCGACATTTTAATGCTCTGTAATTGCCCGGCTAAATCGCAAAGCCAAAGCAAAAGCTCGACGTTGTCTGACAGCAATTTGTAAGATAAACAAATCACTCACACCCACACCCACACACACCCACACACACCCACACACACACACACTCATGTGCTGAACACTATAAACAGCTTAAAACAGTATTAAAAGCATTTCATTCACATCTGTTTCTCTCTGTATATTTCAATTAGCTCTTAAATAATTGCAAAGTGCGAAAACGTGCAGAGAGCGAGAAGGACACAGAGATGGAGAGTGAGAGAGAGCGAGAGCAAGAGAGAGGGAAATAAACTGTTGCCTACTTTTCAGCTGAAGTCGTTTAGAATTGGTTATTGATAGTGCTGCAATTAAAGTCTGATTACTTGAAGAGCTTTGGGAATGCCTCCAAAGGGAATTTGAGCAGCCGTTAAGCTGATTCAGATTCAGGGATAATCAATGCAGTTGAGGTCCGAACACGTACTCAATTAATGCTTTCTATAATAATACTGATTCATAATCAGTTAACTTAAAGCACTTAGTCTCAGCGCTTTTAGCTGTTGCTCAATTGAATTTCATAGTTTTAATGGCATTCGCTTTATCCGACACTAAACTGCCGTTAATTACATTTTCTTCATGCTCACACACACACACAGCTCTATTGATGGCAGTGACATGTGACGCCTCGTGTATGTGTGTGTGTGTGTGTGGATCATTTCTGCATACAGAGTTTAACAATTTTTTGTAATGGCTGCAATCAAAGTTTTAATTAAACGCTTAAAGAGTGAACGGACGAGCGTCAACAAAAACCGCAAGCACAACTAAGTCCAGAGTCAAACAGCAGAAGCAGGAGAACAGGGACACAGTGAGTGAGAGAGAGAGAGAGAGAGAGAGTGAGACGAGTTAGAGCGAAAGAGATAGACTGGGCACGTTCGTGGCTAATGGAGCACAGGCGACCCAAAACATAAACAAAAACTTCTGCTGCGATTTTTAATAGTTTTTTTTTGTCTTCTTTTTTTTATGCTTGCCACAACTTCTTCTGCTTTGTTTTTTTTTTCTTTTTTTTTTTTGTTTTCGTTCACACGCAAAGCGAGTATATTGGCAAAGCGAGTATATTAGTATTTGTGCACTGGTCTAGCTGCTGACTGAATGGGCAAAGGGAAATACTTTATGTACTCTGTCTCTCTCTCTCTTTCTGCTTTTATCGCTGTTTGTTTGTCTCTCTTTCGCTTCAGTATTCGTTGATATTTCCTCTGCACGATCCTCTATCTGACTTTAATCATCTCTAACTACCTTTATCTAACTCCATTCGTTATTCATCTCTATTCGTCTGTATCCTTCCCCACCTCTCTCTCTCTCTCTCTCTCTCTCTCTCTCGCTCTCTCTCTCTCTCTCCTCCTATATTCGGCTCCATCTGTCTCTATTCGTTTCTACCTCCATCTATCCATCCATCTATTTATATGTCTTTGTACCTTGAGCGCGTATTTATGCAGTCGCTTAAGCCCAACTAGAGTTCTATTGCTGCTGAATGGAGGCGTGTTCGTGTGTGTGTGTGTGTGTGTGGGTGTGTGTGTGTCGCCGTCGGCGACACTTAGCCAAATATAATATGGCTTTTATGTCAGCCACTTGCACAAAATTGCTTTGCGAGGCCAAAGGGCAGAGGCTCGAGTACGAACGGGGAGTGGCAGCTGGGGGCGATAGGCGATAGAGGAGAGGAGAAATGGCCAGAGACTGGAACCTAGAACCTACGTTCAAATGCATCTTCTTCTTCTTCTTAGGCAGCTGCTAGCTTTTTACGTGGCCAACACGAAGAAAAAGAAGTCAACGAGTAGCATATGCTCGAATCGAAAATACCCTAGATGTGAGCACAAATGAGTAACTGATTGAACTGAGAGAGTCTCCATTTCATATTTGTCGGCTCTGAATCTTCAAATTAACAAAACATACTCAATTGTGTTATCGACTTTAATCGATAATTGATTTAGTTATTGATGGCCTAAAAGATACTACAGAGGGAGAGAGAGAGAGAGAGAGAGAGAGAGAGAGAGAGAGAGAGAGAGAGAGAGAGAGAGAGAGACAGCTTTATATACACCTGAAGCTAAAATGTATATACCCTGCCTACATGTCAGTCAATGAGTACAGGGTATTGCAAAAGATAGACCGAACAAAGTAAAGTGAGAGTGAGAAAAAAAAAACTTTCATCTAGCAAGCGAAAGCTGACAGATGCATCTGCAGCGGCAAAGATGCCTCTCACGCTGCACCTCAACTCATCTCTCTCTCCCTCTCTGCCTCTCCCCTTCTCTATTTGCCTCTCTTTCGCTCTGTCTTCTGCTAGAGCAGAAGTGCATCAGCATCCGTGTGGATTCGTGTAAACCATCCAACCACCCGTCAAGTGACTTAGTTTGCTTCACATTCTGCTTGGGCGTTTAGATGAAAAAGCTTTTTGCATTGCACAGCTCTGTCAATGCAGCCGGCCAACCATCCAATGGCCTCGCAGTGAAATACCCTGTAAATAGCATGTTGACTTTGCCTTGGATTTGTGAGTATTTTAAGCAAAGAAGAAGAAGGTATTTGAGAATATGTAAGGCATGAAGAAGCCGAGAGAAAGAGAGAGAGAGAGAGAAAGAAACGATTGAGTAGGACAGAGAAAGAGCGAGAATGGACTTGCATAAGAAGTAAACATATTACAGGTGCGTCATACCCCATCTAACTTCTACTACGTGGTATTACAATGGGTGTAAAATATTTACGCTGCCGTTTCTGGGGCGCTAACAATACGAGCCAAGTGCTTACTAAGTGGATCAACATATCAACATTCTTAACAAATATGCAAAATGGAATATGAAATAAGCTGTAAGAGAGTGAAAGAGAGATATAGAGAGAGAGAGAGGGGAGAAGGGAGCGAGATATGAGCTAAAACGCTGTTGGATATAAGAGGATTGATGTTGAAGCGAAAAAGTGGAATTAATTAAGTCAAACAATGCATGACAAGGCAACAGAAATGAATCGAAAATTCCCATTTCATCAGCAGCTGCATTCAAAATATCTCAATTTATCCATATCCTTTACAAATATCAGTTAGATTTTAATTGTAATATATTGAATGGCGCTGGAAATCGGAGGCCGGCCATCGACTATTTTAATTAACACGCCACAATACAGATGCAGGCCCAGATCGAGATAAAAGGGCAGCCCAGTTGCAGCAGCCATTGTTGCAAACGTGAATGCACGATGGCTCACCTGACAGGTGCAAGGGAAACACGATAAGGGAAGCGATGTCAGGTCAGAATATTTTTAATTAAAAGTGCATTTCATTAAAAGCCTCACGGGTAGAACAACAGATTTATATGTGAGAGATAGAGATAGATATAGAGATATACATAGATATAGATATAGATATAGATATAGATATAGATATAGATATAGATATAGATATAGATATAGATATAGATATAGATATAGATATAGATATAGATATAGATATAGATATAGATATAGATATAGATATAGATATAGATATAGATATAGATAAGATTAGATTCTCTATGATCTGCTCTAGATTTAGATCTCGCCTCTCCGCTCTGCTCTGCTCTCGCTCTACGAATCGATCTCGCTCTAGCTATTTCGATCTAGCTATAGCTTCGATCCGATATCGCTCTCGCATCTCGCTCTCGCTATCGTATCAGCTATCGATATAGATCGATATAGAATAGATATAGATATAGATATAGATATAGATATAGATATAGATGCAGATGCAGATACTTTTGGACTTACCTCGCAGTATCTTTTTATCCCGATGTCCGTGACAGCGATAGCCTTGGCAAGCTCGCTTCTGGAGAAGCGTTGGGCAGTGCTTGCCTCCGTTCTGGGCTGCTTGCAGGACTTGGCGGGTGCGCGTCATCATGCCCGGGCCGCAGCTCTTGTCGCATTCGCTCCACGCTTCCCAGTCGCCCACCTGGCAGTCGAGCACTGCAAGCAGAGAGCAGACGGTTAGAGGTTAAAGTTCATGAAGACATTCAACTCAAAAGCAATTAAAATGCAAGTACAGTGATGCCTCGCTAAAGCATCAGTTCAGAGTCTTCTAGCAGACGTGAGACTCGTCATTGGGCATGCTTCACTGTACACAGTTATGGACTCTAGACTTTCATTGAATATTATTTTATTATGTTCAGCTCGATGGCGATTGCTCTGTGTGGATGAATGTTTCATGATTAGAGTTGCTGCTGCTTTTACGAATTTCTAATTCTGTGCTTTGTCATTGTCGTTCTCGGCTTAGCACTGGACAGTGGACAGTGGACAGTGGACGCAGCTGGGCGTTGCCACCTAGTTGCAAGTGGCATATGTGAAAACAAAGAAAGCATTTGTCGTGCAGTCTCGCCTGCTGACTGCCGACTGCTCATTGCAGAGCGGCGAGCGCACCAAGGAAATATGGGACAAAGGATTTTCGGATAAAATGCCTCGTAGCGAGCTTTTGTTGCAGCTCGAAATGCAGCTGCAGCAGCAGTAGTTAAATACTAAATGCTAAATGCAACGAGTGACGTTTCAAGTTTCTTAATTAAAAATTGTGCAGCTCCGGCAAAATTAATTAAAATCCATTTGCCTTGATTGCGTCGCCTTTAGCCATGGCCGGGCGAGCATTTCCAGTTTGGCCCTTAAAGGCGCTAATGAAGCCACAAAGAGAGAGAGAGAGAGAGAGAGAGAGAGCTCCAAAACGAATTGCAATATGCTACGGCCAGCCCTCTCTCTCTCTCTCTCTCTCTCTCGTTCCCTCTTTCTGTCTCTCTCTTTCTGGCTGTGGTAAATTCCCTCGGCTATTGCATTCGTTCAGTCAGAAATGGCAAAAATTGTCTTTAAAATCGATTTGAGCTGCATTTATCGATGCCATTTCCAAAGTTTTGCTCTCTTTATGATACCCTATATATGTACATATATATAAAGGGTAAAGAGAGGGGCGTATAGGCCTCTGCACTTTGATGACTTCATTAGTTCATATTCAGCTACATTCATTGAAGTAGTCATTCATTGATATCGATAAATATCGATTTTACAATTTATAATTTTGTACCTAAAGACAGACAAATTGCAGGGCATAAGATATAGCTAGGCTCTACTCAGAATAAGAGCAGAGCTTCCGAACATCTCTAAAGCTAATTCACAGTATAGGGTATCTGCCCGTCGTACAAGCCCAAATTAGTTGCGGTTCACTGTGGTTTTGGTACGGTCCGTGTATTTGGTTTAAAGGCGCTTTGCCCGTAATTTTGCACACAACACCACAAAAGCCAATTTATATTTTTCATTTTCATTTTCATTTCGTTGGGTTTTTCCAACCAGTTTTTCTTTTTCTCCGCTTTTGCTTAGCATTTTAGCCATTGGCTTGGTGTTCGGTGCTCGGTGCTCGGTGCTCGGTGTGGCCGCGCAAAATTAGCAAAAACGAGCAAAATGAGGCCAAAACAAAGTGCCGGGATAATAGAACTAAGTGCAAGGAGCTGTCGCAGCAGGCGCTAGGCGGCGCAGGCGGCGCAGGCGGCGCAGGCGGCGCAGAGCAGGAGGCGGGCAAAGAGAGGGCGTAAAACTAAAGTAGTTAAAATTATGATTGCATTGGCTGCCGGCAAAGTGTTTAGCATATTGTGTGCAGCAGCAGCGGCAGTCATGAATGCGAATGAGAAGCGCATAGAGAGGCAGCAGAGAGTGGAGCCAGCAGCAACAGCACAAAGCAAACTTTTGCCTCTGATCCGGCTTGTTGTGGCAATAAATGGCATAAAATGCTGCTTAGCAATCATGCCACTTGATTGTGAGGGCCGATAGAGGACAGAGAGGGCAGAGAGTGCAGAGTGGAGCTCTGAGGGCGTGGCTTATCCTTAATGCTCACACTTCCTTGAGAGTTGTCAACCAGTTGGCCAGCTGGCCAAGTCGTCTGTCCATAATTGCTGCACTCGCAGTTCCAGCTGCAATTGCAAGTGCAGCAGCTGCTCCTGCTCCTCCTGCTGCTCCTCCTGCTGTTGCTGTTGCTGTTGATTATGGCAGCTGCTCACGCTGGCTGCTGATAACGATGACAATTAGAGTAATACTGATGGTGATGATAATGAATATCATTATCATTACGATAATTATTCAGCTGAATTTGTTTAATCTCCGAGAGTGGAGTTCGGAATTCTAGTGCACTTGACAACAGCGACGCACTGTTGCCACACTTCACTCAAATGGGAAGCAACGTTGCCACATTTGATTCGCTTGCTCCTGCAATTTATGCCAACACTTGACTGGGGAAATACTTCAAGAATTCGTAATCAAACAGATCCAGATTACAAAGTTATTTTCCAGCTCGCAATATTCTCATTTTCGACGGGGCATTGACCACTTTCGACTTCATTTTCTAACTCTGATTTCATGTCCCATTTCCATTGCCAACTCCAAAACTTTTCATTTCTGCATCTCAATTCATGCTTCCATTCCATTAGGTCCCTCTATAAAGTTACATTGTCAATCACGACTTTATACTCTCACTTCCAATTCCGATCTTCAGTTACAGAGTCCTATTCCTCTTCCTCTCCATCCACTTTAAACATCCTCATTTAGGCTATTCATTCTATCAGCCACTCCTCCACTCCTATTTCACATATTCAACTCTCATAGCCTAATTCAACCTCTGCACTTGAATTCCCCTTCCAGCCCCCGATGGCCACTTCCACTTCCAATTTGCAACTTCCAACATTCCAATCGTCCGTTGCACATCCCATTAGACACTTCTTCTGCATGTTGTGTGAGTCTTCTTCAATGCGTCACATGTAAATGTCATTGTCTCTAAGCCTGTAAATTTCACAGCTATTTCTGGGATCAGAGTGCCGCATGCAATTACACAATGGCTCAGGCCGACTGGCTGGGGAGAGAAGTGAAGGACGTTTCCTTGACTGCTGCTGCTGCTGCTGCTGCTGCAGTGGCTGTTGCTGTTGTTGTAGCTGAAGTTGCATTTCCTTGGGGCACATACACACGAGTTGCCACAACATAACTCAATGTCCATAGAGAAGAGCAAATGCAGCAGCAGCAGCAGCAGCAGCAGGCCCAGGAGCAGGAGCAGGAGGAGGCGCAAAGCAGCAAGCAGCAAGCAGCAACAGCAGCAGTTGCTAACGCGTTTGCCTCGACACGAGGTTACGAGAAATCAACACAGCTTGGTTATTTGTGGCCAGCGATGTGAAGCAAATGCCCCTAAAATGTTGCAGCTGTTGTTGCTGTTGCTGCTGTTATATTTGTTGCTGTTGCTGCTGCTGTTGTTGCTCTTGATTCACAAAAAAAAAAAGAAAAAAAAAGAAAACAAAACAAGCAAAGACCCTTTGCCCAATCGAGTTTCCCTGTTGCCCGCTTTGGTCAGTTGCGTTTGACATTCGCTCTTTCTCTCTCTCTCTCGCTCTCTCTCTCTCTCTCCCTCTCTCTCTCTCTCTCTCCGCCTTTCTCTGTGTGTATGCGTGTTTCTCTAGCCAAGTCAAACAATTGCTTTTGACAAACTCAAGTGCGGCAGATAAACAGATAAAAAGTCGCATCGCCCTTTTGTTTTCCACTTGGTCAATGTAAAAGAAAATACAAATAAAAAAAAAAATCGTGAAGTACGGCAACAGCGCGGACTTTTGACCATCAGACCCTGCATCGCTGCCACACTTCAGTCAAGTATTTTTTTATGCTGCAGCGAGGCTGAGGGCTGAAGAAAAGCAAGATAAACTCTCCCTGAAGTGCGGCAACAGTGCACTTGATTGCGATGAGAATATGAAGAATCTGTTGTCAGTAATTCAGGTATTCTGCCGGTCTCTTCGAAACGCAGAGTTGCCACACCTCATATCTGAATGAAAAAGAGAGAAGACAGAGAGTGTGCGAGGGAGAAGGAAAGATAGAGATAGAGAGGAGGAACAGCAAGAGAAAAAGGCAGAGAGATATAAATAACAGAGAGAGAGAGAGAGAGAGAGAGAGAGAGACAGGCACACGTAGTGAAATACAGATACAGAGTGAGCGAGAGCATAGAGTAGAAACCGAAGGAGAGTAAAGTAATTGAAACTCCTTTCAAATTGCATTGTTGCCAAATTTCGGTTAGTCTTAACTGCTATTAGCTCATCTGAGCTATGGCTAATTCATCGTCTATCGGCTTCTGTTTCTGTTGCTGTTGCTGTGGCAGCCAAGCACAGCTCTCGCTCTTCCTACAAATTGCAGCCAAAGTTTTTGGTCAAAACAAGAGGCTTCTTCCCCGCCCTGAACCTGAAGTGACTCCGCTGCTGCATCGATTGCCGTTGTCCGAAAGTTTTTGCAACCGAGGGGCTGTCAACAGCAAGCTGAAGCAAAGAGAACAAATTTGGGGAAGTAGATGATGCAAACTTTCAATAACTGATATTGTCGCTTTGCAGCGTTTGTCAACACTGTCAGCGGCAGAAGGTGCAGAGGAGGCGGCGGTCGAGCCGCTCATAACAATAACTGAAACTTCAGACTGGGATACTTTAGCTGTAGGTAACTTTGTTTAACTTCACGACTTGAGCTCCTTTTGGCAGTGCTGCCAAGCTGCACAGCGTTGCCAGACTGTTCACCTTGCCGCTTCGCTCGAAGTTCAAATTTCAAATTGATTTGCTGAAGCATAAGTTGAGAAACATGAAAGTTTTGCTTAAGTTGCTCACTTTTAGTCTGGCGACGTTGCCACATTTCAGAGCGTTGCCAGATTGTCCACACTGCGTAAAATCTAATTGGATAAGGCATGGAATTAATTATCATATTGCATATTAATTATTATTTAATATTAATGAACGATGCGACAAGGTGGCCAATGCTGCCAGATGGGTATACAAAAGTGTTTTGTTGCCATTTGGCTTATTGTTCATTTATTTATGGCTGCATGTATTTGGCTTTCATTTTGAACAATGTCAACCCTTTGCCAGCTGTCTCAATTGCCACTTGGCAACAACAGCAGCGGCAGCAACAACAACATTTGCATACGAGAGTGCCCAATGGCCACTTAGTGGATCATCTAAGGGCCACATTACGTTTTATTTGCCTGGAATGGAGAGTTTGTCTCGTCCCACTGGCGGCCCTCTCCTGGCGGCCTCCTGCAGCCGCCCTCTATAGCCGCCTAACGGCACAGCTGGGTCCAGTTCGCGCTGGCGGCAGCGAGAGTATGTGAAATGTGGCAACGGTGGGCAATTATCAAATGTTGCCAGACCCCAACTTAAGTGAAAACAAAACTGTGTTCAAAAAGCCAATCAAGTGATGATCATAAATATTAATTGATTGCCAAAATGAAAAGGCTCACTGGAAAAGCATTTGCACATGGTACAGTCAAGTCTTTAGCTTAAGCGAGTCTCAACTCAACGTGAAAACTTTTTAAAAGGCAGCTCTATAGTTAACTAACGTCTCAACTCAAGTTCCACTAAAGTCAACTTCAATACCTTTCAGATGTCAATATAATTGCTTTCAAGACTCGTTTCAATCTCCCTTCAAGCTTTTATTCAAGCTCACTCAAAAGTTTTGGCTAATCATATTCAACTCTATCATATATCTTCTGTAAAGCTTGGTATGTCAACCCGATTAAATATATATATATATATATATATATAAAATATTTTAAACATATTTCCGAGTTGCTCTAGCTGCACTTCAAGTAAGTCAAGTCCATTGGCCAGACATAACCTACAAACTTACTTCAGCACGGCGTACACAGAGCGAAAAACCAGGCACATTTATAATTAAATGAATTACAAAAACAAAAAAATTTTTATGTATATAAAAAAGTCGTATTTGTGCTTAAAGCAGGAAAAAAAAAAAAGAAAGAAAGAAAACTCTTTGGCTCATGGCTAGTAAGCTTTTTATGTTGTTATGGCGCAAACCAGCCCACCCACGTGCCCTTTGACCGCGTCGCACCTCCTCCTTCACCTCCTCGTCCCACATCCCACATCCCACATGCCCCCTCGCCTGCCGCCCTCAACATGCTCTCCACCCCTTTTGTCTGAAGTTAAGGTCCGTGTTTCGCTTTCGCTTTGGCTTTGGCTCTCGCTATGGCACGACAAAGTTATAATAGCCCTTTACGGCCAGGCTGAACACACACTCTCTCACACACACACACACACACACACACACACACACACACACACACACACACACGCATACTCGGCTGTAATGGCAGAACAAATGAAAGCCAGCTAAAGCCAACGACAATTGTGTGTAGCTTGCGTATGTCAACGTGTCAACACTTAATGTAAATTACAGTTTGTTAACCACACACACACACTCGCACACACTCACTCACACACACACACACACTCACACACACGCACTTCAACTATTTTCACTTTTGCCTCTCGCGTTGTTTTTATGCTCTTCATAAGTATTTAATGCGACCTTCTCATATATAACAGCCACGCCCACTTGTCAGGTTGTATAACCTACACCAGCACCACGCCCACGCCCACACCCACGCCCCGAAATTGCCGCCCTCCTCTGCGTAACTGGCATACATAATGTGCGTGCGAAGCATCACTCTGGCTTAGTGCATTTGACACGACAAGAGTTTCATATAAATTTCAGTTCTTTAAAGTGAATATTGAATATCTCCCGAGTACATTTCTATGCATATGAAATCCACTTGCACTCAGCTCACCTTTGGCTTTAGTAAGAATATCGATGTATATAAAGAAAAAAAAAAATACTTTAAAGGAATTGAAATATGTGCATTCACGAGTCAGATCATATTGCTCATAGATCTATCTTTGTAAATGCGATACAGCGATCTATTTCGTGCTTGGAGGATGCAACTACAACTACAGTGATCTATCCTGAGATGATCATCACTCTGACGAAAGACGCTTTGAATTATCAGATGATTGAGCTATACTGCTTTATCCTGAGCTGTCTCTTCAAAGAGATACATTTCTAGCTATTCATACTCGCAATCTTCTCTACAATCCTCTATCTTTGCACTCTATAAAAGAGTATATGCTGTACTAAACCAATATGCTTCACTTCAGTATATGAATCAGTATTAGGAGCTTGTCTGTTTGCTAAATAGTTTTCACATTCATTTCGCAGTGGCCAGAAGCAGAGACAGACTCCGAGGGACAGAGGGAGGCTGGGGCAACAGAGTTAAATCTAAAGGACTCAAGCAACTAGCCAGCAACAGCTTAGGCTACACACACACACACACACACACACCTGCACCTGCACACACACACACACACACACACTCAGCTCAATGGCAACTGAAGTGCTATAAATTGTTGAGATTTTACTGTGAATGCTTTTTGCTGGCTTTTTTGGTTGACCACAATTAGCTTTTCATTGTGTGTGTGTGTGTGTGTGTGTGTGACTTGAGCATGTGTGTGTTGTCTTCTGGTGTTGCATACATGCACATGTGTGTGTGTGTGTGTGTGTGTGGCATTAGTTGATGCTGCGAAATGCATACGCATTCACATGGCAAATCGAATCTTTGGCCTCGACCAAAAGCCAACTGCAAAAAAAAATTACAATTTAGTTAGGGTGGACCAAAAAAATGGAGCTGCATAATAAACGTTTGGCTGCACACGCAGCCTCTGTTTCTGCCTCTGCCCCTGCCTCTGCCTCTGCCTCTGCCCCAATTCACATGCGAATGCGAAAGAGGCCAACAGGGGCAACGAAAAAAAAAAGAAAAGAAAAGAAAGGAGAAAAAAAAATGTGGAAAGTTGACTACGATTTTCGACAGTTTTTCCAATTACATTGAACCAGCTAAACTCGACTCTGAACTCGGGACTCGACTCACTTCTGGTCAGCGGTCCGCAAAACAAAGCTCAGTTGAAGCATCAACTAGTCAGCGAGTCCAGTTGCCAGCAGCATAACAATAATCCACAACAAAAATGCTAAAGGAAACTGTGCAGCGGGAAAAAAAGGCGTAAAAAATGCACATGGAAGTTAACGACTAGGAAAAGCTCTAAAGTTCCCCAAATGGTGAACGTATATGAAAAAAAAAGGGATTTGAAAAAGTCAGGATTTGACAAAAAGGCCTGACCAGAAGTAGTTCTGCTCAAGATTTGATCTATCGAGTCCACATAGTATTTGAATGTGCATATATGCGATTATATAGATCCAGATGGAAGATATATATAAATTGAAGTGTTTCCCCAATCTTTGAGTAGCTAAAGAGCAGCGTTATCGAAAATGTCATAATATATAGCCTAGACTCATAAATTGAGTTGTATTTTTATCTATCATGAATCTATCATGATCATCTGCAAATAAATGTCATTCACTCACACTTTGTGGAAAAAGTCAGAGAGTGAGCGATTGAGATTGTTCCTCAACGAGTTCGTTTGCAATCGGACAGACACTTTTTTCATTCGCTCTTCTGTTTTCTCGATCTTCGGCTGTATATGGATTGGTGTCTAGGCGAGGTTTCTCTTCACCATGTGAAAGAGAAGACTGTTTGCATAGATTCTTTGTGTTGTCTGCTCACTTACAAAACATCATCGTGCGAGCGTTAATCGTATCGCTTCCGAAACGATGTTCGGGAAAAGAGCATCACACGAAGAATAGCTCAACGCGAAGAGCTCAGCCGATACTAAAACGAACAGAACCGAGTGCAAGTGCGAGCAGGGTAGATAAATATATATATATATTTAAGTGAAACCAAAGTCAGAGCAGCATCAATATACCCCATACGCTGCAGCTTCCATTGAGTACAGGGCACAACAACAACAAAAAAAAGTGAGAAAAAGCCAAATACATGAAAAACTGTTAACGAAACGTGATGAGTGGCGAAAAAGGACATGGCTAGCTTCCTGTATCTGCTCCTGCTGCTGCTGCTGCTCCTGCCACTAGGAGCGAGGGTCTTCCAGCGAACGACCTAATGAATGCAATTTATGCCAACGGTCACACAAACTTCGCACTCTATCAAATGCGTGAACAGAGGGCGCAGAGGGCGTGGAGGAAGCACAGGACAGTGGACAGTGGACAGTGGACAGTGGACAGTGGACGCAGCAGCCAGGTGCGAAGCGCATATCAGACTTGCATAACAACCCTTTCTCTCGCCCTCTCATCCTCTCTCACTTGATAGTCGTCTCATAACAATATTTTTTTGCTCGTCAACTTTAAAATGTGTACAAAAAACTGCGCAACAAGGATATGAAGGACTGATGCAAATGATATATATATATATATATATATATATGTAAGTATATATCATTCAGTTGCAGACTCGATTCACAAGTGTAATCTGAGTGAGTTTATTCCACACACCGAACTGTAACTAAACTCACACATACTCTATATGTGCGCGTTCAGTCCTTTTAGATCTTTTAGATCTTTTAGATCATAGTTCGGATGAACTGAGGGTGTGCTAATGAGTCGTAGCTATGTTTTTGAGATCTTCAGACTTGATTAAGTAATACTGTTGTCTTATATGCTTCATGCCAGAGCATATGCAATATGCCCAATATACTCCGATTACACTTTTACAGGGTACACTGGCAGCCAAAGGGGTTGCCGCAAATTATTATTGGCATTATTATGGGCCAACTAGTCAAGCAAGTTGGGCTCATTTCACCGAATGTGAATATGCGTCTAGGCGCTAAATCATTTTGTACAAGATTACATACACACACACACCCACACACCTCAACACACACACACACATACATATATATGTAGATATCCTCTCCCATTTTGGCATAAATTTAGCCACATTTTGAGGTGTCTGAGCTCGAGTTGTTAGCTGCAGCCAGCCTTTGGCTTCAACTATTAGCTGACCCACAAACAAAAACTGAGCCATAAACATATACTTTGATATATATATATATATATATATGAATTTGTATATAAAAGAACATGGAAGCAGCCCACAAAAGTGGGCGTGGAGAAAGGGGTTAAAGTTGAGTTGCAAAATTTATGATTAATAAAAAAATAAGTATTTTCTTGTGTGTGTGTGTGTGTGTAGAGGTTGTGGCTGGGTAGAGAGAGAGAGAGAGAGAAGGAGAGAGCGTGTGGGAGGCGTAGCTGCTGTGGGCGTGGCTGGAGCCAAGCAAAAGAAATCATAATAAATATGTAAAGCAGCCGAAAAGTATGCAAATAAACGCTGTGATTGCCTCGGCCAGTTTTTATGCAGCGGCATGCTCAATATTATAATGCCATTTACGCACAGACACACACACACACACACACAGGCACACACACGCACACACACACACGCGCACACACACATCTGCTCTCTTGTGAATGCCACATCAAAGCTCAAAACAACGGACAATTTGCCAAGTAGAACATTTTCTTAGGGCTCTTCTTCACACACTATCTCTCTTTCTCTCTCGCTCTCTCTCTCTCTCTCTCTCTCTCTCTTTCTCTATCTGTCTCTGTCTCTCTCTTCATCACACTGTATGTAGGTCCTTTTTGGCCAAGCGTCTGGGCCACTTTATTTGCCTTGTGCGGTTACGCCAAATTGATTTTTATGCGCTCAATTTATGTATTCTGTTCTACATGTACTTGAGATACATACATACATACATGCATGTATATGACATAGACATGTGTTACATATACATACAGTGCATGAGTGTATATGTGCATATTCGCACTATCAATATATACCACATACAAATATATACATATATATTTATATTAAAATTGAGTCGCGCTAGCAAAACAATTCCCAATACAAAACTGTGACTCGTCGCCTGGTGTGGAAAAAGCTGAGCAGCTGAGATGAACCTCCCCCCCCACTTTCCCCTCTCCCTCCCCCGTCCCACAGCATTTGATAAGAATTTTTAGCTCTCAAAAAGAAAGAAGAAGCAATAAGCAGACATTGCAAATCAATTGACTGCAAAATGACATCGAATAAAAGCTGAAGAGGACTGAGACTGAGCGATAGAGATAGAGTGAGAAAGAGAGCGACTGAGAGTGAGAAAGAGAGAGACTGAGACTGAGAAAGAGAGAGACTGAAAGTGAGAAAGAGAGAGACTGAGACTGAGACTGAGACTGAGACTAAAACTGAGACTAAAACTGAGACTAAAACTGAGACTAAAACTGAGACTAAAACTGAGACTAAAACTGAGCGAGAGAGAGAGAGATATATATATAGAGAGAGATAGAGAGAGAGAGAGACCAAGTGGTTCTTTTATAATGTCTGCTGTCTGTCGTCGTCGTCTGTTGTTGTTGTTGTTGTCGTTGTCGTTGCGTCTTGTCCAGCTGCTCCCTTTTATTTATATATATATACATATATTTTTAGGGCAACGTCTGGCCATTTATGAAACATTTATGCTAGGCTGTCGGGCAGCCGCAAGCACCCCCGCCCCACAGACCCAGCTTCATTGTCCTAATAAAAAGCACAACAAATTGTCGACAGTTGACAGGATGGGTCGCAGGACATGCTGGACACACAGGATGCCAAGCAAGAGGCTCGGATGGGGACACAGCAAAAAAAAAAAACCTTTTGGCAGAATTTGCCTTTTTTTGCAGAGTGCGAGGGTGAGTGGTGAGGGGGCGTGCCAAGGCGAGAGGCGCAAGAGAGAAGAGGCAGAGGGCACCAACTAACAAGCAGCAGTTAGGCTAAACGTCAGCTGTTTCAGTTATAAACATGTAATATTACACACACACACACACACACACACACACACACAAAGAGAGTCAAGCATAGGCATTCCGCTGCTAATGAAGCTGGAGCACACACACATGCACAGGCATAGAGAAATGAGCCACTATGTGAACCACTAAATGAACCAAAAACAAAAACTTGACAACGCTTGCATATATTTTAATAAAAAACGCAGAGAGTGTTGCAGAAGGGAGTGCTCGACTAGCAAATACCCTAAAACAAATACTTCATAGAGTAGTTGAGCCTCAGTCTTCTACTAGCGCCATCTGTTGCATCAACTGGGCAATCTATTCTATCCATAGTTCCTCTGCTCAAGTTAGATAAGTTTATGCATAACTCGGCTTCTAGTTGAAAGATCTTAATGCAATTTGAAGAATATGAACATGAAAGTAAAGCAAGTCAATATACCAAATTTGGAGACTCTTGTTAGATATGTATATGTATATGTGTGTAAGCACATTAGAGTAATTTTAACTGCATTGTTAGCTTTAACAATCTACGAACTTTGTTAAACAAAGTTATACAGAAATATCTATTTATATATGGATATTAATGGGCTGCTACTATATTAGAAAGAGATTCAAATTCTGCTGCGTAGGTAACAATGCAATGCAAAGTCTCAAGCATTTGTAGCTCTTGAGCTTGAAGTGTTGGACAAATGGCTTGGGGTCTATAGGTTCACCTTTAAACTCTATATATGAATATTTACATTGTCTACCCTTACGCGGAAGTTACTATGGCTACAGGGTATAAAGACCAAATGGCAAATGGCAAATGGCAAATGGAAATGGAAATGGGTATGATAAAGGCAATTGCAAGTGAAATTGTCAACTCTTTATTATACATACATAGATATATACATATATACAGCTCTGTATTATACATATGTACGTATATATAAAGGCATATCCAAGTATATATATTATATATAATATTCCATTATATTGCTGATTTTGCCTTGTTTTTGTTGTTTGCCAGATTGTGAAACAATCTCGTAGCAGCAGCAGGAGTCCCTGTCGAAACCTAATCAGGGTGACCATGCCTAGTTTAGCTGTGGCAGGTGAACAGCTTTACCTCTTGGTCTTCTCTCACTCTCTCTCTCCCTCTCTCTCTCTCTCTCGCTCTTTGTTGCCGTTGACTTTATTGATTTTTATGGCTCAATGGCTTAGCTTAACATATCACACATATCTCACCCAGAGCCCGAGCCCCTATGGACTCCCGACGCCCTTGCGCTTGCCATGCTGTCATTCCCTTCCGGTCAGCCTATCCTATCTGCCTCCCTCTCCCACTCTCCCTCTCTCTCTCTCACACCCACCCCGCAGCTGCTTTGACTCGGACAAGCACTCGCCCCCAAGCGAGTTGGTTGGCAACTGAAGCACAATCCTTTGCTAAACATTTCCATTTTATGTTGCCGCTGTCCTTGCCCCACGCTAGCCCTTTCCCCCTTTCCCCCCTGCCCCACCCGCGCACCCGCCCACACCCCGTTCGCCTGCTGCGCCATTCACTGTTACACTGTTATCTGACGCCATTTTGTTGGCCGCTCTAAAATGTCATGCTATTTCTGACCCAACATGCCACATTTTTTTATTTATGCATGTTTCAGTCAACACACACACACGTTCTCCTCTTAGCTAGTTTTTTTTTTTTTTGTATCAATGTTTGCTTGGCCAATACCCTGTAACATTCTGAGCTGCATTGCTTGAGGAGTTGCGATAGATTTTCTGATTGATTGATTGACATACTTCGTGCTTGACTGACAGAATGATTGAATCGCTTACTCACTGATTGCTGGCATGAGTAAGTAACCGATTGATTGAAGAGATTGTTTGATGGATTGAATAACGTTTGATTGATTGCTTGACTGACTGCATAATGGATAAAGTCAGAGATGGACTGAGTTCACTGTCCACGCTATCCCTGGCTGCTCGATTGAGAGGCAAAACAATTGTTTATCAAAATTCAACTTGAATTTGCAGGTCTATGCAATGCAGAACATACTTTCCAGTATACTTCTGCCACACAGGGTATTCTATCAATTCAGTTTTCAATAATTTGCTTTGATTTATTTTTATTTCGGGCATTTCTTGGCACCTTTTCGCCCGGCATGGGCGGCGGGCAGCATTCGTGGCATTTAAAGCTCACCCTAGAGGACGCTACTCACACTCATGCACTCACTCTGCTCATTCATATTCATATTCAGGCAGCCGCGTATTCATTTGCATTGCCGAAAATTTAGATCGACAAATGCGAGAAAGAGACAGAGAAGGAGAGAGCATGTGAATGGCTATAAATCTAAAGTGGCTTAATAAGATTCCACTCCCAGTGTATGTATGTGTGAATGAATATGTGTGTGTGTGTGTGTGTATTAGCTTTGCTATGCGAGAAATCACAAATTCGCAATCTGCGTAAAGTGAACCAAAAAGTGAGAGAAAAAAACATTTTTGGCAATTTTGTTTTGTTATTGCTACGCAATTGGCAACGGCTGCTGTCTCTCTCTCTCTCTCTCTCTCTCTCTCTCTCCCTCTTACTTTCACTCCCATATACATTCCCATTGATTCTCTCCCGTTCTATTCGCTTGGTCAATCGGCTGACCAGACGCTCGCACTTGCAAATCGTAAATTATTTTATTTGCTGCTAATTGCAGCTCAACCAAATGCCAGCCGAGCTCCAGCTGTGCTCGCTTGCCCTGCCACGCCCCCTTTATTGGCAGCTCATAAAGCAATTAATTGAAAAAAGGGCAGCGCAGAGCGTAGCCAACCCCAAAAGCCCGCAAAGCCCGAATAACCGAAAAACCAAAAGCCAATGTCCAACTAACCAACTCAACAACGCCAATTGTTGACGGCGGCTATTTTCGAGGGATTAGCGACCAGCATTCCCCCTCTCTGTATATGGGTGTGTATACTGTATATGTGTGTGTGTGTGTGTGTGTGTGTGTGTGTAGATGACTGCGTATGTGCAGCGCTATTGTCAACATTTGCGTTTACCGAAAATGAACCAATCGAAAACATTAATTGCCAGCTCTTTAGATACACTGAGAGAAATGCAGCAGTGCAAACGAGTGCAGCGAATGAAGGTGCAAGCGATAATCAAGCGATGCTAATCAAAATATGTTCAAGCTGCAGACAGATGCAAAAGATATGTTTGAGAATTGAGAATTTTCATCAACCAATCAGTCTACAAAGAGATCTGACAGCTCATTATTAGATCCGAATACTTCTCTATACAAAGACTACTCTACAGTTTCTATTCTTAATATATATAATATAGATTTCACAATTAGAGTGAGGGAGGGGGAGAGCGAGAGAGAGTAATTGAATCAAATGCCCTTTAATATTTATTTAATTTATAGTGCACCCAAATTTCTCTCAGTGCATAGCATACCCTATATTACACCTCAATTTAAAAGAGTTCAATGCAAAAGTTCTTCAACTTTGCAGCGATTTGAGCAACTTTTTAGTTTTCGAAAGTCTTCACATTTCACTCTCTCGCTCACTCACTCACTCTCTCACTCGCTCACTCACTCGCTCACTCACAGTTCGCCTCTTTCATTTGCATTCGTCAAGTCATTTAGTGCAACTAAGGCATTTTTACAAGCCATTGGCACATTTTACGTTTTTTTCTGTGTGGCCCAAAAAACATTTCAATTCAAGTTTTTAATTGCTTGTAAAATTGCATTGTTGTTGCTTGTTGTTTTCATCGGAGGTGGTGGTAGGGTCCTCTCTCTCTCTCTCTCTCTCTCTCTCTCTCTCTCTCTCTCTCTCTCTCTCTGTATGTGTGTGTGTGTGTAGCTGTTGTTGCCATTGCCAATAATTGTCGCACACACACACCCATTTAGGTTGCAAGATATGCTAACTTTTGTATCCAATATGGCGTTTAATCGAGTTGGCCATCATTATTCAATCATTATTCATTACCTTTATCATTATCATTAGTTACATCATTCATCATCATTCATTATTCTTCATTTATTATAATCCTTCACTTTTATTATCAATACATAATCATTATCTTTATTCAGTCATTATCATCATCATCTCTTATTGTCATCATTCATTATTAATCAGGCATTGTGGTCATTCATTATCATTATTATCACTATCTTTAACATTACATTCTGTTGCATTCATTGACATAATTATGATTATAAATATAATTTGCATTACCATCATCATTATTCATTATCATCATTCATGATTCATTGTAATTATCGTTACTTATGATCATCAATCATTGTCATTAGCATAAACTTGTACTGACACAATAATAATAATCATTCATTATCATTAGCATTATCACTACTCATCATCATTAGCACTGTGTTAATTCATTGGCATTTCTCGATTAATCATCTACGAGCAATTCAATCGCCAACTCGTAGTCGAGCACCTCTTGGGCCACAAAACGATTTGTCCACCAATTCCTTTTGGCCCATTGATTGAATGTTTTCATTATAGGGTATCGTAGCATTGGCCAAGCATTGCCAAATGGAATTTCTCTTGTTATTTTGTTATTGTTATTGTTGTTGTTTAGTTGCGATTGTTATTGTTAGTATTCAATGCCTGATGCCCCGAACGCTTTGCGCATAGTTTTGTGTGCTACCAAATGAAAGAAAATGCCAATGTGCATAAGTGTGTGTGGCCATGGTTATATGTGTGTGTGTGTGTGGCATTCAAATGAAACCTAACTCGAATTATCCAAGCAATTTGTTTAAAATTAGTCGAAAATTACTTTTCAATTTGTTTTTCCATGGGGTTCGCAGCAAGAATATTGACGCTATCAATTCTCACAACGTTTACGTCATAGAGAATTGATAGACAATACCATAACTTTTAATCCATAGCAATTTCAGTGCTTAAACTGTTTGCCAAACTGACGGAAACAGGTCAATCATCAGTCAGTCAATCTAAATAGTTTATCAATTGTTCAGTCAATTTAAAAGCTGACTGCGAATCGAAATAATTCTTTCAGCTAACACTCTTTCGTAATGCTCCAATAAACTTCTCAGACTATTGGCTTATCTTCAATCAATCAGTCAATCATTAGATACTCTGATCTCAACTCCTTTAATAAGTTTCAACTCGTTGCACATTTAGAGTCCTCCATTAACTGGTGAATCGCAAATTATATTTCATTTGATTCCATAAATATTTCACGTATTTTCAATAACTTCCATTTGCTAGCAAACTGATATCTGTTTACTCATATCACATGATATCTCGACTATTTGCTTGAGACCTGGATTTTTGCCGTCCTTTGAGGGAGCTTATTTGTTTACGGCATTTGCATTCTGAACTGTTGTCGGTTCCATTGTGGGTGCTTGACTTGTGCTGGATGGCGAACCGAACATGTAAGCAAATATTGATATATATATATATATATATATATATATATATATATATATATATATGTATGTATGTATATATGTATGTATGCGTCTATATAAAGTGAGGCGAATGCTATTATCGGTCGATTGACAATCGAAGCTCTGTTTGCAGCCCTCTCCTCACTTGTGTTGTACCCCGCACGCATTGCATTGCAGCTGGGGTATATTGATTGTTGTGGCAAGGTGAAACAGGCTCAGCTGACGCTCTGCTTGTCTTATAGGCAGATAAGCCAACTTGTCCTTCCATTGCAGGGTATCCGCTAGTTGAGCACATACGTCTTCCCACTTGTACTTGTTATTTATGGCATTTACATTACGAGCATCCATCGAGCGGCTGGCAAGCGGAAATCAGCGCCATGCGTTGACGAGCATGTAATGCAGAGGCCACAGGACACAGCATGTACTCTCACACACAGATGCACCCACACACACACACACACACACACACACACACACACACTTATATAGAGGACATTCGAAATTGTTTACATTTTCCGTCAGCTCCGACATTTGATTTCGCTTATCAGAGCGAGAACGCGCCCACATAAAAAATGTCACATATGCATGTGAAATAAAAGAAACAAAAGCAAAGCCAGAGCAAAGCAGGATTATAGCTAGGCGCGGGGTATGCTCGATCTGACAGGTAACACCATGTAATTTTGCATACCTCTCACATGATCGAACATTGTAGACGAAGCCCATACATCCTGAGCCAGCAAGGCTTGCCTACATAGATAATACATAGTATATCGATATTTATCGATAATGAGTAGAATAAACTGATGTTGTGCACAGAAAGCTGGGCAGATTAACAGATATATGTTGGCCTATATTTCTAACGATATCTATGGGCAGAAAGAGAGAGAGAGAGAGAGAGAGAGAGAGAGAGGATAGATATGCTTCTTCTATATTCTCATGCAATAGTTACAGGGTATACAAGAAAGTGTCAACAAGCGAATTGGTTTAGTTGTTTTGACAGCCCAGCTCCTGATGCTGATTTTGTTTAGCCGCCTGGCAAGGCCTACGCATGTCTGTGTGTGTGTGTGTGTGTGTGGTGCTTGGTGTTTGTATTTGTGTTAGACTTTAAACATGCTTCAATAGCTTATACCATTAAATTTGGACTTTCATGTGTTTATTTGCTTCGCTTTGCGCTTTGTCTCCGCATTGTCCACTGTTCATTGTTCGTAACCTTTTGCCTCTCTTTCGTCGCCCACTCACTCTCTCTCTCTCTCTCACTCTCTCAGTCTGTCTGCCTGTCTGTCTGTCTGTTTGTCCCCTCATTCTGTGCACCATCTGCATCAGCCTCAAGGGTTCGCTCTGTCTCTCCATCTGTCCGTCCGCAACTTTTATTTAATGCGACGAAATGGGCTCTTACTAGGATTTGAATAAAATGTAGCGTTATCCCAAGCGTGCACTTGATTACACACACACACACACATCCTCCCTCTCTCTCTCTCGCTCTCGTTCTCTGTGTGTGTGTGTGTGTGTGAACCTTGACCCGGACGGAATCTAAATTGAGTTTTCTTAGGTGACAGCAGCTAAACAAATGGAAATGTGTACTTAATTTGCCTAAAACGGCTTTTGTTCAGTGTTGTTAAATGCATTAAAATTCAGTGTCCGTAAGTCTTTGACAAAAGTATTATACTTATGCAAATCTTTGACAAGTTTCGACAAATTGCTTAGCAAATGTCTGGTATACTTAACTTGTTCACACTGGTCTGTTATACAAATATGTAGACTTGGGAAAAACTTGAGCAGATGAAAACTGTCATACATAGTGTTATATATGATTTTTGCTGACCAGAACTATTATACATGATGTATGATTAAATGCTTAGTAAATTCTATTAGATCAACTGTTATACATTTCTTTATAAACTAAAACTGTTATACATGCTTCTTGATTAAAGATTTCATATTAAACTGTTCCACATTGCTTCTTGTTCTACTGTTATACAGAATTGGTAGGCAACACTGTTATATGTAGAACATTTTTAAACTGTCATGCAACTGTTATATAGTATAGATATGTTACTGAACTGTTATACACAACGGATATGCTAAACTGTTCTACTGAACAGTCATTCATACAGATATATGAAGCTGTTTTACTGAACAGTTGCGCACAACTGTTATACTGAACTGTTATACACAATTGCAACGAGCCGTCATTTAAGATATCCAGTCAAGTATCACTTCCTGCCATGCTATTAGTAGTCAACCGCAACAGAAATCGTAGCAGCAGCAGCTGTAATGGGGCTCACGCAGCAAGAGCCGTGCACGTTCCGCCAAGACCTTTTCGCCTCCACTCTGGCCCCTTCCTTGGCGGCTGCAACTGGGGCTTAACAAGACGCCTTCAAATGCAAATGGCGCAGTTTGCGAACGTATCTGGAATTCAACTTATGCTTTGGCTTTAATTGCAGATTGCGCTCGTAGGCATGACAAGGCT
Organism: Drosophila koepferae; assembly: GCA_030914345.1. NCBI lineage: Eukaryota > Metazoa > Arthropoda > Insecta > Diptera > Drosophilidae > Drosophila > Drosophila koepferae. The sequence continues at coordinate 262,616 of JAUESR010000209.1, forward strand.
CGAGGATTAGGGCTTAGGGAAGAGGCGGAAGGGACTGCGATGAGGGGGCGATGGGGCGAGGGGGCTGTTGCCCAAGTGTCGATTTTAGTTGAGTGCTTTGGCGGCTTCGTTCAATTTCTGAGCGAAATCGTGGCAAACAAAACTCGAGCTCCGCCCAGTCCCCCGGCGGACGTGCAGGGTAGTGCGTGTGCAGCAGTGTGCATCGTGCAGGGTATGTTGGGTGTCGATGCTAATGGCAGCTAAGCTGAGTGAGGTTTTTTAACAAGAAAACTTTCGCGCGGTTTTTTGGCTCCATTCGTTTTCATTTATTTGGCATTGTTTTGCATTGTACTCGGGCCAGTCTCAATGGCAAAAGCTGAACTGAACTCTTCACTTTACACTGTCCAACAGGAGGTGGGTGCTGCTGCTGCACTGCACTGCAAAATGCAATGAATTTTATATTGAAATAGTTTTGCGCAGCAGATTTGCGCCAATTGGAATTTCTTTTGGCAAATTCAAATGGAAAACCGCCCTTAGCCCCAGGCGCTGTCCCTGCCCCTGCCCCTGCCCTTGCCCTTGTCTCTGTTTCTGTTTCTGTCTCAGGGCTAGGCCGCATGTCCCGAACTGGCCGAGCTACCCTCTCAGCTGCTGAACCTGCCTGCCGGCTGTTGGGCCAAGTCCATTAACATGCGGTTTTAATTACGTGTTTATTTCGCTGTCAAAGTTCTTTGATTTCCATAAAAAAAAGTGGGTAAAATGCATGCGAACAACTTTTGCCCAGTTTCCCCCCCTCCCCTCTCTCTATCTCTTGCTCTCCGATAAAAAAGTTTTCACTGCCCGCACGCAGATAGCGCGGCCAGTTGCCACGCCCCCCTCCGACCCGCTTAGCCCATGCCATCTGCTGCCTTATCTGCGCTGCATTAGAAACAAAGACAAAGTTAAGCCAAAGTTGCGGCTGTTGCTGACGTTTTATCTTAAAGTTCCTTTTTTGATACCCTGCAGCAACAGGGTATATAAGCTGTCATCAAATGGTGGATGGCATAATTCAGTTTGATCTGGCCTCATCGATAACTTGGACTTGAAATAGCTTTAAAAGCAATAAGAAACTATCGATAGGCTTCAGTTTTTTAAGGATCTCCAAGGTTTTCTTTAGGGAGATGACTTATTTATTATAAAATCACTCCATGCGTGAAACTGTATAGTATTGGATCCTCCAGCCTCTGTCACTCGCATAAGCATTGGGATATTAAATTTGAGCCTGCTGCTGCACATGATTCCTAGGGTATGCTGCAGTCGCACACAATCAAGTAACACACTTTTCATTGTGTGTGTTTTTTCCTGATCCAGTTATTGTATTTCGTTCTTTGTTTTCGCTTTTTTTCCCCCATTTATGCCTTGGCATTTCAGCGTGTCAAGATAAGCCAGCGAGCAGCGAGTTCTGCCTGTGCATCGACGCGTTGTCCTACAACTAGAGCCGAGGCTAAAGCCAGAGCTACAGCCACAGCTACAGCCACAGCCACAGCTCCGAGAGGCTGGTGCCTCATAAAAATTCAATTGAGTGCGAAGGCTGCGCAGTATGCAAATGCCGTCTGTTTAATAAGAAATGAGTTGGCTAAGTGAAATCGGCTAACCATCAGCTCCCCCTCCCTCCCTCCGCCGACGTCTTCTCTCTCTCCTTCAGCCTTCCGCTTTCACACAGTCTTTAAATAGCCCTGCTTAATGCCCGTAATATCAAAGCTCAGCTGCAGCAGTTGAGCTGTAAAAGGTATTAACGTAACAGATTATGCCAGTAGAACAGTTCTGGAATTCAATTTCAGCTGATAAGCATGAATTTCAATGTGCCAATATAACAGTCTGTCCTGTCCGTCTGATTGGCTGATAGTACGGAAATAGTATCACAGTTGAGTAATTGATTGTAAGCTGACTTCATTTTGCTAGTATAATAGTATAACACTATAATTGTCAAGTAACTGAGAAAGTGAATGCAAGCAGCTGCCAGTGTGTCAGTATGACAGTATAACAAGAGTATGACATTTGACATTTTGACAGTATGACAGATTTAGATTATGACAGTATAATAGTTTAGTAAATCAATCAAATAAGGGATTTCTATGTACTGTGATACTCTATTTTGTGACTGTGACAGTATAACAGTGAGACACTCTAGTTGAATATAGTTGCATATGCAAATGTAGCATAGTATAACAGTATGTTAATAGGAATGTGTGATAATGAGCCATTATGTCTGTTGGCTTTTGTGTGAATAATAGTAGTGCAGTATAACAGTAGAACTGTATGCTAGTATAACAGTTTAGTATCTAATTCAATATGAAGAGGCTTTAAGCATAATATCAATTTAATTGAATTGACTTTAATAGAATATGTTATACGCACTGCGACAGTAAGTATAACAGAATAACAGTTTAGTTTAATTAATTTCAAGTTATAATGAATCAGCCCACATTTCGCTCAATGTCAGGTTGATTATCAAATTGTGTTTTGTGCTCCTTGGGAGAACATGTTCTCTCTTGAGTTCTTGCGTGTTAATCACCTTCTTGACCCACAAAGCACAATGCACACACACACACACACACACCTGTTTTCATACACACACACACACACACGCACACGTATGAATAGTTTCATTTCGTTTCCGTTTCAATTGCTTGCGTCGCCTTTTTGGCAGCATTTGCTCATTATTTATTTTCAACTAATTAGCGGTTTTTGTTAGCGTTTTTTGCTGCCTCTGCTGCTGCTGCTGCTGCCGCTGCTGCTATTGCCATCATTACTGTCATACATGGCACGACCACGCCCACGCTGACGCCCACGCCCACACGTTAGCCATGCCCTATGCGAGTAGTTGAGCGCGAAACAAAAGCATTTCGTGGGTTTATCAAACAAACCGTGCACAGCGAGCCACGGCTCCATTTTCGCACACAAATTCCCAGTTGAGTCAGGTTTGCTAATTAGTTACGGATATATGCGACAGGGCTCATACACACACACACACACACACACACACACACACACACACACACGCGCGCGCACACACACATGGACAGCAATTCTCCAACTTTGTGCAAGGCATATCAAAGTTTTTAGCGCTCTGGGAGCCAAGCACGACTGCCACGCCTCCCTCCCACACATGCACACACCTGTGAATATATATATATATATATATATATATATATATATATTTGTGTGTGTGTGTATTAAATATCAAATAATATAATATAATTTGCAACAGCATAAACTATGCGACAAGTTTGTTGGAACGCCATTGCGTATACGCCACATTGTCTGCTATGCCTTGCTGTCTGCCTGCCTGCCCCTCTCTCTCTCTCTCTCTCTCTCACACTCTCGCTCTTCCTTCACATTAAACGACAATCCTTGAATTGCCGCAGAAATGTGAAACTCATTATTTTTGTTGTTGGTTTTTCCTGCAGCACAAGAAAACTAATCGAGCTTCATGTGAAGCAATGTTGATTAAAATAAACCATAAAAAAAAAAAAAAAAAAAAAACTAATAAAAAATGCAAATGAAATAAATGTAATGTGATGCCTCCTCAACTCAATGAAGAGTGTATGCCCGTCAAATGTGAAGAAGTGTATTTTAATTAAGTGCAGAAGATCCCAGCTATTGCAATTGTCGAGAGCTGATGGGGAAAGTGAAAGCTCTTGAAGCCACTTGACAGTCTCAGTTAATTAAGGAACTTATAATGAGTATAATTTGTATAATAATGAGCATCTGTGTTTCAGTAGATCAATCGTGGGAGCTTTCTAAAAATTCCTCTAGCCTTACAGAGGAAGAGCAAGAAACCTGAATGAGCTTTACAATCAGCTTTTTTGCTAAGACAGCAAACACATTAATTTGAAGAGCTTTAAAGAGCTTTTTCAATGATTTGAGTTTTAAGAAGGAGCTCTCAAGTCAAGCATTTCTGTTGCTTTGAGAAGATTATTCTTTAAGAATAATCAAAATGGCTTTCTTATGAGCAAATTTTACATTTTAGGTATTTCCAACTCCTTTAAGAATTTTCCCATAGGAATAACAAGTTTTGATAAGTTGGCGAGTCTCAGATAAGACAGATAAAGGTGTGAGCTGATAAGGAAGCCTTTCAAGCAACAACTGTCAATTCATTTATGTGATTTGCTCAACATGAAATCTCGTTAGCTTTGAATCTGCGTTAGAGGACATCTCGCCTGCCTCTGCGACTCGGTGAGCGCTCAACAATTGGTTTAGGCTTCCCTGCGTTTCTTAAACTTAATTAAAATATGTATATACGTTGCATATATATATGTGTGTGTGTGTGTGTGTGTGTGTGCGTGTGTGTATATATGTGTGTTGAGTATAATCGAGTCTGTTGCCTGACAATGACTGCACCTGGCTTCGCCTTCGGCTCGACATCTGCAGAAGACATCATGAAACACGCTGTAATTATTTTCAGCAAATGTCAAGGGAAGGCGGTGTGGCATGGCGTGAGCGTGGGCGTGGGTGTGGGCGTGGCAATCAAAGTGGCTTCATTCAGTGCACATTTCCGTTTCCGTTTGCCCATTTCTGTTGTGCGAATGACATTTAAGTTATGATGTGGCAAAGCGAAAGGAACAGTCCTTGCCATTCACGGTAGTCCATCGAGCAGGAGTCGGAGTCGGTGTCGGAGTCGGAGTTGCATTTGGAGATGGAGTCAGAGTGCCGAATTCCATCTCTCCCTCTCTCTCTCTCTCAGTCGAATGCTGCTTATTTCAGTTACATAGATGCTTGTATATCTTAATTGAGTTTTGAGTTAATTGGGGCCAACAACACATATCAAATAACAACAACAACAAGAATAGCAATATATAACAAGCATTGCTCGTAAATTAATGTTTTATAATCCGATCAAATACAAATACAAAACAAACAAGTGTACTCTGAGAGGAGAGTGCAGGACTGGAAGATACCCTATACTCAAATATAAGTAGACAGATGCGATGATGAGACTTTTGTCTCTATTGCATTTTTGAAAGACACATTTCAGATGGAAACATTTGTATTAGAGGGAGCTATCCAAAATCCAATTTAACTGCAGGTCTCTTGCTTCAATAGCTAAGGCATTCAGATAGACGCACATCGCCCAAAGCCAATATCCTCACTTCACATTGTGAACGGGCAAAAGCCACAACAACAACAACAGCTTTCAATAAATGGCAAGATTTGTGAGAGAGAGAGAGAGAGAGAGATTTGCGTGTTGGCAGCTAACACAGAGTGTTGAAGCAGACAGCTTAGCTTCTTCACAGACAGAAGCTGAGTGCTATGGCACTCTAGTGCGATTTAAAGAAACTTAAACAGTAGAAGCAGCAAGGAAAAAACAGCTCAGCTTGGACAAAGTCAAGTCAGACTGAGGGAACAATTATTTGAATAGAAAATTGCAAAAGAAAATGTGCATGTAGAAACACAACAACAATATAGTATATATTAAATAGAGAAAAGAAATTTGCTTGAAGCAAGAAAATCGAATTAGCTAGAAACAAGCGATGAACGAGAGACAGAGGCGGGCTAAGTAGCTTTGTGAGATTAAAGACTTTTGGACTAAAAAACTTGAGGGATTTTAAAGAAATTCGTTATTTTTTTTATAATAATTCCTTTTGTGTATCAAAATACAGCAAAACTTTTATAAGACAAACATTTTCAAATAAGAAAGTATAAAGCAAATGGAATAGTCGAGGCGAAGTCCTTAAACACAATTGATGTCAAGCAACCTATTGAGGTGAACCGTTGCAGTTCAAGTTGTAATTTCATTGAAGCTCAAATTGAAATATGAACCTCAATTGAGAGCGGTTGGTTGTGGCGGAGGGGGAGGGTGGTGCGAACTGGTCTAATGGTTAAGCTAAGCTGCACAGTTTAGAGCAAAAAGGTGAAGCTGACCAAAAAGCATTCGCTATGCTAATGAAGAGAAACGCTCGGGCGAACAAAAAAAGTGTGTGTGTGAGAGAGAGAGAGAGAGAGAGGGAGAGAGGAGAGAGAGGGAGAGAGGAGAGGTTGAGTGTGCTGTAATTAATTAAGCGAGCACTTGATTACAATGAAATTGACGCCATTTGCCAGAGACGCAGCACCCACGTCGGGCCTGTGCCGAAAGGTAGACGCCGAAACAAAAGTGTGTAGCATACTTTGTGGCAAATTAATGGCTTTCACTTTGGCTTTGGCTTTGGCTATGGCTTTGGCCGTGGCCTGTGGGCTGGGAGTGCTTAGGCAGCCGCATAGTTAACAGCAGTAGCCAAAAATGTTTGTTTGTTTAGCTGTCTGACACCCTGACGCCCCCTCCCCTCCCCTGTCTCTGCAGCACTTGAGCCCTCGCCAAGTGCGCATTTGTCGAGTGCAAATTAAATATGCACAAATGTAGCGAAATGCCATTTGCAGCCACAGTGCGCACAGTGGTACACATTGGCAGGGCATGTGACGAAAGAGCAGCTGAAGCAGACTTTGCTTAAGTAAGAACGGCTTCAAATATGAATATCCTGTTTATATAGTAATATGGGGTATATTGTTCATAGACATATGCATATAATGTGCAAACACATCTTGAACTTGAGTTTCATTTAAGATCTACAAACATTCGATAAGTCGATTCGCGCTTTGGCTTCAGATCTTGACTACTGATATATGGATATATAAATTCAAGATCTATCTGAAAATAAAGTAGAGATGAAAGAAAATAAGAATTCACTAGATTTCCGAGCTATTGCAAAAGTATTTGCCCCACTGTGCCAAAAAAGAAGTGCAAGTAACAGAAATGTTAAAGAGACTGAAAAAAATGTATATAGATTTATATAAATATTTGATATATATATATACTCCCTAACTAATCTACCCGCCTTTACACTAGTTAACAGTGTATACATACCCTGCTCGGAGTACAAACCAAAAATAGAATTTGACTTAGATTCCATTGCTCATACGAACGCCTTTGCTTCACTGTGCCAAGTGGGCTCCAGCTCCGTGATGTTTGCTGATAATGATCAAAGTTAATGCGCAGCATCCGTTGGGCATTAGCTGCATTACTTAGCGGCGCGGCTCGCCCGCTGAGTGCTGCTTATGCAGTTTTTTGGGCCACCCTAATGCCAGGGTGAGCCGCCAAAAACTTTTCAAACCGAACTTTAACAACTTTGGCGAGCAGCCATAATGCTTAATTCCCGATTATTATTAAATTAGGTGAGCGTGCCAAAGGGCCACAGCGCTTGACACTTGCCACTTACCTGAAAAGAGACAGACATACAGAGAAAGAGAGAGAGAGAGAGTGAGTAAGTGAGAGTGAGATTAGTTTTTGTTTCAAAGCAACATTTTGGTAAAAACTTAACAAGTCTTAACAGCGCCTCAGGCTCATCTAATCAAGCAATCGTGCGCAGCGCTTGCTTGCAATTTGCCAAATGAATCGCTGCCACAAGCATTGAGATAAATCCAGAGAGCCACAGAGAGAGAGAGAGAGAGACAGAGAGAGAGAGAGAGAGAGGGAGAGTGTGTCTAACACATGTAACAAACGCGTAAGCGTGCTTCTCTACTACCAACATTCTAGCTATCTTTTGCAGTCACCTGAGCAGCAACCTCGCCTCGACTTGACGTGATGCACGAAATAAGTTACCCTGTAAGTTACACCAATAAGGTGTAGGCAATTACAATATAAGCAAATTTACCCATTAGCAATGCCAATCACTCAAAGGGGCGGGCGATGTCTCACAGTCAAGATTCCCGCAGTGAAACTGTGATGAGCTAAATTACAGGGTATACGATATTCTGAGCCAGGTAATGCAGCTGGCAAACGCACAGCAACTGTAGCTACAACATTTCCGACGAATACCAAACCAAGCCGCTGGCAGCTGCAAAGGGGCGGCAGGGCAGTAGGGGGCGTGGCTGAGGTTGCGGTTTACTTGGTTTGATGGGTTTTTGTGGCTTGTTTGTTACTTGGTCGCAACGACGACGTGCTCCTCGCACGACAACCAAGCTCCAAATTCCACGCCAGAATGCGGCTTCATTTGACAGCAAAGGGGGCGGGGCAGGGGCGGTGTGACATGCATGACAAAGGCGAGAGATGTATGCAGAAATCTATAGAAATAAAAATGTCAGTATAAATACAAATGCAATTGGCAATGCCAAATCAACTGCCAGTCAAACTGTCAAACGGAAACGGAAATGCCACCAAGCCAAAGGAGCGAGAGAGGGACGGGGGGGATGAGGAATATGGAAGATGAAAGTAGAGGCAACTCCATTACGTACCACAAGAAAAAAAAAAAAAAAAAAAAAAAAGAAGAAAACTTGAACTTAATTTTTGTTCTCAAATTGTATTTATTTTGCTTCTGTGCAAGCGGAAATTTGATTAGAAAAATTTACAGAAACGCAAATTGAGTCAATCTGAAGTTTGTGAATTTGCCAAGTTGCAAAGAAATTCAATCGGAAGTTTTACGCCTTGCGTTCTCGATTGTTTTCACATTTTCCAATTAGACATGTCTCATTGGTACTTGAGATTCGAATTGTAATTGATTGCTATATCGAACTACAAGAGATACTTGGCTGGAAGTCATTCATGCCAAGTCGATAAATATCGAGCGAAATGAATGATAAGTGTATAATCAAGATATTAGAGTAGACTGATAACATATAGGATGTATAGATAATTAAGTATGTCGATTAAATCGATCTATCGATTGTCTGTTGTATCGTCTGTTATCGACATTTTTCGATTGTTATTTCATCAGCTTCATAATTGACTTATATAAACAACATACTAAAAAAGAGAGAGTTAGCAATACAAAATAGCTGTCGATATCATACACTGATGTTATCGATAGTCAGCTTGATATCGATATTCGCCAATTTAGCTATTAAATGGAATTGTCATTCCCCATCGGGATTAGCATTTTAATTGACTCGGTTATGGATCATCTATTAGTCTATTGACACAAAGTTGAGATTTAGGCTCATTTTTGGTAGCTGGCATGCATTATGCTTACACAAACATATCAATTTCTAGGCATGCCAGCTGTACGCTGTGGGGCAAATAAACAAATTGCAGACACACGAGGAGACGGAGGAGGTGGAGGAGGTGGAGCAGGCCTTGGGCTGGGCTGGGACAAAGACTCAGGACAGGCAGGCAGAATCTAGACAGGGTCAGGAGCAAGGGCAAAGCAGGAGCAGCAGGCAGGCATGAAGAAGCAAAACCAAAAGACGACACCCAGAGACAGCAGAGCTCTCCCATGCCGCCGCAGCTTGAAAAACTTATGCTTTCGGCAGTTTATTGTCTTGTTTTGCATTGTTTTGCCTCGTTGTTTTGCTTTGCGCCGTTTTGTTATTGGTAAGAGCAACAACGAGGAATGGTGCTCGACAGAGCCTGACGACTGTTAGATACTCTAACCGAATTGCGAGCGAGAGGCCCTTCAGCTTATAGCTAATACACTTCGCATCTGGGGCTGTGGCTCTTTGCTGTACAGCTAATATGCCCTGCACTTGGCACAGGGTATCTGCCGCATAACGCTATAAGCATAGCCAGTGCGAGTCAGCGAGTCAGCGAGTCGGTAAGTCTATTCAAAATAGTTCCCGAGTTGGCGCTTGTCTTCTCTGAGTTGACTTGGCGCATCAGCAAGGTATGCAGCCACACAAATACACTGAGAGAAAAGTGTAGCGATTGCAGAGCTATTCAAAAAGTGTCACTGGAAGAGTTGGGTTGATTGATTCTTTGAAGGATTCACAGAGTTTCCTTAAGGAAATGATTTTATTGAATTCGAGTATCTAAAATGTTTCATTCGTCTTCAAGATTCTTCTTGAAGTGTAAAAGACTTTACATAGTTTATGCAGCTTATCTGTAGATAATAAGTTTTCATAAATTGTTGGGTATGTGGAATATGGGCATAGAAAAGTTGAATTGGACAATTCATTAGTCGCCAGCTCCACACTCTCCTCCTCTCCCCTCTCACCTCTCCCATCTGCCTCTCTTCATAATCGTAATGATATATGTTTACGAGTCTATATACGAAGGACCTCTGCAATGGGCATGCGAATTGCTTCAACTATTCGGCATATCAAAGCATTTGCCTAATGTTTGGCCAGTTGTTATATAATTTATGCCTTGGAGAGCGAGTTGGGGTGCAGCCTAATCGGAGGGGATATGAATTGGCTAAATTATTGCAGAGGGCGTGTGCCAGCCCCCTTTATTTTCTAGCTGAGCGGCTGAGGACGCCTTGCGTGTGGAATTTTCATGAAAATTGCCTTTTATTTCACTTTGCTTTCTTTTTGCCTTCCGTTTCTTTTCTTTCTACTTACTTTTCCTGTGACGTCAGCAAATGGATTAAGCAAACTTATTTATCGATTTATAATACTCGCTCATGAGCTGTAAATGAGCATATATGAGTGAGTGTCTAGCTGCTCAGTCACCTCAGTCACTCTGCTTCCCTATCTTCGTCTTTCCATCTGGTTTTCCTTTTGTCAAACTGACCTAGCCCATCTTTATTCCTACTTCTAGTCAGCTCCAATCCCATCTTTCCGTACATTTCGTCGTCTGCTTTTCTTTTGCTCTCTCCTACTTTCCTCTCTCACCACCTTTCCAATCCCTCGCTCTCTCTCTCTCTCTCTCTCTCTCTGCTCTCTTTGCCTCTGCTGCTGCTCTGCTGCCCTTCACTCTGGCCCGCCCTCATCCATCCATAAATTATATAGCTACGCCCCACAATCCATCGATATCTGTAATCATTCGAGCTATTATTGTGCCTTGAGCGGGTATTAGGCAGTCGGGCATAATAATTTATGGGCGGCACATCTAGATACACTCGAGCAGCATATATCTTCCGCTGGCCAGGCTTTGGCACTCATTATATATTTATTAATTTGATTTGTGTTCGGCCCGTGGCGCGCAGCTCCTCTCGCAGCTGCCGCAAGTTTTTTTCTTCCGTCTTTTCTGCGGGCATCTATGGGCGTGCGGGCCCAATGGGTGCTGGGTGTGTGGGCGTGGCACACAGTGTCATTAAAAATCATGAAAATTCAGTGAAGCAGCGCAAATGCGACCGCTGTCCCAAATCATATCAAAAGGTTTCACTCTCGCTCGTCCCCTGTCCGTGTCTCCCTCTCGGCCCTCGCATTAGCGCACATATTAAATGTTTTTCATAAAAATTTCAAAATTTCCAAAATTTCATATAAGCAGCACTCGAAGAGCTTTCAACTAATTCGTGCGCAAGCAACCGCGGGCGATACCTCTACTACACGCAATGGCCCCAGGCTCACCCACTCCATCCCGGCTCCTCGGTGCCCCTTCTGACCCTTCTGGGTCAACGCGAATTGCGACTGAGTTGCACGGGAGGCACACGGAGAGCGCCTGGCGGATAATGTATATAAATATATAATATAGCCTGACAAACGGAGCAGCGTGAAGCAATTCCAAAAAATGTAGCTCGAACCTATGAAAGGGTATATTGGTTCCAGTAGATGCAGGTCAAGTGGAACGGGCAGAAGGAAGCTTCTCTCGAAGTCAGCGAGATCTGCGTGATGCGATGAATAGATCTGGTTGTATGTCCCTTGGCAATGGAATCAGATGGAAACCATTGAGTTGATCTAGCTCCTTTTCTCCTCTTGTGCAATCTGGATCTCCGTTTAAAGATATATATTTAGAGCTAAGAGTTCTTAATGAAGTACCGACATATATAATGATTTCTTTACTTGAGATCCTAGTCTCATTTACCTGCTATAAGAATAGTTGAACTAATGCCTGTCTCTTACAAAGCGGTTTCTACTTCCTTCCCTCCTTCAAATTCTAAGCTATTCGCAAGATATGTATATTCAGATATAAAACTCTTTTACTCCTAAGTCTTCTGTTTGTGTATTCAAGCTTGAACAACCCCTCTCTCCCTCTCTCTCTCTCTCTCCATCACGTTTCTCACTATTTGCAAGTCATGCATAGAGTATTCTTCATTGTCTATCTGCAACAGTTAAATAGCTTCGGAGTCTCCAACTAGAAACTATTCGCCTGCTAACCAACCTCATAATCGTCAGGAATTCCTTTCAGTCAAGCCGCAATTGGCTCAAACTCTCTCTCTCTCTCTTCTTATGACACAAATTTATTTTTTAAATTCAATTATTTTATTATTAATTAAATTTCCTTAGTTTTTTTTTCCCAGTGCATTTCAAAGTCGCTTTGGCTTTTCTCCTCCTCCTTCTTCTTGTCGTCTTCTCTTTGCTGTTGTTTATCGAGCAGCGCAGCTTTATAAAAAATGTAAAGAATTGTTGCTGTTGTTGTTGTTGTTGTTGTTGTTGTTGTGTTATTGTAACAGTTAGATTTTGATTGGGCTGGCCATTTAAAGGTCCATTTCAGAGTTGCGAGCAACGCTTTGCTCCTGGAGCCATTGTGTTTGCCACGCGGCCAGCCACAAATTTTATGTTTGCCGGAATTGCGCCTCAGAGATTTGAGCAGCGTGAGTAAGGGAGAGACTGAGATAGAGGGAAAGTGACTGAGAGAGAGAAAGAGAGAGAGAGAGAGAGAGAGAGAGAGAGACTTGGGAACTGCTCTAAAATTTATTTGCGTTATTATTTAGGGTCTGCGTGTAGCATGCGACAGTGGGGCGCAATTTAACAAATTTGCCAGCAGCAACTGAGCGTGCTGCAAGCGGATAAGCACAACTTGAATATATCCTGTATATGCATGTTGAAATATATAAAACATAATATAATAGCTGTCGATATACTTATACATGTCCAAGTATCATAATTAAAGCTCATTTCACGAGATCAGCCGAAGCGAATCATACTCACTCGCTCTCGCTCACTGAGCAAGAGCCTTCGGTTCGTTTTGTTTTGGATATTGATTGAGGGCTTTACATAGAGCTATTCGTGTGATGCTCTTTTCCCGAACATCGTTTACGAAACGATACGATTGACTCGGAAAACGAGGCTGAGTAGGTGAACAGATGACTCACTCACTCACACTACCGATGGGTTTGGTTCTCGGGGAAAAACGAGAGCAGAAAAAGAAAGGTCTGTGGTTGCTCTGTAAGTTTTTCCTTCAGGTGTGAGTGAAAGATACTTATTTGCAGACATTTGCGAGCTCTGCTAAATATGCAAAAGTGGAAATATTTCTTACTTATTGTGGAGCTTGAGAGGGTCAACCTGCCAAACTTGATGTTATCAGCTCTCGTTGTGTTTCTACTATGTGCTCAAGCAGCCACGTCTTTAGGGTTGACTATACAAAAAGTGAACTTTTCCCCCCCTTTATATGTCTCATGAGAAGCCGTAATCTTTCCAATAGTTTTCGAGTTATTCATCAAAATAAATTATCCAGTTGTAAAAATCCTCAAGGAACTATTCCATGAAGATGAAGATAGTTAAGGTAAGCTAAGAACCGCATAGCATTAGAGCGAGGATTCGATCATTTAAGATAATTGCAGTCATCAAATTGATTCAGCTCTGCCATGGTCTAGTCTAGAACAGCAATGGACATGCACTGCAGCAACTGCCGCTGCTCAGCCAATATACCCTTGCTCAGACACGCGCAGAGATATTTAGAATAAGCGACGACCATATAAAAGGAATTTAGCTGAAATCAATTGAAATGTGGGCCATGTCCAGCACGAAGCTGGGAGAGAAAACGTCTCATGAATTTGTAAGGATCGCGAATGAATGAGCAGAAGCAGAAGAAGTGAAGCAGGAACAGACACAGAAAGAAAAAGAGAAACAGAAACAAAAACTGGACATATTTAGTCCACTTACAATAATCACACAATTTACACGCGTTTTGCAGACAGCCGAATGGGATTTCCCATGAAAAAGAAGAAGAAGAAGATGATGATGAAGAAGGAAACCCCAAACCAAAGCAGAACAAAGCAAAGCGAGAACAAAATTGGACGAGTGGGAGAAGAGCAAATGAAATATCTTTATAAGTAAATGCCACGCACACACATATGTAAGTCCCAACACGCACGCAAAACTACAAGGGAGCGAGGGAAAGAGAGAGAGAGAGAGAGAGAAGGGGCAAAAGAGAGAGAGAGAGAGAGAGAGACAACTGAGAGTAAATGCGTGCAGTAAATAAACTAATGCGGCTACTTGTTAAGCAAAGTGCCGTCATCTATTAAACAATGTGAACAGCGACCCCCGCCCCCGCCCCCTCTTTCTTCTTCCTCTTTTTTTTTTTTTTGCCCCTGTCCATTGCAGACCAAGCAAAGCAACCAAATGAACTGAATGACGAACTCAACTTTGGCCAAAAATGACAATGGAAATGGAGATGGAGCTGGAGATGATGATGGAAATGGGGCAAGCAAATGGTGCTTGAGGCTGCCTCAAGCCTCGACTGGAACGAAATGCAAAGGGGCAAAGGAATGTAGCAGGAATGCCAATGCAATTGGTAGTCCTACTATACCCTGTAACAGTTAAGCAAAGCTCCCAACTAAACTAAGCATTTAATATTTCAAATAACAAATGTAAGACTATAGAGATATATAAAAATAAAACTAGATTTGAGCTCTCTAACTTTCTAGGAAACAAATCTTGATATACGAATATGAAGATATTTCAAAGTTCATATCTGATCATTATCTCATATTATAATAATTCTGGGATATTTCTGATTATTTTCTCATCATCGTCAGCAGTCCTTTCTAGGGTATGTTCTAGTGTAACATGCCCTTTGTCGGCGCTCACTTATTTGTGGTTTCGCTAGCTGTAAGCGCATGTTGACACAGAAATTTCGCCATGTTTCCGTCGAGTGTGTCGCATGTGTGACAAATGTCTGGAATTCAACTTCTTCTTCTTCACGCTGCAGAGTTGTTTTTGTTGCGACCTCTGCCATCGTGTGACTCATTAAGCACAGCCCATCCTATGGCTGCCTTGCCTCAGCACCCGCAGCACCCGGGACATATTTCTTCAAGTTCATTTTCTCAGTTTGTTTTTCTTTCTGGGCCCTGCGTGCGGTTGAAAGCTGCTTAAACGTGTAATGGCTAGCAAAAATCATGACCAAAATAGAGATGACATGTCTTTAGCTAATGATGAGACAGGGAAGAGTGAGGAGGGGCAGGTAGAGGTAGAGGTAGAGGGAGGTACAGACATGCTGCGCTTTTTTTGTTGGAATTGATGAAGCTGTGCGAGCTGAAGATGAAACTTGAGAAAACCTTAAGAATAAACAATGAGCTTTCAAGCTTTTTAAAGCTAAAAGCTCAAGCTAAGCTGACTGTAACAAGCAAATGATGCATTGACATTCCTCTATATGATCTAAAGACAGGGATAGAGTGAGAGAAGAGGAAGATAAAGATGAGAGTGAAAATATTCAAAGAAGTGCTGCAACAGGCATAGACTTGGCTGGATAAGAAAACCATGGAATATCTAAGGCAAGCAGCTACAGTTGTTAAGCTTGCTATTCCCTGTAATATTGAAAATATCCAATTGTCATTCGCTTGTCTGATATAATGACATTCCAAAAATATTCTACAGAAAGGAAAGCTTTTACTCAAGCTTCGCAATGGAATCTTTGAATTTCGAAGTTTACGTAATTCATTTAGCTCTACAGGCAATACATTTTATGCACTTCTTCAAGAGAGAAACAGAACCTGAGAGAGAGTCAGACAGACAGAGAGAGGAAGAGAGAGAGAGAGAGAGAGAATGAGACATAGCGAGACACACGTAAAAAGCAGATAAATAAGTTATAAATGAGGCAGCTTAAATGCTTTGCTTTGCTTTGCTTTGCTGCGCCATTCACAGCGTGCGGCCTGTTGGTTCGGGGCGAATGGCTAAGCCTACAGCAAAGGCCTATCTACCTGTCTCTTTCCCTCCGTCGTCTCTCCACGTGCTTAGTCAAGCAATAATCCAGAGCTGGGCAAACGCAACGTGCTTCAAATTCATACGAGCTGCGTTAGCTTAAGCTGCGCTGGGCAATTGTCTCCCATATCCCTTAAATACCCTGTAAACACATTGGTTTTTGCCAACGGGTATGCAGCTTGAATGAATATATCGATTATAATCGATTGAGTAATGATTGAGATAGGCAATTTCGATACGCATATTTAAATGGAGTAGAATCTCTCCGATGCAATGCAGCACTGAGTCAGACTTTTTCTTCTGCATGTGGCCTGAGATTTCTCTACTAGTTGAACCCCAACTCGAGTCCTCACTTTTCCATATGTACCGCATCTCTCTTCTCTCTCTCTTCCTCACACACTCAGAGTCTCACTCTCCATTTACACGCTCAAGACTTCTTTGTCAGGTCAGACAGGTATGTGCTAGTCGTGCACTCCCTGCGCTCATATTCCACTGCTTTCGGCTTTGTTGTCTTGTTAGGCCTGGGCCAATTGTCTGTAGGAGCAGATCCGTGCCAGGCTCTGACCTTTACTCGTGGCCAGCAGCAACAATATTTTGCTGACCTGGCCAGTTGTGCTGTTTGGCTTTGACTAATGACTGACTCGCTGTCAGCGTGGGGCTGAACGGGGGCTGCGCTGGGGCGTGGCACTTATGCTACAAGGGAAATCATTAATAATGCACAGGTAAAGTTAACTAAGTAAAAATCTATAATTAACTATGCCACGAAATGTCAAAGATTGAGGCTTACTCTCTCTCTCTCTTTCTCTCTCGCTGTCTGTCTGTATATTTGTCAGATCTTTCTCTCATTGTCTCTGGCGACTCTTTAAGCAGCATATGAGCTCGCTTCTCTTTCTCTCTCTCTCTGTCTCTCCCAATACATTGGCACTTAAGCAAATCTATCTATCAATTAACTAATTGCACTTATTCACACACACACACACACACACACACACACACACACACACACGCACACACACACACTCGCACATAGACTCCCTATTTATGCTAATTCCGTGGCCTTAGCAAAAAAAAAAGAAAAAAAAGAAAAAGCAGCCAAACAGCTCTGCAAAAACCACAAAATTTTCGCTTTCTTATCGAATGGTACGTGAGGGGCGCTTTAAGCGATTGAAGGGGGCGTGGCTGGGCGTAGCTCCATGGCAAGATTCACGTGCGTGAAATAAATTTAAAACGCACATCGAATGCTGCATAATCTCTATATGTATATAAACAGGTACAGCAGCTTAACGCTAAAGCGAACAGCGCACACAGAAAGAGAGAGAGAGAGAGAGAGAGAGAGAGAGAGAGAGGGAGAGGGAGAAAGAGGGAGAATCGTTCATAGCTAGAGCTCAGTGTAAACTTAGAAATTCTCAACTCGAAACGAAAGCAAAAGTTCTCAAACAAATTTTCTTGACAGCTTCAAAAAGCTCAACTTGATGTGCATCAGGTGGTGTCTTCACTGTAGCTGGCTGCTATTTTTGGCATGTTTTATGGCCGCAACTCGAACTCGAAGCCCAAAAATAGAAAAAGGGCCAAGCGAAAAAGGTTAATAGCAACTTTTTTCCATCTTTTATTTTCAGCTCCTTTTCTTTTTTTTTTATTTTTTTGCAGCGATTTTCGTGCTCGCTTTTTGTTCGACTGCTGCTGCTGCTGCTGCTTCTTCTTCAGCTTCTGCTTCTTCTGTCTGCTTTGGCAAAGCGTTTATCATTTTGAAGGAGGCGGGGGGGAGGGGCAGCCGCATGGGTTTGCTACCTTCTAAATACTTCTAAGCTAAACAACGTGTCGCACAGTTGAGTTGAAAACTTTCGGCCAACTTTCGGCTGCGGCCAATTCCCCGATGCAAACACGATGCCACGCCCACACCGATGCCACCGCCGCCCTCGCGCCGCATTGATGTGGCAAAAGTTCGTTAAGTAAGTGAAAGAGCTGTGAATGATTTATTGCATTTTAAAAATGTTAAGTAAGACGAACTTTTCCGTTCAAGGTTCAGGCGGGGGCCAAACAGCAAGTGCTTGGCGGGGGGCGGGAGGAGGGGGCAGTCTGATTGCAAGCACTTGCTGCTGCCAAGCTGCCAGACAAATTGCCAGTGTTGCACAACTCACAAAACGTCAACTTTTTGAGCGACAGCAAAGGCAAGGCGCATGGCATAAGGGAGCTGGATAGAGAGAGAGAGAGAGAGAGAGAGAGAGAGAGAGGGAGAGGAATGGAAGGGGAAGGGGAGGGAAAAGCTAGCAATATGTGAGATATATATATATATATATATATATATATAGCAGGTATAGCACCCTTACACTCCAACAGCCCTTCCCTACAGTTGACAGCTGTCAAAGTTTGATTTTTGGTTTTCGGACGTAGGAAAACTTTAAAGTTTTGTACTCGATAAAAACATTGCAACACTGCCCTGTCCTAGGTCAACTATAAAAGAAGCCCAGAAGAAATATGAATACAAAATCGAATCTGAATGTGACTGCAACTGCGACTGCGAGGCGACATTTGTCTATTTGCCGATCGGAAGTTGTATTATGCACAATTTGGATTTGCCTTGCTTCCGGCTAACGTATATTTGATTTATGCAGCAACGACAACAAAAATAGCTACGAGTTAGTCTAACCAGCTCGTGTAGAGCCAATACAAACACGGTCTCGAGCTCGAGGATACTCCTTAATAGTGGAGCATCGACGGAAAGCTGATCAAGGTCAACTTTAGTCTAGAATTGCATAGATTGCTAAGCATATATCTTGCTCTCATTGAGAAATTGTATCACTTGCTCCATAGGTCATACTATATTTTTCTTTTCTAATATTCATAAGCATCTACAAACCAAATTTCAAGGCCCTAGACTATATAGTGCCCTAGTTCCTTGGGAACACCATATAGAGTAAGGGTTCTTCGAATTGCCTAGATTTCACATGTAACTATATGCAACAGCTGTATAGAAATATATGTGCATACAAGTAAAATAGAATATAATTTGTCTTATTGCTGTCAGGAACTATAAGAGCTCTTTTATAGATTCATAAACTTTCATGAGCCTAGCGAGCCTACAGATATCTAGGTACATTAGCTTTGATTTCTGTGCCTAGGACAACCCTTTCGCTGATTCCTGATATTCTAGGGTATATGTTCGACAATAACAATATATAGAGATAACATAGACAACAGACACACACAGCCCCAGCATAGCTAAGGGGAAAGAACATAACTGAAGATACATTGGACTCAAACTCAATTGAAATACAATTGGCTTATAAATGAAAGCCTATTTGAAAAGTGAAGACAGACATGGAGACAACATGACACAGACGAAGACATGCACAGACTAGACGGTGAGTAGGAGCGGGAGGGGCGCACGGGGAAGGGAGGATGTTAAGCTGACTCAATATGCTATGCGATATTGTGTGGGCGTGGCTGATGTGTGTGCGTGGAGAAGAGGCGGACTTAAATACCAATTGCTTGAATAAAGGATGCCAAAACGATTGCAGGACATAATGTCTTCAGTGTAGAAGATAAGAGAGAGAGAGAGAGAGAGAGAGAGAGAGAGAGAGAGAGAGAGAGTGAGAGGAAGGGGCACACATTTTTCATGCTCGTTCATAAAGTGAAAACGAAAGTATATTGGTTTTTCTGGTCTCTGTCTCTGTCTCTGTCTTCTCTCTCTCATCTTATCCCTCTGTCTTCTCAGCTCTC
This sequence comes from Drosophila koepferae, assembly GCA_030914345.1. NCBI lineage: Eukaryota > Metazoa > Arthropoda > Insecta > Diptera > Drosophilidae > Drosophila > Drosophila koepferae. The sequence goes on from JAUESR010000209.1 coordinate 282,062, forward strand.
CAACTCGTCACATATTTTGCAGCCTGTTACACTCGACTGCAATACATGCACTCCTCTTCCTCTTGCTACTCTTCCATTCATTCATTCGTCTATTGTATGGCATTTCGCACAATAGTTGAGCTTAGTTAGTGCGTAGTATTAATGCGATTAAAATGATGGATTGATACACTCTCCCTCTCTCTCTCTCTCTCTCTCTCTCTCTCTCTCTCTCTCTCTCTCTCTCTATCTCTCTCTCTCTTATCTTCTGTGATGTGAGTTGAAGTGTCATAAATGCTTGAGCGACTACAGGTTATTCGCTCTGTGCAGACATATATAGGGTATACTAAAGACTTTGCTAATATATAGAATAGCTCTCTCCCTCTCAGTCACTCACTCTCTCCCTCTCTCTCACTCATTCTTATTATTAAATTTACTTATAACCTGTCTGAGAGATAAAAAGAAGTAAATAAATGTCCCTCTCTCTCTGTATTTCTCCCTATCTCTCTCTGTCTTTCTCCCTCTCTCTCTCTCTCTCTCTCTCTCTCTCTCTCTCTCTCTCTCTCTCTCTTCTAGCACACTTTTATTCGAATTTAATTAACCAGCTCTAATCCCATTGGCAGCCAGCATTAGTATTTTGTTTTTCCAGCAAATCAATGGGCATTAATAATAATATTTGAATTTGAATAAAATAGTTTTAGACTGGGGCCAATGAAATGTATTTAAATTAACAACAGTTCAGTTAAGCGAAATTCGATTTAAACCCAATTTATATTTCAATAATGCAATTTGCATATCCAATTGAGTGGGCTGATAAATATATGATCCGAAATATGCGATGAGTGTGGCGACTCCAACATAACCAGCTAATGCAAGCGTTGAAGGTCTATAATGTATGATGGTTCCCTTATCTATGCTTACAGTCAGCTGCTGTTAGGGTATCTGCTAGTCGTGTACTGCCTAGCTGGAGGCGTCTTAGCTGCTAAGTAACTTGAAGACATTTGTTCTTTGCTCTTATTGATTAAACATATACATATATGTGTTGCTAAGCCTTGGCTCTAAGCTCGAGGATTATCTAATTGAATTGCCTGTCGAAATCTTAGAAATTCAATTATAAAATATTTTCGAAATGCGAACCCAAATGCAAATGGCATAAAACTTGCATTAGCCAAAGGAATTTAAGGGCTCAACATTCTGAGCCCAACTGTTGCGAAGCACTTTATCAGCCAGCTTCAATTAGCGAAAGCCACTGCCAGCGACAAAGAGTGGGAGATGTAGAGAGAGAGAGGGGGAGTTGGAGTGAAGGGGCCCAAGCAACTGAGGCGAATAAATGTGAACTGCTCTGTTGCTAGGAGCTAGCGAGCTGTGAGCCGCGCGCTGCGCTGTTGCGCTGCTGGGAGCGCCACATGCGAGCCATAATTACAAAAGCGCCAGAGCTGACGACCCACAAAAAAAAAAAAAACAAGTAAGAAAGAAAAAGAAGACCACAAGGAAGGCAGCGAGAGGGAAAGAGAGAGAGAGAGCGAATGAGGACAGCAAGGACGCCAGGGGATGAGTGGTGTGCTGTTGTCTGTGTGTTTCTGTCTAGCTCTGGCCATCATGTTGTTGAAGGCGTGCGAAAATTCCAACAGTTTTGCCTATTAGTAATTCATAATCCAAGCAGCACGCGCGCTCCCCCTCCCCCACTGATGCCCCCTCCTCTCTCACACCCAACTCGACAGCTGTGACATATATAAACTGCGTCAGTTTGTCGCTTGCTTCATGAAGTGCAAAGAGCGTAGAGGCTTTTAGGCCATGTGCGTCTGGCTGTGTTCCCCCCTCTCACTCTCTCGCTCTCTCTCACTCTCTCTCTCTTCCTCTTTCTCTTGTTCTCTGTCTATTCAAACGAGCATTAGATCGTCGCTCATGCTCAACTGCTAGACAAAATACCTTTAGCCAAACACATTCCATTTAAGGGCCACTCTAATAGGCGTGGCTAACCACACACCTGTATATACATATTTATATATATATATATATGTTATATATCTGTGTTTGTGTGCATTCATTAAATGTCATAGCCATAAATCAATTAATTTACCAAAACACAAATTAGCTCGAGTGCGAATGCTGCCGAATGCTGCTCCTGCTGCTGCTCCTCCTGCTGCTCCTCCTGCTGCTCCTCCTGCTGCTGCGGCCACGCTGCGTATGAGTAATCGACGAGCTTAGCATGCAAACCAATTAACTAGCATTAAACGAACGAATAAACAGCAGCAACAGCAAACGTAGCAACAACATCAAACAATCGCATTCTGCGCACAATTTGCATTGCCTTATAGAGTGGGCGGGAGGGAGTGATCGGGAGGCGTATACGTAATATCGTGGATATCGTTGATAACGCCAGCGCAGCGTATATGGAATATCGTTGATAAAGCGTCAACTAAACGACGGCTCACTGACTCGCCGACTCGCCGACTCGCCGCCTTGCTGACTTGCTGACCCGCCAAGCTCAGACGTTTTGCATTCTCAACATTATCGATATGCCCATGCCACGCCCACTGCCCGCCCCTGTTGCCCTGTGCAGCGTCAGCAGCGAGCAAGCGAACTTAATACAATGCAGTTTGCCTCATCGATGCTGCATGGCCAGCGTTTTGCTGCTCGAAAATCCAATTAGACGAATGACATATACACTATGTATGTGTGTGTGAGTGTGTGAGTGTGTGTGTGTGAGTGTGTGTGTGTGAGTGTGTGTGTGGCTGGACTGCTTATAGTAATTACAAATGGCTTTGTCTGTTGATTCGGTTAACCAAATCATTTTATCAGACAAACAAACAACAATCTCCAGAAGCAATGCCCAAAAAAGTTAACGAGTGTGTCGCAGTCGAGCATAGCCGACTGGCCAATACTCTATATACTCTATATATGTGTGTCTATCGTAGGTCGCTCAGCATAGTCAACTTGTTGAATCTCGCTTTTGACTCGCACTCATTTCATTTCCATTTTTCAGCTCTAACAAGCTGCATTCATATTTGATGCGACGCAAAAAGACAAATTGCAAATTTGCATTTTAATCGAAATTTTAATTAATAATCGAATCGTTATGAAATTAAATCCGAACTAATTAACGCGCTTCAGTTCGCTAATGTGCAATGCTTCAACTGGCAATGAGTTGACCATGAGAATTGTTGCAATTGTGGCACAGTCACTCGCACAGCTAATGCTCTATCGATAGCAGTTATCGATAAATGAAAATGCTAGAATATCGATCGTTTATGTATGACTAGTTAATACGTTAAGCAAAATAATTAAAATGCCAACAATAGATTTAATGTACATTTTCAGATTTGCCTATATATCGATTTATTGTTGATATATTTCAGATATCGATAACTCAACTTTGCATATTGATAACTACTTTATTATAATTAAATATGACTGATCAGATATTAACACAATTATTTTTTGTATTTGAGAGTGTCAGCTCATCGATAACAATTCTTCCGGAAATTAATCGATTGGCAAACAAGCGAATAAAATTTGTAGTCAAATTGTCAGCTATGCGCTTAACATATTGAGAAGGCAACTAAATGAATGTCCGCCGACTGTTTGCTCAGCTATTTATCAAAAATTTACCACAGAAAGAGAGAGACAGAGAGAGAAAGAGAGAGAAAGAGAGAGAGAGAGAGACTGTGGTTTTTTTTATATATAATTTTTTCTTTATTTCTTTTTGCTATCTGCTGCGCCTTTTACCCAAAAAACCGCAAAATCCACTCAATAATGCGCCAACGAACATCAGCAAGTACATACACACACACACACACACACGTATACACACACACACACGCATTGAAACAAAATGGCAAATATCTATAGAAAAAGTCGACAAAGCCTGACTGACAAACAGCTGCTTTGTTAAGCGTGTGTTTGTATTTATAGCTGTTGCTATTGTTGTAATACAGTGATCTAATGGGGTATATTAGCTGTGAGCATAAATATGTAACATGCAACGTCTGAGCAGGCAATAGGCCCATCGTATAGATTCTGTGAGTGGCTTAACTTAGTTTCTTCTTCGTATCGTTAGACTATGAGAGAAACTCTTAAAGAGCTCTGTTGCATGTTACAGGGTATTCGTGAGTTCAATATTTAATATACAGCTTAAGCGAGTATTTGCCAGTCGTGTAGACCTCATGCCCAGCGCTCAAAAGTCGGCAATGCTTTTGCAACTGTTTGTCGCGCTTGGCAGAGATTATTTATTGAACGATTTGAGTGGTTAAAGGCGCATAAATGAATCCTGAATGTGTGCAATGTGTGCAGTGTGTGTGTGTGTGCAGTGTGTGTGTGTGTGTGTGTGTGCACATCTGTGGCTGCACTGGAAATGAGCAAAAATATGCACTGTAAATACAAATACATGAGACAGAGAGAGAGAGAGAGAGAGCAGAGCAGCGCTTGTATACCCTGTAAAAGTGCATTAATTATGGTAAAGCATGCCAGAGCTGAGCCGCAGCAACTTAAATAAAGTTCATCCACATGAAAAGCACAAACAAAATCGAAATGGAAACCGAGAAAAGCGAGAAAAATGCATTCGAAATTTCGTGCTGGTGGATAAAGCCTGAGCTCTGAGAGCCTGAAAGCAATGCCGTCGAGATTGTGCGGCCGGCCAGGTGCTGTAGGTGCTGTAGGTGCTGTAGGTGCTGCAGGTGGTTCAGGTGGGCCACCTGGCTGGGCTGTTGCCTGCCTAGTGGGCGTGGCAGTTGGCAACAATAACAACGAATATCGCATGCAAATTCGAACGTCCGCACACTTAATATAATTTCACTTAAACAGTATGAGAGCACCAAGGCGTCTGGGCATAGTGAATGAATGTGTGCTAGTGTGTGTGTGTGTGTGTGTGTATGTGTGTGCTAGTGTGTGTGTGTGTGTGTATTGGACTCTTTGCCATTTCGTGACTTTGGCGCGTTAACCTCAATTTATCGCTGGCATTGATGTCCTTTTTTTTCGATTACAGCATAAATTGTGGCACACACACACACACACACTCGAACACACACACACACACACCTGATAAATGGTAAACTGCATGCATTGTGTAATCGATAAAAACACTCACACACACACACACTCACACACACACACACACACACAGAGTGAGAGAGAGGCCCCAGTAGAGGCATAAAACAAGGACTAACAGGAGCAGCTCCATTCCAAGCCAAAAGGACAATTGCCTTAATGCACATTTGTATTCAACTAACACTCCATACACACGTACATGTGTGTGTGTGTGTGTGTGTGTGTGTGTGTATCGGCCGTCTTGTGTAACACTTACATGTTGACGCGCCGTAAATTTTAAGCAGCTCACAAAAACGGGACGAGAGAAGGGCTGCCAGGTAATTGCATCAATTTTCCAATAACAAACTGCACTTGATACCCTGTAATGGCTAAAGTGAAGGTAGTCTCGCTACCAGTTCTAATGAACTTATGTGCATACAGCTGATATGCTCAATTAGTTGCCAAAAGACAGGGTATCTAAGCAAGCTTGCCATGTCGTCAATCAAAGCGAGGAGATTCGCCTCATATATCGAATATCGTAAGTCAAGTAACATATTATCAAGATTCAATCATACATTTTGTCTAAGGCTAATCGTAAATTACAGCTAATACAATCACTATATAATAGACTTATGTCGACACCTATATTGTATAAGCATTTCTTATTAGTTTCACATTATTTATCGTTAATAGTTTATCGTATATTAGCGTATATCAATCTACATTATATTATATCGCATCAACATATCGTATGTCATTGGATCGTAAACTGCGTATAGCTTATATCGTGTATCGTGAATATCGTATGCTGCATATTGCAGACTTCTTTAATGTATATCTTCTTTTATGTTTAGCTTTTTGCATTTTTCTGCTTCATATATCGTGTTTGGTATTTCGTAAAGGTTATCCTGATTGAATTTAAGCTTCTTTTGTATTATTTACGCAGAGGGAAAAGTTGATTAAATTAAATGCTCGCCGCATTGTTTGACGAGCTATAATTTTTATGCTTTCTCCCCTGCTCCCTCTCTCTCTCTCTCTCTCTCTCTCTCTCTCTCTCTCTCTCTCTCTATGTGACTGTCCCATTTTATTTAATAAATTTCGCATCTATATATATTAAATGTATGAAATGTTGTGTTGTTCCATTTCGAAGGATTACAATAAAATTTGCTGTTTTTGCAGCTGCAGCTGTTGCTGTTGTTGCTGAATTTTCTTTTCAGCATTTTTGACTGCATTCGCTTTTTGGCTAAAGCGAAAATTTAATTCAAATATTTTCTGCATTTTCTATTTATTTTGCTGTTTCGCTGCCAGAGCTTCAATGTTTTCATTCATTTTTTCCAGCAGTGTTTTTACTATATGTTTTTTTTCTTTTCTTTTCTTTTCAGCTTCTATCAGAGCCAAGGACTTGCATTTTGAACCCATTTTAAATACTTTTGCAGGTATTCATTTACATTCGAATTGTTTTTCCACTTGTAAATTGATTTTCATAGATATTTGACTGGCTCCGTTTATCCACACTGCAAATCGTTTATCGTACAATATTACATAGAGCATAACTTAAATATCGTATGACTTTTGAATTAGATTGAAGGCGTATGCAGTCTATAGATATTGCTGTAGTATGTCGTGCAATATGTAAACGTTTAATATCGTATATCGTATATCGTATAACATATATTGGGTAGTATATTGGAAATCAAGACTAATATATCGAATGTGATGTATTTCTTCTCACTTGTATCGTACATCTGATATCATATCATCAACTTAAGACTTGTAGAGAGATTCCTTTGTCCTCGATAGTGCTCCACTTTGACAAATTTCAAATTACTCTAATCCCTACATAGTACATATATAGTTGTCCTCTGCTGTTGCTAAGTTATGGGGCGTTCAGTGATTTGGAATTCGGCAGTTTTAATGCGAATGTTTTTGGTATGCCAAACAACTCATTAAAAAATCATGTGAAAGCCAAAGCAGACATGTTTAAAATACAGACCGAGACAAACTACTAAAGCGAAGGCACTCGACTAGGCAACTGAATGAGACTAGGCACTGCCTGCAGAAGCAGGCGCTGAGGCAGAGGCAGAGGCAGAGGCAGCGGCAGAGGCAGAGCTGTAGCGCAATAATCATAAAGCCAGTGAAAAGCTGCACAATAAAGTACTCATACGCCTCGTCCCCCGGCCAGGACTTTGCAATGGATTGCAGAACTTTTGAGTCCTCCGACTGCTGGGGGCGATGATTATGACACCCTCAAGCACAACATGGAAGAGTTGTTCGTGCGTGACGCTGAAAGCAGTCGCTGCTGCTGCTGCTGCTGCTGTTGCCTTTGCCTTTGCTGTTTGCCCAAATGAAACACGTTGCCGCATTTCGAGAGAGATGGGAGAGAGAGAGAGAGAGAGCAGAGCGGAATTGTTGCGGCTGCTGAGAAAACTCTAAAAGCAAATGAAGGCAAATAAACTACAAAAATAAAACAAGTCTGACTGCTCTAGGCACAATCACTCGACTGGGAGATACCCTGAAGTGGGCCCAAGCCATAAACATAGCCAGACACGCCATCTATTGTTCATTTTATGCAACTGCTTCACTTGTGCTAGCCGCGATGCTAAATAAGGTCTCTTGCATAACTTGCACCCGAGTTTTATGATCAGATTGAAAATTCTAGAGCAGTTTTAAATGAGCTGGATACAATAAGGATTCTCTTTAGAGAAGATAAGCTTAGATATTCGAAATGTGAAGTCTTTAGCTTGAATAGCCTTGAAGTGTCATTTTCTCTACTTCTCATCTCGAATCGACTATCTGCACTAACTTTAGTCAATCTCTATACCAATATACCCTTTACTAGCATTTCGTAGAGGTAACTAACCAGACGCCTTGAGGCTAACAAAAACGGATGGGGATGCGGATATGAATGCGGAAGTGAAGCAGTCGCAGTCGCAGTCGGAGTAGCAGTCGGAGTAGCAGTCGGAGTAGCAGTCGCAGTCGCAGTCGCAGGAAGTTGAGTCCGACTACCTGGCACAGCATTTGTCAGTGCTCAAAACTAAAATTGCGGCTCAGCAGGTAGCATTTTAATATCCACATGCTAGCCAGCGCAGCAGCTCAGCATCTGTTCACATATTGCTTTGTGCTAAGTGATAAGCTGTGTTTTTTTTTTCTGTTTGTTCAGTTTGCTATCGAATAGTTATCAATTGAATTTTAGCGCATGCCACAACAGAATCAATATGGATTTTGATGAATTGCACTTATACAAATAAAGTATACTCGAGACTTGGATAAGGAACTGCAAAAGTAGGCAGATATGTGCTATCGATAACATTTCGATTATATAGTATTACACGATTTATGTAGCTTGCAGCATTGTTTTGATTGCGTTTGCTTAAAATTATATATATATATATATATATATATAAACAAAATTTACTTTATCATAGAGCACAAATTCACTGAAATTTGTTATCGATAAGTTATCGAATTGTATTTATTGGATTACAAAGTCACTCGTGTTATTCAGAGATGCATTAGAGACTCACTAAACTATTATCAAATGGCAAATTTCAATATATATTCATTCTTCGATATATTATCGATTGATTTTTGGCTGAGCGTTGTTGCTGTGACTGCGTCTCTAGCCCTGTATCTACATCCAGGCAAAGCATTGTACTGCGCGTCGCATCCGCATTCTCGTCCGCAGCGGCAGCAGAAGAAAATCATAAATAACGCAGCTTGTGCGTCATAAAGGGATATGCGGCAAAAAAGAAAAAAAAAAAAAGGAAAAGAAAAGCCAAAAAGGAAAAGCGGAAAAAAATATTTGAAAATTATGCAGCGCAAATATGTTAAAGTTGCGAATGGAAATTGAAACGTGGCTAAGCGAAATTTAAAGGCAAGCAAATTCAATTTCGAATCAAGTGCAAGTGCAGCAAGGAGACGAAAGTCATCTACTTTTCCAACAGTTTTCCACAGCTTTTCGCGCAGTTCTCGCACAGTTTTCATCTGTGCTCAGAGTGCAACAGCTTTCTATTTAGTTAAGTTTTGTCGACTGTCAATTGAGCAGAAAAAAACTCACCAGACTTTCATTCATTTCAACTTTTTTCTTATCTGTTCCACTGTCTTTCTGTCTCCCTCTCTCTCTGTGTCTCTGTCTCTCTGCCTCTCTGTGCATTTGTTTACCTTGCAAGTCAGTCCGCAAGTTAGTAAATTTCATTTCAAGTTTATCCTCAACCGCTTTCAGCCCTCACTCTGCCTCTATATCATTTCATACATGATTATGCTTCCCCTCCTCACTCTCTGCCATACTCTATCTCTATCTCTCTCTCTCTCTCTCTCTCTTTCTGTCTTTGTCTATGTCTCTTTGGCTGTCTGCACCCGCATGTGACATCATAAATTTTGATTAAGCTCTTTGGCCACAGTTTACAGTTTCCATTCGTCCTTCTGCATGCAGCCCTCATCTCCCACTCCGTGTCCACTCAGTCGAGTGGAGGGCGGCTCCTCATCCTCCTCATTCTCCGCATTCCCCTCATTCTCCTCATCTCATCTTTCGCATGCTCATCACCTTCATCATCATTAAGCTGATCATCGTTATCTAGAGTTTACTTACTCTTGCCCCATTCAATTTCAAGTTTTCTCTCGCTGGACTTTGGCTTCTCAATTTGGCTCTCAACTTAGTGCATTACGCGCTGGGCATTGCTCATACGCCGCGTGTGCCACAGCCACCACTTGGAGCCACTGGCACCACTGGCACCACTTAACTACTTAATTGTCATTGCTTGGCCTTCGTCTTATACATATAGATATATATATATCTATGTATATAAGTTTTTGTATTTACAATTCATTATCCATGTTTTTCTGACAATATTTCTGCATATTCCACATACGTACGCCATGCAGCGCAAATTTGTTAAAGATAAATTGATGGAGCAACTATATAGTATACATCTGTATGCATTTCATTTATTTCTTTGAAGGGTATGCACTCTATCCTGTGTGTAAATGTGTGTGCCAGACAGAAGAAAGTATTACATAGCCCAATCAAGCATATACTCAACAATGTATCTAAGCAAAGAGTCAAAGAAACTTGAAGTCAACTAGTCTATATCGTATATTGATATTGGTCGTATATCGTATAACGTATTTACAAGTTTTATATAGATATATATTTCTCTTTCGAATTTTACATATTTTCCTAATTTATTTATATTGAATATTTTCTATCGTGCATGGTATATCATATATCGTATATCGTATATTCTATATTGAATATCGTATATCGTATATCTTTTATCGCATATCTAATATCTTATATTGTTTAGATAGTAAATTTCTTATATTATCATAGAGGATGAATTTACACTCTTTTTGCATTCCTTAAATCAATAAGTTGTAATAAGTTTCCAGGGCATTTACTAGTCAGGCAATCTTATGTTGAGATTTTATAATTTTTCATTTTGTAGTTTTGTTCATACATCTCTGTCTCTCTCTTTCCCTCTCTCTCTCTCTCTCTCTCTCTCTCTCTCTCTCTCTCTCTCTCTCTCGCTCTCCCTCTCTCTTTCTGTCTGGATATTTTGTGGGTCAGAAACTGATTTAAGCTGCTTAAAAAAAAAGGAGAAAAAAGAGAAAAGACTTTTCGCAAGGAAATCGGAAAACTGACTTTAACCAACTGGGCAGACTTTAAGGCATAAAGAGGAGAATGTCGCTGACGCTTGACTCTATCTTGTTCTTTTTTGTTTTTTTTTCTTCTGCCTTTCAGCTGTGGCAAAAAGCTTCTTAAAAGTTAAAGAAATATGAAACAAATTTTGATAGTTTGTTACAAGTAGATTAAGAAACAGATTAGGCGAACAAGAGAGAGCAAGGACGAGACCAAGGCAGGCAGTGTGATAGAGAGAAAGAGCGAGGGAGAGAGTAGTTCGAAAATATTGAAAGCTGAAGTGTTAAATGCGAAGTGGAGGGCCATAAAATTACATGCCCGAAATAGTTATTGAACATACCCAGAAGAAAAGTCTTAAGCAGCCAGTTCAGCAGCTTGCCCAACTTCTATCTGGAACTAGGATATTGAGGACATTAGATTTAAGCAAACTTAAGACGACAAGACAAATAAAGTAAGCGCAAGCCATAAGCTGCATTCCGCTTTAGTTTTAGCTGCGCTTCAGTCTTGCCTCGCAGAGCTCATTCAGAAATAGAAATCATTTGCTGCAGCTAATTAGAGCTAAATTTCTTCTAGTCTCTGGATTTAGAATTGCCCCTGCTGTAATTTTTGTTCAACACTCGTAAGACATGTCAAGGCCTTGCTTTTGAGACAGTTCAGTTATCATAATCAACGTCGCCACATCCACTCAGTCTGGGCGTCACTTCTTCTGCCCCTTCGATGCCCATGGAATAAAAAAACTCGCTGAAATGCAATCAAATTGAAAAAGTTCAAAGTTTTCTCAATGCTCGTTCAGCATGTGCCAAGTAGAGTATATTGGCTGCTGTGCGCTGACGGTCAAGCTGCTCGAGACGAACTCCGACTGTCTGTGTCCATTTTAGCTCTTTCCCTTTCCCTCCCACTATATCCACTGAGGGTATGCCGAGCACTTGCTGAGCTCCCCTACAGCTACTCCACCGAGTGATGTTCGCCTCTCAGCTTGAGCGGGTATTTGGCAGTCAGATATGCCTTGACAATTCCAAACTGTTTTGCCTGGCTTCAGATTGTCTGCGCTCTGTCGTTCCATTGTCTTTCTTCTGCTCTACGTAATACTCATCGGCCGTAAATAGTAAACATATTTTGCCATGTTGCTTTGTCTTTCGTGTCTCTTAACTTTGACTACAACAACAACAACAACAACAACAACAGCAACAACAGTAAGAGCAACATTTTGTCTGCCCATTTTTGCTTTGTTTTTCTTTTTGTTGCTTTTAATTCATTGGAAAGTTTTCGCGACAAGGACAAAAAGAACAAGAAGCAGCGAATCCGAAAGTTGAGCCACATTTTCGCTTGTTATTTTCTGCATGCGCTTTGATTATGTTTATCTTTATATTTATCTCGCACTCTACCGCCGCCCCCCCCCCCCCTCCTCTCCTCCCGCCCTGGGCCACCTGCAGTCAGCGAGTTGTACACAGAAATTATGTAAATTTGAATATAATGATAACCGAAAGCCGTAAGCCGAAAGCCGAAAGGCAGCTGCCAGAGAAAGCCGGGTACGTGGCTTAGCTCTAACTTGCAATACCCTGCAGACATGTGCGAAATTATCCAATAGAGTGTAATAGACAGACAGAAGCCCACGATGCATGCGATGGTATGGAGCCACAGCTGTCAGCTTATCAGGCAATCTATTGACAGTCTCTGACATATGTAGCAGAAATTGAGAAATTGAGTTTGATTAGGGATATTCCACTCAACTCTTATGTAGATTGTTGACTCAGCTATAGCTTAGACGCATGAGGACTAGAGGAATCTCTATTTATAGCACACTTAGCTTCAGTCTTACTCAACTCTTGTATAGATTGTTGACTCAGCTATTGCTTCGATAATCTTCGGCCATCCTCTTCCCATACCAAGTCAGAGCTCATATTCTCTCTCAAAATTGCTTTAGCTGCTATAGCAGCTCAGTCTAGGGCATCGCCAAGTCGTTCCTTCCCTTCTCTATCTCTCTCTCTCTTTTTTTTTTGTTATAATATGCAGTGTGATTTATGTACTTTGTTTATAATTAATTTGTTTGCTTCTCGTACTTTCGGCCAACTGCAGTGGAGAGCGAGAGCAGAAGAGCAAAACAAAAAGTGAAGGGAAAAAAGGATTTTGCCACTTTGTCATTTGACTATTGTTAGCTTATGATTATATTATTATAAATAGCCAAAGTTGAAAGTTGTTTTCAGTTGAGTTAAATATGATTACTAAATCTGGCTGCTCGTCGAATGAAATCTAATTATAAACTCTGTCTCAAGGCAATCAAAATGAAATAGACTCTTTGGCCCTCTACAGCTATGACAATGATTAGCTTGATTCGTTAACTCATAGCTAAAGGGTATCTAGCAGTCTATCATAGCAACAAGTCTCTGCTTGAGCACTGCTATTTGTTAGCTTGTATCAATTGTGCTGCAATTGAAGCCATTGACAACTGTTGCAACTGCTGGGCTCCCATGACCCAGCCCCAAGCCAACACAAAATTCAACACCAAATACATATATACACATATATTTATATATATATATGTGTGTGTGTGCTGCTCCATTGAAGCCAACCGCCAAGCATTAATTGCGCACCACAGAAAGCAATCAGAGTGCAATGCGAGAAGCTGCTGCCAGCGATTTTGGCTAGATGCCAGCATCGAGCAAGGCAGGCAATCTGTCGATATTTGTTGGCATTTTTACAATAAAAGCAAATCACACACACACACACACACACACACACACACGCATATACAGTGAGGCAGGCAGACAGACGGACATTTCATTTTAATCCATTTTATGTGGCTGTTGATTTTGCGATCAAACAGCTTAATCTTTTGACCGCAAATTTATAACACACAGAGGAACTCGCAAATAGAGACAGTAAGAGATAGACAGAAGGTGAGAGAGAGAGAGACAGAGAGAGGTTGAGGCATTTATTTAACTGTCAAATTTACACATGTTGCAAAGAGACGAAAACAAAAAAAAAACAGTTGGAGTTGGCCAACTGAATGAGCAGCAGGCCAAAAGCCGCAAAAACGAAACCCAAATGAAATCAAATGAGAAGCCAGAGACAGAGAGGGAGAGGAAGAGGGAGAGGGAGAGATAGAGCGTCCGGCAAAAGACATTTGTGCCTAGATATATATGTATGTATATATAATGCAGTAACTGACAGCAACTAACAGCAGCAGCAGTTGTGGTAATTTCATTTGGTGGCAACTGTGAAAGGAAATGTTCCAGGCATTGAGAGCGGCTCTAAGCTTAGCAGAACAGCATTCGAGTATACAGTTGGAGTAAGAGTTAGAGAGTTAGAGAGAGAGAGAGAGAGAGATACTATATGCGACAATTAGCCACACAGAAACCGTAGAGCTAATTGAAATTGAAGACAATTTGCAAAATTTTGCAAGTTTATCCATAAACGGAATTGCAAGCAACAGAGATTATTAAAATAACATACAAAGTGCAGACATCACACACATACACAAACACACACACACACATATATATATATATATATATTTATATAGCAATGAGATTTATTTAGTAGGCAGTGCATGACTGGCGACTACCCTGACAGCGGGCAGAGGAAATGCTTGAGTTGGAAATGGAATTAGTCTCTCGAGTTGAACTGAGGAACAGATAGATGGTAGATAGAGGAAAAGGATAGAGATATCAGGCAACAAATTTGATAATTGCTTAAGATCTTACGATAGCTCAACAACAAAACTCGAGCTATGCCTATGGTATTCAGTTAGATGAATAGTTAATATATCTTTATATACCCTACAGTGCTCATTTAACGCCTTGAGCTATGCATAGCTGTATCTCTGAGAAATCGATATTTATCGATATGTACGAGTATATAAAGAGCATGCTCTACACACGCCCATATCGCAACTATCGATTGTGATGCACCACACACTGAGTGTGCTCGTAGCTAATCTACCCCATGCACAGCTTTACAGGTGATGACAAAGCCAAAGTGTGTCTGCAGCCAAAAGCTGTTGCTTTAAATATGAATTAACCATGATTTGATTTCAAATGCAATCTCCATTTGCAGCTTCGTTTCTATATCAATTTCAGCATTTGTCATTGAATTTACACCTAGAATTTTGCAGTTGATTCTGTCGACTTTTTCGCTTTGATTTTCGTGTTTCGTGTTCTCGAATGCTCGAGCTGAGACTTTGTTGCGAGATTAAAGCGAAAATGTGCTTGAATGAAATAAATAAATATTACGTGCCGCGGCGCATGTTAGTGCGCTCAAATGGGTTTAAATATTCCAGTAACATGATTTTGATTTGAACAACAATTGTATTTTAATTGATTTCACAAAGAGACAACGGCGATTGAGCTAGAGGCGAGCAATGCTCGACTGACCAATGCCCGGGCAGCAGCAGCTAACAAAGAGAGAGAGAGAGAGAGAGAGAGAGATTTAACTATACATTATATGGATCTCTTTGAGCTGCTATCTAGACATGAATTCAAATGCCAGAAGAAGAAGCAATGCTTAGAGCGAAAGATGTGCAGAAACAGCTTTGCATATGCATGGCAAATATGACTCATAGAAGCGAGAGTTCTATATAGGATGAGGAATTTATTTAAATAAAAAAATAAAGAGTCTTTCTTCACTTCAAATTCTGCAAAAGGAAAACTTGCTGCCTCTGCTGATGCTTCTTCTCTCTTTTCTTTGATCTCATCTTAGTCTGGAAATATTTGCTTAACCATTCAGCTCAATTAGTAACAAGAATCAATTATTCAAGAATATATACACACACATATATAGATCACATTTCACATTATATATATTATATATCATGTCATATTCCATATACCCCATTTAAGCATGTTTCAACAGCAGCAAAAGCAGCTCAAATTTATAGCCACATTTGTGGTAGCGCGCTTATATTATTCATATAGATATATATACACATTAATATATATATTTATATACATATACACATTTTCATTCGCATCTGCAGATTGAGTATAATTCATGTTGCGGCCAGCCTCGCAGCTTTGCTGGGCGTTTTTGGGTGACGCGATTGGGACATGTGAGTGACATGGGTAGACAATTAATTGAAAACAAAATGCGCAGTGTGCGTGTGTGTCTCTCTCTCTGTGTGTGTGTGTGTGTGAGTGTGTACAACAACAAAATTGGCGCTAAAAACTTTTATCATTAACGCTGGAAATCAGCTTAAAAACTGCGCACAAGACATTCGCATTCGCATTCGCATTCGCGTGGGGCAAGGAAATTGTGGACAAGGCGACGATAAATGTCAAAAGGTGTTTTGTATTATTTTTTGTTGTTGTTTGTTTTTTTTTTTTTTTTCTTTTTTGTTTTTTTCATTTTTGTTTTGTTGCTGGGCGAAGGCATTGGAATGGGGAAGCAAGCAAGCGTTAAACAAAGCCAAAGAAAAGAGAACGAAAGAAAGAAGCAAAAAGTGTAGCATACTTTGCAGGGCAGCTGAAAAATGTTTGCCAAGCAAATTGATTAGAGCTGTGCTGGCTGCTGTGTGTGTTGCTCTGTGTGTGTGTGTGTGTGTGTGTGTGTGTGTGTGTGTGTGTGTGTGTGTGTGTGTGTGTGTGACTTACTTTAATTTCAAGTGCTGCCTTTGAGACTGGCGCCCATTGCTATACAACAACAGAAAAGCGACTGCACAACGCGGCGTATGAGCATTATTTAAAATTAGCGCAGTGGAAATTTTTACGCGCCACACTTAATGCCAAGTGTGTGGAGAGCGAGAGAGAGAGAGAGTGTGTGTGTGAGGGAGAGAAAGAGGCAGAGTTTGTGCCACAAAGCTAGCTTTGCTTGAAAATAATTTAATTGTTGGCCTAAGCTCTTTAATGTATTTTCTTTCATTTTAATGCGCTGTACACATATATGTATATATACATATGTGTGTGTGTGTGTGTTTGAGTATCTGTGTGTGTGTGTGCTCTTAGCCAAAAAAATAGAGTTTCATTTAAGCTAATTATGAAATGCCTTCACATTTGCTGCCAAATTCAGCTAGTGGAACGCTTATTCCTCTTTAGCCATTCATTTTGTCTAATGAGCTGTGCGTGTGTGTGTGTCTCTCTCTCTCTCTCTCTGTGTGTGTGTGTGTGTGTGTGTACAAGTGTATACTTGATAGCCAAAATGAGCAATGTAGCTGCTAATTACAATATACATGCATATGCACAATCAAAATCGCAATCGAAATCAAATGCAAAAGCAACATTTTGAGCATAAGAAAAGAAGACACTTGAACGACTAGCTAATACCCTTGTATTTATATTAGATGGTTTATTATTCAATGAGAAGAGCTCTAATCTAGATCTATATATATATAGCTTTATCATGCAATCCACTAGGCAAACTCACATTGCTTATTACAGGGTATGCATGTATTCATCAACTTATCGCTAAATTGCGAATGTAAAGTGAAGCGAAAGGTGAACATTATGCAAATTGGATATGCATATATCTATCTCTCTCTATCTGCTTTTGAGTATATTTACATACGTGCACTGCTCTCTCCCTCTCTCTCCGTTACTCCCCCCTCTCTCTCGCACAGAACTGACTGCCAGTTGAGTTGTGAGAGATAAACGTGGGCAAACAAATGCATAAACCAAATTAAATTCACAAACTGCGCAAACTGAAATGCAACTGCAGAATTATTTATTAATCACAGTGATTCATATGTGTGTCTGTGTGTGTGTCTGTGTCTGTGTGTGTGCGTGTGTGTGTGTGCCAACTCAATATAAAATGACCAAAAGTACATTTAGATTAGATGAGTTAATGAGCGAGCGATTCGTTCATATTCATTTCACTGACTGCACACACACACACACACACACACACACAGTCGATGCTGTTCGTTGCAGATAAGTTATTCAATTGCTTTGACCTCAAAGTCAAAACTCCATTGCATATCATTTGGCTCGTGATTAAATAAACAAATCATAAACAGGCTGGCATTCGGCAATCGAATCGGGTGTAAGCGACTGTGCGCTACTCCTTCACAGTGCAAAAATTGTTATGAAAACTGATTCGACTTGTGGATAATGCGAAGTGGCAGAGCATCAATCTGTCATAGCAATCTCCATTTCTCATGCATATTTCTATTCCCTTTTCCTTCCATATACTTCCTCCTTCTTATCCTTGCAATATATTCGTGTCATCGTCTTATATTGTGGCTTCCCTTGCTTTTTCTAATAACTTTTCCTTTTCCACTTTTCTCCTCTCGCATCGCCCTTCTGCTAGCACCACTCCACCTTTTCTTCCTCTTCTGCCACTCTCATTTCGTCCTACTCTAATCATAATCTATGCGTACTTTGTATTTCCCACTTATCTTTATCCACCATCAATCGCAACTTTGTATGAGCCTCATCTTCTTTCACTCTAATTGTCTTGCCCTCCTTCTTCTTCTTCTTCCGTTTCTCCATCAACTTCTTTTGCAATCAAATCCTTGCTTCGCCGTATCTTGACTTGTTTTCATAGCTGCAACTTAAAACTGCGTCTGATTGCATTTCGTGCCGTGAAAAATGGTTCACCTTGGTGTCTGTAACTGTATTCTGTTTTCCGCTCTCCGCTCTCCGCTCTCCATTTTCTGTTTTCTATTTTCTTTGATAGCTTTTCTGTCGTCATTTGTCGCAGGTTAACGGCTTAAATGCTTAACCGCTTAAGCGCTCCAGCGGGTTAACCGCTTAACCGCTTCACTGTTGTGGCCTAGTCGACAAGGTGAAGCACTTGAGACAGTTGCATCAGCTCATTGAGTTATAAACTTAAAGCAATCTTAAAGCAGCGAGAAAGAGAGAGTGTGCGAGTGTGAGAGTGTGCGAGTGTGCGAGTGTGAGAGAGAGCGAGCAAGGGCCTTAGGGGTGTTGGTCAATGGGGTATGTCCATTCAGTGCCATCCGGCGATTGTCCGAGCTGCCATCTCTCGCACTTGCGGGCTTGTTGCCTGCTGTGTTGTTGACAGCAAACAGTTGTTTTGCATAAAAATGCCATTGCAGCTGCAGGCAAGCGAGAGTGAGAGAGGCAGAAAGAGAGAGAGAGAGAGAGAGAGAGAGAGAGAGAGAGAGTGAGAGAGTGAGCTGTTCTGCAAACACACAATAAATATATGTATGCAATGCACGCATGCATGCAGCTGGGCGTCTGTGTCCAGCTGAAAGCTTGTAGTTTAACATAAAAGTATTGCACGCACACACACAGAGAGAGAGAGAGAGAGAGGAGAGAGAGAGAGAGAGAGAGCGAAAAGACCTGCAGCTTGGATGAGTGTGTGAATGCCTGTGGTTCGCTCAGCTTCATGCTGGGCTAGTTTAATATGAAAGTTATGTTTTGAAACTTCTTCACTTAATGCATCATGGCCTGCAAATTGCTCTTTAAAACAGCCAGCGAGTAGAAGCAAAAAGTAACGAGTATCATCTTGGAATAGAAATAAATAATAGACAATGGGAATATGCGCAATTAATTGGTAAATGTCGATGTGAAGCGAACAGTTGTGCGACCTATGCAAAAGTAACGAGTAACGAGTTAGGATTGACGAGTGACGAATGACGAAAAATAAACGTAAATTAGATAAAGTACTCTGAATAGGTAAAGCAATAACAAGTAGTATTCAATTGCATGCGAGTAAATCGATAGTAGAATGTAACGAGTAATCTAATCAGACAGCGAATAGCGAGTAACGAGCTGAAAGTAACGAGTAGTTCAGCTCAGCTATTGCATACCCTTGACTACAGTGCAGCATATTCCGTGGAAAAACATAATTTAACTTTAGCCATTACAAACAGGAAAAAAAAAGCAACGAGTAAATTTAGTTGGTGAGT
Organism: Drosophila koepferae; assembly: GCA_030914345.1. Taxonomy (NCBI): domain Eukaryota; kingdom Metazoa; phylum Arthropoda; class Insecta; order Diptera; family Drosophilidae; genus Drosophila; species Drosophila koepferae. Next base: position 301,507 of record JAUESR010000209.1, read on the forward strand.
AATTGGGAGAAAAAAGAGGATTTCGCTTCTGCTGTCAAGAGAGTATGAGATACAGATAGAGAGAGTGAGGAGGGAGAAGACAGCTGGCTACAAATGCTGACTCTGCGCTTTGCGCACATTTCGCTTGGTTCATTTTAATATTTGAAGGTAATTATGCAGAGTTTTCAAAATTCAGCCAAGTCATGCGGCTAAGCCATTAAATGAGCATAGAAAAGCCAGAAAAGATAATGGATAAAGTAAGCGAACTGGTTTTTCTCTAGCTACCGAGATGCGTAAGGGTTACGCGCCGGCTCATTAGAGCCGAAGTGCAGCCAGCTGCTTAATTCGCAAGGCGATGCCAAATTTATTGCCTGTCATCTATGACAGACGCACGAGAGACGGGCGTCACATCTTGTTCCCCTTTCTGCATCTCATTGCGGAATTCCCTGTTTTGTAATGCAAAACTTTTGTGCGGCAGCTCAAAAAGACCTTTCATCAATCAATTGCTCGCTTTTTGCCAGCTCTTGACTTTACTTGCAACACGCTCTCTCTCTCTCTCTCTCTCTGTCTCTCTCAGTCTGCCTCTCTCTTTGCTTATCTCACTCGAACTCTGGCGACAAGTAAAACAAACATAATCTCAGCTTGTTTTCAACGATTTCAATTAATTTAATGCCGCATAGCTTTTTGTTTTCTGTTCTTTTTTTTTTTTTTTTTTTTTTTTTTTTTGACTAGCCATAAAAAAACATGAGCAAGAAAAAGGACACTCAATAGAGTAAGCTCGCCTAGATGATATCCTGTAATGTATAAATCTATAGGGTATCTGCCAGTTCATGTGACTATTGTGACAGCTTGCATATGATGTTATCCACAGGGTATCTGTCATCTTATATTGCAGGCCTTAGAAGTACATTAAGCTCAGATGTAACTCATAATTTATATATAACTATAATACAAATGGAAAGATAGACAAAATCAGACTTGGAAATTACCTTTTCGGGGCATTCACTCAATTACAGGGTATCTCTAAGACTCAAATAGTTGTAATTAGTTAGTACATGACTCACTTTATAATATACAAGCATCGTCTATATCCCATATATCTGTACTACATTTGGAGCATATATTTACAGGGTATATATACTGCATGTATATCTCCTACTGCATGTATATCTCTCTTCTTCAGGCGGTTTCTTGAGGAGAGAACTTCAGTTATGTATGCATATTTGTGTAGCATGATAGGTATGCATGTGTATACACCCTATTTAAAGAACGTTTTCTTTTACAGGGCATCCAGATAGACATCAGAAGTATCATAGAATATTCATATATCCTATAAACTATATTCATATTCTGCACATCTCTATGGCATGACATACTCCTTCGCCAAGTTCTTCATTTTCTACAGGGTATTCTGAAAAGTCATATATGTGGACATTTTTGTTGGCTTCTCCGCACTCCGCACTCCGCAGCTGGCACTGCACAACATATGCGAATGATTAATGTGGTTTCTTCTGTGGGTTTTCGGTTTAAGTTTCGACAGATTTTTCATGCCGCACGTTCCGCATTTGTGGCCTTGTCTATAGGCCCAGCCGTTGCCGTTGCCGTTGCCGTTGCCGCTGTTGTTGCGTATACGTAATTTGTATTGTTTGCTCGCTCGCTTGGCGCTGGCAAAAGTTTGAGAGATTCTTATCAATGGCATTGCGCGTGGCTTTATTTATTTTTGGCCAACTCGAGCAGATGTCATCGTGGCAGCCGTAGTCGCCCTATCCGCCACAGCTGCAGGCTGCAATCAGCGCAGAGTCAGCCCGACTCTGGTTAAATCAGCCGCAACTCCCGATTCACAATTCTCGATACTCGATACTCGATGCTCGCTGCTCGCTGCTCGATGCTCGCTGCTCGATTCTAGACTCTCCATTCTCCAACTCGCAACTCGGTTGCAGTTCATCAACGCTTGTGGCCAGGCACTTCAGTTACTTTTATCACAGCTGCCACGCATCGTTGGGCTCAAACAAAAGGCAAATGCAAACCGAATGCACTCGAAGCTGTTGCTGCTGTAAATGTTGCTGTGCACTCAAACGTGATCTGGCTACAGTGAAGCCTGACAAACTAACAACAAACCGTAGTAAGAAGCCCATATGCACATGAGTTTATAGAGAGAATAGAAACATAGCAGATAGCAGATATTATTAGCACTTGGGATTGGCATTAGAGCACAGTAGAGAAGATAATGATGCAGATCTACATCTGCAGAGCTCAGAGTAGTATTGGGCAACACCTATGAATGAAGAAGAAACAACTGACTGGAAGGAGTCAGTCCTTCCCCTGAAGGAGTACAAAATGAGCTAAAATTGAACTATTGATAAACGAAAGACAAAGAGCTCTTATTAGTAAAGAGAGAATACAGCAATATGTGCTCAACAGTAAAGCAATTGCTGCTTAACGATTCTCATTAGCGAGTGACGACTGTACTGCGAATGCGACAAAAGCCAAAGTCCTTTCGCTTTGTGTCCCTCTCGCTTCGCTCGTTTCGCTCGTCCGACTGTTTGTGGTAAGCATTTCAATAATTCACTTGTCTGTCCATTTGCACTGCGACAACAACAACAACAACAACAACAACACATTTGGGTTGTACTTTGGCCATTTTGTTTGCTCAATTGTTCAACCACTGTAAATAAAACGTAGCACTTCCGTTCGATGCGCCATATTGTTTGGCCCCGATTGCCTCTATTGAGCAATTTCTCGTATGTTTTCAGTTCCTCCATTTCGCATTCGTCATACAATTTTTGTCGCATTGCTCATTACGCGCTGCTAATTGTATTCAAATTGAGCTCTCATCAAAGCAATAAAAAAAAAAAAAGAGAGAAATCAAATCATCAAAGTTTCCTTTCATTTCGGACAAATTTCTGAATGATTGCAACTATCTGATAAGACTAAATGAGTGTGCAATTTGAATGAACGAAGTGCAAGCAGGAAAAGCAGAAGAAGAACAGAAGGAGATATAAACAGAAATGGTTAAGTGAGTATGATACAGTTGGAAATACCCGACCAGGCTATGCCCTGATATATCTATTATAGATCCAGACACACACACACACACAGTGTGCTCCAGTCTGGGAAATGAATTAATGAAATACTTCTGTGCTTATTGAACGAGGCTCACAAATGAGTCTATTTACCTAAGCATAAGTCCTGACAGTTTGGCCGGAAAGGAGAAAGGTAAGCAGAAGAGAAACTATTCAGAATCTTAACTCATGTCAGACTAGCCCACACAGCATCGATGAGTATTTTTAAGAAGAATGATAAACTCGATTTGTATAAGGGAATATATCTTTCTAGCGAGATCGCTGCCAGTCGCTGGGTCAGACAGAAAACACAGACTTGGCTAGATCGACTCAACTCCTGATTCTAATCAAGATATATGCAGTTGGAGCAGAACGTATACGCTGCTGATTAAAAGTCATTCAAGTAGTCAGAGTTGCAAAGTTTGATAAAGAAACACATACAATTATATATTTGATAATTGTTATGCTTTGTGGGCTCTGTTCGGCCTTCTTCTAACCAGCTAATATACCCGCAATTGCCTGCCATTTATAATGGGCTCAGCGTATTATAATATTTAGATGCATGTGAGCTGATTTTACACCTTTAAGACAAAAGTTGCAATGGCTGCGAGAGAGAGAGAGAGAGAGAGAGACAGATATAGTGAGAGTAAGAGAGAGAATGCAAAACAAAGCTGTGTGTGTGTGAAAGATTTGTAAAAGGGGCTTGTGACGGCACGGCTGAAAGGCTCGACGGCAGCAAGTGGGTCAGCTAAGCTGCTCAACTGCGGTGCTGATGGCGCCGCATGTTGCCAACATGTCAAACATGTTAGGTAAACACACACACACACACATGTATTATATACACACATGCACATCAAAGTAATTAATATCCCTTCAAATGTTACATGCACTAATTACAACAACAACTCGAACAACAGCCAAACAAGCAGCCAAGACGAAATTTTGAAAACGAGGCTAACAAAATGCCAGCTAGAAACTTGACAGCCTCGGCGACACATCATGTTAGCCGCCAATGGCGTCGGTGGCTCTGGTGGCTCTGGTGGCGTTGGTGGTTCTGGTGGCTTCGGCTACAGCTTGTCAACAAGCGAATTTCATTTTTATTTTGGCTATGGCAAAGAGCTTGTGGCATTGGCTCAAGTCAAAAGCAAGCCACAGCCCTGTCAGCACGAGGAGACTCTTGCACTCGCTGCATGATGCAAATCCATGCATGAAAGCTTATAGAGGGCTTCAGATATATCACAAATATCGAGAGCTTGGCACTCGTTGAAAGCTGCGTGTATCTAGCAGACAGCTCACAAGACAGGCTATGAAGAGAGTCGCTGCGGGAGCTTGTGATGAAATGAAAAATGAATCTAAGAGGAATCTGCAATCTACACAGCAGCAGAGCACGAGAGAGATCAAGAAAGTGCTTCAAATGAGGTGAGATGTCAAGAGAAAAGCTCATCGGAACTCTGGCATTGAGAGAATCTTGTAATGCTGCAATATGATATGATTAAAGTAAGGCTAAGGGAAACTACAACTGAGTTAGCCTACAGACAGCCTGATATAAGGGACAGACTTTCAACAGATTCTAGCGGACATTAGAATCTTATATTCCCACACAAAAGTAAGCTTTAGCTATAGCTAAGAGACTCAGGCCAAACTCATATGTGTAGGTATATACTTCGCTACTTTTCCACTAATGTATGCCAGTTGCTGCTTCGACAAATTTCCTACAAGGTAGTGGCTAAGGTCTATGCCTATGCTTGCATGTACATATGTATTTCAGCACAGTTTTTTCCTGCCATTTTTTGGTCAAGGTCAGTTTAGCCCCAGAACTTTCACTCTGGCTGCTGTGCATTTGTGAGTGAAGAGGCAGACGGAGAGGGCGAAGGGAGAGAGAGAGAGAGTGGCAGAGCAAAGTCGTGCAGCCAAATGCAACGCTCACTTGACTTAAAAACTCATGTCACTCAAGTTAGAAAAAAAAAAAAAAAAAAAAACAACTTTCAATTAGGCGCAACTGAGCAACTGAGCAACTGAGCCGCAGTGGCAGCAGAGCGAAAGGAGGCGCTGGGTTGGCATGGCCACGCCTTCATTATTAATTGAAGAGTCTCGAATGCATGAGCGAGCGAGAGAGAGAGAGAGACTCAGCAACAACATTTACATTTAATCAGCAATCAGCAGACGACAGCATTGCGTAGACGTAACGTAACGCAACGTAACGTAACGCAACGTCACGTTCTCATTACGTATACGCGATGTTAATAACCGATTGCAGCCCACCATCAGCTGCCTCGTCCTCATCGTCGTCCTCATCGTCGTCGTCGTCGTCGTCGCCAACGTCAAGAAGCTGCAGCGGCATCCTTGTCAATTTAATTAATTTGTCATCATTTATTATGCCAAAATAAAAATGCAAAAGAGGTTTGCGAGTGGGTTGTGTGAGTGTGCAGACTCTGCTGCAGAGTGCTTGAGCGAAGGGCTGAGACTGCGGATGTCGCTGGGAAAGTGGCAAAGGCGAGATGAAAGGGCGCAGACAAACTGACAACGACAAGACGACAACAAAATACCCTAGCATATCACATTGGCCATAAGCTCCATGTCGAAATCAAATGAAGAGAGAACACAGTGGCAGCAGCAAAGAAGGCAGCAACAAAGGGCTATGGCTAAGGTTGAAAGGGTATATAAGACAGACCTGATAACTGATAAGTCCATTAAATTTCCTGCTCAGATCTAGAGGAAAAGACAACATGGACAACTAAGGATATCATGTAAGCGTGATTAATAAAATTTTATATTAAAATGCTGTAAAACAACAAACGGAACAGAAGCAAACGAAGCAGGACAACCGAAGGGAGTCCACGGAAGAGAAGAAGGATTCGTTGTCAAAAACTGTATGTAATAGTAAGTGTGTATAAACCTAAAGTGAAAGTACTAAAATCATGTTGAGTGAAATATATACACAGATAGATGCTAATTAGCAAATACAATGAACCAATATGCCCTGCTCACGCTTGTCGAACAGGGTATATACAAAACTGCTGATAGCTGATGGCGGCGCAAATGTCAGCAGTTGTTGCAGTCGACGAGGCAATAATACAATGGCAACAACAGCAACAACACCAAGTGAAGAAATTGCTTTTTAACCAACACAAATAGAGCGAGCCAACAAAGGAAAAGGTGGAGGGAGGTAAGGGTCGAGGTAGAGGGCTGTCGCAGGAAAAGTTTAAGTGCAAGATAGGTCAGGTCAGAGTTTTTCACCTGCCGCAGCGTCGTTGCTCAAGTGTTGTGTGGCAAGCACATGTGGAAAGGAACAAAGTCAGACAGACAGCTAAAGACAGAGAGAGAGAGAGAGAGAGGGAAGAGAAAGGGTAAAAGGGTGAAAGGGGTAAGGGACAGGGGGCAAGGAGTGAGGCTCGCCGTGTAGCCGTGTAGCCAAACGTTGACTCACGGCTCGGAAACAGGTTTCAATTTACATTTACGTTGATTTTTTGTTAAATTGAGTTTGACTTTGGCTGTCGTTACGAAAACAACAAACAGGCAAAGGCAACAAATATCAACATTGACATGGACACAAATGGGTAATAAGAAGCGCAAAATTACACGAGAAGTGAGATGCAATGGGCAGAGAGGGGAAGACATCTGGCGGAACAGCGGAAGGGGTTCAATGGAAGGCTTCTGTCAGTACATCATCTATAAGAGGTCTATAGATAGATAAAGAGATCGATGGGTTCCTGTATGGGTCTGTCGAGTCTAGCAGCCATTGGAAGAGCTCTGCGGGAAAAGAATCAATCGGAAAGAGTAAATAGGAAAATAATGGATATTTTTGCCCAAAAGGGGTCAACTAAAACTTTATTGACTTATAAGAAAAGCCTTCTATACTCAAAATACATTGATCAGGCCTAGAAGAGACCTGTCGGCAAATAGCTATATGAGCAGCATGAGACTAACAGCACATAAATCGAAAGTGACAAAGAATCAAACATAACAAAGCGCAACTAAGAAAATTTAGAAAGTGCGGATCAAAATATATATCGAAAGGAATAAAAGGGCCGGAGATAATCTGGTATCCATATCCAGGGTAAACTCAGTTCCAGTATTGGTTCAATTTGTCTAGCCGGTGTTGCCCTTGGAGATGCTTCGATCTCAAGGAACTTTTGAAAAGTGCGGATCGAAATAGATATCGAAAGGAATCCATATCCACAGGGCAAACTCAATTCCAGTATTGGTTCAATTTGTCTAGCCGGTGTTGCCCTTGTCAGCTAAGCGAACTATAGCTGGAGATGCTTCGATCTCAAGGGACTTTTGAAAATCCGTGATTTAGTGTTTACATTTCTTGTGCAGACTCGAGCCCCTGTCGGGCCGAGCCATGGACATATTCTCGGCGATCTGCTCGAAGTACAGCGTCTCGATGGTCTGCAGAGCGCCCAGCCAGATGGCGCGCGAGCTGCTGCAGTGCTCGTCGAAGAGCTGACGCAGTAGCTGGAAGCTGTGAGTGGCCAGCACCTTACGCTGCGCCAGATCGTGCTCCTGGTGGGATTTCCAGGCGCTCTGCAAGCGCTGCTGGCAACAGCAGCTATGGCACCTGTCCAGCGCGCGACTCAGGCGGCTGAGCAGCTGCTGCTCCAGCTGAGCATCCAGATGGCCGATCTTGCGGCGCAGCTCCACCTGATCGTCGCCCTCGAACAGCAGTGGCTCGAACAGCTTGGCAAAGATGTGGCAGGGCACCTTGGACAATGGTTTCAGGGTCAGCTGCAGCTCTTGACGCCATCGAATGCAAGTGCGGTTGCACGAGTGCTCCGGCTCAGCCTGCGAGGCATCCGGTGTCCCTTCGAGTTGCCTCAGCACCTCCATTGACGCCTTCAGCATTTGGGCCTGCAGCTGCTTGAGCTGTCGCTCCCGCTGCTTGGCCACGCTCAGCTTGCGCTCCATCAGCGCATTCTCCACCAGCAGCTGGGGTCCGTCCAGGCTCGATTCGCTGCCCAGCAACAGCTGCTGAAAGATGTTGCGCTCACGCGCCAGATCCTGGTCAGACAGCTGTAGGTGCTCGTCGGTCAACAAGTGCTCGCGATGACGCCTCTGATTCCGTAAGATCTGCAAGCGCATGCGCTTCTGCATGCGTCGTCTATTGCGAATGATCAACGAGCGACGCGCGGCGCTAGAACGAAGCGATTGGCATGGGACTTCTGTTTGCGTACTCTGGCTGCAGCTCGTCGAAGTCAAAGACTTCTGTCCCGATCTATTACATGGCTGTTCTTTCTTGCACTCATGCCTCTCCTTCTCCCTCTCTCGCTCCCTCTCTCTCTCCCTCTCCCTCTCTCTCTCCCTCTGCCTCCTATTGCGCACTCGACGTGGCCAATGATGTCGCATGATTATAGCTCTGGGCCTAGAGCCATCGGCTAGCTCAATGGAGCTGTTATCGCCGCCAAAGACCGCACAACAACTGATGTTGCTGCAGCTGCTGTAGTGGTCAGCCTCCGGGTCTGGCTTCGCCCTCTTCTCGTGCTTCGCCTTGCCCATGTCTATGAAACGCTGGAAGCGCTCGACTTTGCTGCGTAGCGGCTGCGCTATGAAGTACTCTCCGCTGGACTGCTCCTGTGTCTGCCCCTTGCCATCCAGCATCTGTCTGAGGTAGTTCTTGAGCTCCCTTTGCAGCTCTATGTCGGAGGGCAGCGGCGTTTCAGTGGAGCTCGACTTGCGGTGTCGCTCGAACTGAATATAGCGCCTCATCAGGGGCGACCACATGCGCTTGCACTTGGGAGCGCTTGTTGGTTGAGCTCGTCGCTTCGTCGATTCCGAGGTTGGAGTTTCCTTCCGAGTGCTGTTGGACTTGTTTTTGGTTTCGCTGCTCATGCGATGGACACGCCAGGCGAACTTGATGAACTCCGGCACCGGACCAGACCGCTTCTTGCTCAGCTTATCGCTGTCGTCAGTGCTCAGGTTGAGCCGTCCAATCGCACTCAGGTCGCTGCCACTCTGCGCTTGGGTTAGCCAATCCAGCATGTCGCACCGTTCCTTGATCTCCGACTCCAGCTGCTGCTTCTCCATTTCGATGGTGTGAACCTTCTGCTCAGCCAGCTCCAGGCGCAATCGCTGCTCGTCGATGTGCTGCAGAAAGCACTCCCTTGTATATTCCTGCAGCTGCATTCGCCTAACATGGTTCAGCTCGTCGACAGACTGAACGGGCGTTGGAGAGACCGAGGGCGACGGGGTTGGCGCTGGAATGGGCTTATAGCCTGGAAGCTGTCTCTCGCCACCTAGATTCCTGTTGCTGTGACTCTGCTGCGCCTTCGAGCTCGAGTCCCTCACATCGCGTGGCTTTTCCACTCGCTCTGTGGCACTACGATTCGGGACTGGGGTCAGGCTACGTTCCGGGCTTGAGTGCGGCGACATAGCTCCTCTCTCCAGCAACTGTTGCTGCATCTTGATGCTGTCGGCGACCATTCGATTCTGCTGTTGGCTCCAAATGGAGCGCAGCTTGCTTGCCAACTGCCTGTCTCGTGCTGCAATTAGCTTTCGCTCCAACTCCTCGCTGCGACGCCGTATTTGCTCCTCCTGCTGGCGCATCCTCTGCTGCTCCTGCAACCTTTTGACTTCGTCCGCATGCTCCAGTTCATATAGTAGCTTTTCGCTAACTCCCGTGTCAGTGCGTTTATTATTCTGTTTCACCTCCTCCTCCCTCTTGAGCGCCAGCCGGTTCAACAGCTCGGTTTGTTTCACCTCGAGCTGCTCCCGTTGGCGCTCAAGATGTTCCTTTTCAACCAGGCATTTCTGTGGAGTCAATTCCGGTTCTTTTATTTTGGCTTCAGCCTCACGCGATAGCTTCAGTTTCTCCTCGCGGGGTGCCTTCTTCAGAGTGACCTGCGGCTCCGTCAGTGGTTCCGGCTCCATGACTTGTTTTTGGGGCTTGTTCTGTACGAGAAGCAAACGCATGCGTTGCTTGCGCAAGTTGCGCTCGTGCTCCCGCTGCTCGTTCACGCGCAGCAGCTTATTCTCGTGCTCTTTTAGCCTACGCAGACGCTCCTGCTCCAGCAGCTGCTCCTCGCGCTTCTTCTCCTCGGCCTCGCGCGCCTTTTGGCGCTCACGCTCGCGCTCTCGTTGCTGTCGCTCAATCATCTGCTGCTCCTTGCGTCGCTCGATCTCCAGCATTTTGCGCATACGCTCTGACGTCTTCTCCTGTTGCTCGGCTCGCGACGAGCCCACAGCCGAAGCTTGGGGCGTGTGGGTTTTCGGTGTAGGTTTTGCCACGTCCGGTTCGTGATCGCTCTCGGGTTCCGCGAAGTGCGTCTTCTTGTACAACTCAAGCAAAGGCTTCAGCGCGCGATCAGTCGCTGGCAGCTCCTTTGGGGTCGCGGCTCTCTGTGAGGCCACTGGCCGGGCCTTGGTTGAGACTGAAGTTGAGCCTGAAGTTGCTCTGTCTGGTGTTGCCCTGTCTGCGCTCTTGGCGATAGGCACGTAGTGTGGAAGGGCCGGACGCTTAGGCGTGGGCGGCATTTTGGCGCCGGGATTAGTATTAGCCAGGAGCTCATGGTGCCAGAGCTTGCGCTCGCCTCTGTCCAATTGGCCTATCTGTTTCGTAGGAATTGTAACCGGGATTGACTTCTGTTCAATTAGATGGCCCTGATACTGATGTACTGGCTCCTTGGACTGAACACTCGCACACGACGGATCAGGCACACGCAGCTCCATGGCACTGCTGCCCTTATCAACCAGTCTGTGTTTGTCCGGCTTGCGCACCTGCCTGGGCTGGCCCGCATCTTTATCCAGAGCCCTTGGCTCGGACCGCCTCAGCCTCATCTGCTTGCGGCGCGCGTCGTAGCTCTCGAGCACGCTGCGCAAGTCCCGGTTACAATTGAGAATATCCGTAAAGGGATAGCTCAGCTTGCGGTCCTCCTTCAGCTGGCAGTGCATCAGGGTGATCAGGCAATTCCTCGCCGACTTCTCGTCTTTAGTGGTGCGCGAGAAGATGCTCAGCCACTTGGGGCAGAGCTCGCGCTCAACTGCGCACGGATGTGTCCTGCTCAACTCCCTGATCATCTCCATCTGCTGCCCGAAGTGGCGATCCATCTGCTCGTCCGACAAGCTGCGCACCGTCCTCAGCCTCACAACCCGTGTGCCGTGCATCGTACTGCACTCATTCGATTTTCTAAGCATTTTATCTCCTTTCAATGTCGTTGCCTTTTTCACATTAAATATTTTTAAATAATTTTCCTTCTTTTCAGTTCGAAGACTGCTCACAAACTGAATAACTATTTACTGCCGCTGCTCGCACATCAGTTCTGAACGTTCTCATGGCCTGCTATGAAACTAAGAAAAATTGATTCCCTTGAGAGACTAACAGCTAGAGTTGGCGGGAATATCTCAAGGATGACATTAACAAAGGTAAACTCAAACAGAGCTTGGCCAATTAGAATCAAACTCTATTTTCATAAAGGTTTACCGACGTACGCAGCTCCAAACTGAGCCAATTAGTCCCATATGGAAAATAGATTTGGAGTTGGCCCACCTTGCAGTAATACCTCAACTTCCCTTAAGAAAATCCTACACACCAATACACTTCATGCCACTCCCTCAAGCCAGCCTCCGCCTTGTATCATTTGAGCCAGAACGTCCTAGTAGAGCAATTCGACTCTTCAAGTCAGTGGGTCTCAAATATCAACCAAAACTAAGGCCCACATAATAGTTATAATTCTCTAGTTTCAGTTTCAGAAGACGCAAGACTCTGAGCTGTAACAGGATTACCCAAACTCTTATAGCCCAACAAATTCCAACGAAATTTTGTTGGCCTTAGTCTAATGACTTGGCATATTAAAGAAGTTTTATTCTTCCCCTTACCAATTACTTTGGCTTAATAAAAACTTGATTTGACTAATGCCCAGCATAGAGTGAGACAAAGAGAGAGAGAGAGAGAGAGAGAGAGGGAGCATATGCATAGACCTACAAATTGATGGCCGTAGGATTAACAAAATGCTTTTAATGTGCTAAATGAAATTAATAAAGTGCTCAAAGTTTTTGAGCCGCAAAAGTCTTGGGCTCCAGCATTAGTGAATAGCTATCCACACACACACACACGCACACCCATTGTGTGTGTGGGCGTGGCATGTGAAGCATTAACAAACGTTTTCATAATAATTACTCTATTATTATCATTATTGAACCCAGACTGCTAGACACACACACACACCCAACGCCAGCTCACCCACAAACCATTGGATCGACTTTCCAAGTGAGTGTTTAGCACAATTTTGATAATAATTAATATTTATGCCTTTTCCCTTTCGGTCCGTTTTGATGGATCTACTTCATGCGCCAAGCCGACCTCTGAAGTCTCTTTAAAGCTGTCTCGTTTATGCTCGCCACATCGGCTTATAATGTGGCATAACTGTCCACAAATTGATAAGGAAACGTTCAAGTATTCCATGCTCTGCTGCCATGCCTCAGTCTCGCTCCCTCCCCCTTCTTCCTTCCTTATCCTAGGGCAAGTGAAGCGTGCGAGCTGCAGGCTCAGCGCTCATTAGGCGCAGCAAGAGCAACAACAGTTGGACAAGAATCGACTGCAAATCCGTTCGAAGTAAAGACCCAAGTCAACTGCGATAGACTGACCCTTTTTTAGATATACCCTGTAAAGGCATTCAAGCATGCAGGGTATATATGTTGTACTCTAAATGTAAGAAATTAATGTTGACGCATTCAACACTTCTTTGCCTTTAATTAATTTTTCACTAAAAATATACCTTGTAAAACTTTAAAAAGGGTATACATGATTCACATATGTATACCTGTCAGAAATGAACCGCTCAATATGTTTCTAGTAGTCTTTGCTTAGGGTATCTGGCATACATCAGTTGTGCAAAGAAAGAACCATTAATTTTTTTTAGACATTTCAGCTACAGGGTATCTCAAGGTCTTCTAACTAACATCTAACATTATTTACTCAAACTTATGCAGCTATAACAAGAGTCATAGTTAATCATTCATATTAAACTCTACTAGCTACAGGGTATTCCGTAATCGAGCAGCTGCAGTTGGCATTCATCAAGTTGTTTTCCTTTCACTTTGCAACTGATTTATTTGATTTGATAGGTCTTGACGCAAATGTGTTTCATTTACCTACTCACAAAACGCTTTCAAGGGAAGGCGTGGCAAGGGGTTGGGCCGGGGTGGGCCTGGCCTGACCTGTGGGGGTGTTTAGGTCAGTCTAGGAGCCAGTCTGTCTGTCAGTCTGTTTGTCTATCTGTCTGGCCTTGCCTTGCCTTGCCTCGCCTTCCCATGGCGTGGCGTGCCGTGCCTTTAAGTTGTTTCCCAACAATTTGAAACGGAGTGTTCGAGGCTAAAAGGGTCAGAAGGGGTTATTTTCCTGGTCACTCGATACGGCGCTCATTAAATTTCTTCTTTTTTCTTCTCTGATGTATACCCTTTACATAGATTAAAGTGAGTTGCAAGCTATCCGTGGACATTGTAAAAAGTATCGAATATAATATCATTTAGCATTCGTGCAAAGTTATCCTCCACTTGTCATACGAGCTAAGATCTAAGGCTTCGAAATGCGGTGAGCTGAACTCGAACCGCGAGATGAATTATCCAAGTTAAGTTATTTGGCTTTTAGGTCAGTAAATGCATTTAAACCACAAATGATTGGTGCAATCAATTCAGGCAAGACCAAGACCAACTAGAGAATGAGTTGTGTCCTAAGCCAGTTGTCACTCAGTTCGCATATCTTATGAGGGCATACAGCATTCGTATCAGCTTAACTTTCTCTTTTCAGTTAGTGCGTGGGTTAGGCATATATTTAACCGATTATCATTAATTAGGCGTCAACTGCTAAGCCTTCAGATACTGCAAATTCCATGCCTTATTAACGTCTCCTTTCCCCTCCGCGAACAACAAATGCTTCGTCAAACTAATTAGCGTTAATTATGATAGTTTAATTGGCGAATTAATTGAAAAGACTTGGCTGGAAGAGAGAGTGAGAGCGAGAGGTAGATATGGGTAGAGAGAAAGAGAGACTGAGACTGACGGAAAGAAGGTCAGAAGGAGCGAGAGAGATAGAAAGATAGAGAGTGTCAAAGAGATAGAGAAAGATAGCAAGATAGAGTGTGGCAGAGAGAAGGAGAGAGAAAGAGAGAGAGAGAGAGAAGTATAGTGTGTAAGAGAAGGTGAGAAACAGAGTTAGCAAAGCAGACTTAAGTAGATTCTAGTCATGTTATCGATAGAAATATTAACTGTTACAAAAGCCCTTATAAAGTATGAGAGTCAGATAATCGTTATCGTTATCGATATATTAACCTTTTAGTTTGCCTTAACTTAGAGTTGAATCTTGTCAATGCAATTCAGTTGGTTATCGTCATCGTTATCGATATATATTTAGATGAATTTGATTGATTGTTAGCAACATCTGCAGATATGTATGTAGCCCAGCTGAATGTCCCATTCCATCAGCTGTTGCTATATGGGTTTTCCCGTTTTCCCTCTCCCTCACCTTTCCCCTTACTCTCGTTTCTGCGTTTCTCTCTTTTCCTTTTTCGGTTTTCTGCTTTCTCTTTCTTTTGCTTAACTTGACATTTATCGCTTTATACGCATTTCCTGTTGCCCGCCTGTCACTCGGCTTCTCCGCTCGCTCAGCTCGCCCCCACAGCCATTCCGCCTGCCTGTTACTTTGACATGTTTGTTATGTTTATAGCACGATATATTTACCAAACTTAATTGGTAGTTATAGACGTTCCATATAAAATGCCAAGAAAATAAAACACGAGAGTTTAGGCAAGTCCAGCAACAACAACAGCAGCAACAATAGGGCACAAAGGGCAGGGAGTAAGCGCAGTTAAAGGCTAAGCCCTTAAAGTAATTGTTGTATAGTGTAATAAAGCTAGAAAATGCGAAAGGCGAATCTAATTATCGGGCTATCGATATATCGGTTTAGATAAATGTCAGTTGCGCAGTATGAGTTGGCAGATAGAGATCAAGCTTTGTGTAGGCAGAAAAGAAAAAGTGAACGATACATGCTATTTAATCGATATACAATCGATAACTTATATGCATTTGAATATTTCATCTTTTCACATTGAAAAGATTTACAACTTGTTGGCAATAATATAAAGTAAATTCTCAAGCTATATATGCCAAATATTGCATTGTTATCGATATTTATTATATATTTATCGGTCCATATATCGATTAACGTGTTGACGTGAATGCATTCAGTTATGAGGATTATAACCAAATTTCAATTGCACTTAGCTCTCGAGACACGCCCACTCAATTAACGCCCACTTCACTCACCCACAGCTGCTGACAAGAGCTGGGCAAAGCTTTCTTTCTCTACTCCATTCGCTCTTGGCCCGAACCCCCAGATACCTTGACTACGAAGAGACTCCAGAGGCTGGCAAATGATTGTCATTGTCCATTTTATGTTTCATTGTGTTGCCTGCAGGCTGAAGCTGTAGCTGGACCTAATGTATGAGTATCTCTCTCTCTCTCTCGCTCGCTGCTTCTGTCTCTCTGTGTGTGTATGTGTGTGTGTGTGTGAGTCTTGTAAGTTGGTGTTATTTGTATTCGTATTAGTTTCAGCGTTTATGGCTTTTCTTTTGCAGCAGCGCTTTAATTGATGCGTCTCCTTCATGTAATCATAAATCTCTGCTCGCTCTGAGTCCATCTCTCTATCTCTCTCTCTCTCTCTCTCCCTTTCTCTTCAAATAATAATAAAAATCAAATCAAATTTAATACAAAATTAAGTAAATTTGGTTTTGGTTGCGAGAGGCTTTAACTGCCGTTGTGCCTGCTGCGCGGCCTTTTGTTTTGTAGTTTTTTATCATATACCCTGTAGACTTGGCAAGCATAAAGAGTAGCTTGTTGCACAAACATACATATATAGCAAGCAGCTGCAGTGAATTACAGGGTATATAGTTAGTCTATGCTCTCAAATGAGCATCACTCAAATTCAGCCTCAGCCTCAGTACATTTCAGCGCAAAGATCAGCTCGTATGTTCTATGGCTTTGTGGCGCAGCTTTTGCAGGGTATCTGGCTAGTCTGTCACTGTCACTCTGTTCTCTTATATATTGTTGTGGCAAGTTGTGTAGCCGCAGCTGGCACGCAAAAATTTCAACTTTTGGCCAAGTCTTCGCCGGTGCCTCCCTTACCCCTGCCTCCATCTCCATCTCCATTTGTATCTTATTTAATTTGGCCGACTGAGAAGCGCGTAGAGAGGCGAGAGAAGCCGCCGCCGCATGTTCGTTGACTTTATTTGCTGTGTGTAATAAAATTAAAGCCCTTTAGCTATTGTACTTTCACAAAACCAAAAAAAAATAAAAATAAAAAAGAAAGAAAGAAGAGAAGAAAAATGCAAAAGAAGAAATTGTAAGAAGCGGGTAGCAGTCAGCTAGGGGCCAGGGACCAGGGGCCAGGAGGCGTGGCATTGCGTCGACAGGCAGCAGTCAGCAGTCAGCAGTCAGCAGTCGGTAGCTGGCAGTCAGCAGGCAGTGCGAGCCAACGAGCCATGAATGTTGCTCTTAGTTTTGTGGATGTGGCCATTAAGTTGGCCTTTTTATAGTCCTAGTTACATGCCTGCCAGGCAGGCACACAGACACGCGAAGGACGCAAGGACGAAGAAGGCGAGGACTTTAGTCTGGAACATATTGAGAATATTCGCGCTGTTGTTTAGCTAGTTTATATCGCATTAGATCTGCGGCGCTAGCTAATGAACTTCGGTGCAGCTCAGGAGAGTTTCTCCCTTCATTGTCCCTTTGAAATACGGAGTTACTGATAGCAATTGGGATATATCCCGGGTTCCAATTGGAAATGTCATGCAAATGCAAATATCTGAGCGTACTCAATTCTGTTATACATATATACATAAATGTTTGCAATACGTGCAATTTGGTATTTATCGATACCTATCGATTTTATTGTACGCGTTTGCTTTGGAGTATAGTTCGATTTAAAAAGCCAAGCTCGACTTTCGCCAAGAGAAGCTTAGGCTTGGCCAATCGATAACAATATCATCGACAAGCGACTTACCTCCACAGTGATCCTTGAAGTCGTCACAGCAATCGCCCAGCTTGAGGCAGGCGTGATCGCAGTAGCATGGCTTGTCGCTCAGATCCTCGATAATCGCATTCACCGGCGCCTTCTGAACCACGCACGACGAGTCGCGTCCGTTGCAACAGAGTTGAGCCTCGCGGCACGAGCCGCCAGCCGCCAGAGGCAGCAGCAGCGATAGCCACACAACTCCGCCAAGAAGCCCCCATTTTGGTTTGGGGGCGTGGCACATGGCAAGAAGCGAATTCGGTGACATTCTCAGCGCAAGTTTTTTTTTCAATCAAAGGTGTTTCGATAACCGATAACAATAGTGCTCTATAGAAGTATGAATAGATTTCATCAATACATCATGCACGTCTGGCTAAATGTATGCGTGTGTGTGTGTTTGTGTGTGTGTGTGTGAGTAGAGAACTTGTGTGTGGTGGAGGGTGTTTGCAGTTGTGTGGGTGTGTAGTGTATGCAAATGCAATTGACGCCCAAAAGCGGAAATTAAAACTAAAATTGAATTATGGCAATTGTATGTCGCCATGGCAAGTGAGCGAATGAGAGCAAGAGAAAAGGAGAGCGAAAGACAGTCAATTATCGATAAATTGCTAAGTTGGAAATGGGAATTTGAATTCTGTCTACAGAAAAGGGGCGCCACGGGCACTTTACGACTCACTAAATTAGAGAGCTGAGTCTATATCAGTTTGCCATTTATAGCGAGAATTTAATGTCTCTCAGTTCGATATATATATCGATAACAAACAAATGCAATGGTCGGAGATGAGGAAGTACATGTGTAATAGATATATGATTGAGCCATTCGATTTTATATTCATAAATGATGATATTTTAAGTTCCATAATTCGTAAAACTATATATATATATATACATATATATCAATAACAACAAAACAGAAGAGTTATCGATAGTTAAGAGATCAGCGATTTTATATGATATCTGATTTCATGTATAAACAAAATGGAACATGTAATACTACGAGTTATATATATGCTACATGTATCGGATTACCCAGTGATTGGCCTCTGCTCTATTGAATCGCTAAACAATTCCCAATCGAGCAACCAAAACTCAAACTCTTTTGCATAACATATTGAAGCAGATGGCCAAAGAAAAAGGAGTCAACGAAGAAGAAGCAAATGCAGACAAAGGCGAATCGATGCTGTGAGAGGTGTGAGGCAGCGGACCAGGTGTAATAAAAAGACAAAAAACAATTTCAATTTTCATAAATCGTTGCCGAAATCGTTAAGATATTATGATAATATATGAGCTGCTGCGACAAGCTGACGAAATCAATGGACCGAAAGAAGGCAAATGCCAATGGAGATTCTCATTAGCGATGAAAGTGTCTGCCAGCCATTCCCCCCATTGAGTAGAGAGTTCTCATATCTTATTGGAGCACATCTTATGGCAGAGGTAATGCCATGTGTTGGGTTATTGTCAGCATCTGACATCGAACTTTGATCCAGCCAGGCGCTTAAATGAGTTTAGTCTCTTTGTCGAGGAATCGTCAGCTAAGCATAGCTGATGAGAGCAGCCCAAAGGAAGACCGATTGAAGGATGAATAAGAAAGCGAAACATATTTACATACATCTATATGTATGCATAAATGTGAATGTATTTGCATTAGAAAGCGATCTCTCATTTGAATTCAGCAATACAAACAGAAATTACATTCGATTAAAAACTAATTTTCAATTTATATGCGCCAGGTGAAGCGCAACAAGAGCAGTGGCCAAAAAAAAAAAAAGAAATGGATGAATGGAGTCGAAAATGCACAGCTCAAAAATGCTCAATTATTTAAAATTTATTTGAAATTGCAAATAAAGAGGATAAAGAGGAAGCTTAGCTAAGCTGAACTATACTCATTATTATATTATAAAAATAATTACGATTATTATTAGTATTACTTATTATTAGCATAATACGCCAAACTACCAAATCACTCAACAAATGCTTCGATCACTCTAGCTCTAGCACAAAATTACTCCTTTCAATGCACTCCAACACTCCACAAAGACAAAGACGCTCAAAACAAACAAAAGAGAAGCAAAAAAGAAAGAAGAAAAAAAAACACTCAACTCTGGCTGAGCGAAATTAATTTCAAACAACGCTTCGATCAGACACAGACAATTGGATGGGCAAAAAATGTGCACTCAAAACGGTTGGCAAAACACGCGCAGCTTTTGGCAGGTGCCGTTATTAAATTTACCGCAAAATGCCTAAAAATAGGCAGCAAGGAAATGGACAGAATTTAAAGCGCGGCACAGAAATGGGAAAAAAAGAGACAGCAATAATAACAACAATGACGACGGCACGCACACAGACAAAGCAAACTAAATTTACACAATTTTTTTTTGAAGTCTGTGCTGGGTGGTGTGCGTGTGTGTGTGTGTGTTAGCCAGGCGACATAAATGTGCTTAAATGATTAATAACTTTTGTCACTCCTTTCTCGCACACGCGAATTTCGGTCGCTGCGGCGCGGTTTCAGTTTCACTTTAAAAAAAAAAAAAAAAAAAAAAAAAATTTAAAAAAAAAAACAATAACAACAACAACAACAACAACAAGAATGAGGCAGCTGCTATATAAGTCCAATAAGCGCCTTTTCTTGTTGGCTCCACACGTGTGTTTCGCTTACGTTATTTACGTTATTTTCGAGTGCTAACTGTTAACTGTTACGTTGCGGAAAGCGCACGACAAGTGCGAACACTGCGAAAGCCGGTCGACGACTGTTCCAGCTGCTCTGCTGCGTGGTGAGTTATAAAGCAACACAATACAATGTCGCCTGTCGGCAGTCGCTCGTGCTTAGCCACTCAACCGCTCGGCTCGGCTGGCCCGAATCGTTGCACCTCGCCTCATCTCGTCTCACTCCCTCTCACCATGTCTCGCCTCGCTTCGCCTCGTCGCGTCTCTCGCATCGTCTCGCCTACTCTTTCATGGCGTCCCGTTTGAGTCGCTGTGTGGCTGAGCCGCTGCTTGACACGTGCAAAGCGCTTTGATTTGTTTGTTTTGAGTGGGCTTTGCTCACTGTACGGGAAGGAGAGGAGAGACTGAACGCAAAGGCGCAGGCAAAAAAGCCGGCATAACGCCGTTACACTTGCATTTCCCCCAGAAACAACCAAAAAATAAGAAAAAAAAAAAAAAAAAAAAACAATAAACAAAACAAAAAAATTGAAATGAAATAAAAGAAAACAATATAAAAGAATTACACTCTGTGGTGAGTTTTTAAATACGCCGCAGGCCAACAGACAATAGCAATATTTACTCTAAAAGCCATCCACAGCGGAGTGTTTAAATCAATGTTATCGCAGGCACACACACACACACACACGCAGAAACACATACACACATATTTGCTTTAAATTTAATAAAACCTATAATTATGTGCTGAGACTGCAGTCGTTGCAACGAGTCTTCCATTGCTTTTCACCCACAGTCTGCTTGTGATCATTGCTGTTGTCTCTCTCGCTCTTATAATCTATCAATGCGATAGGCTTAACGACAGCCATTACGGTTGCCAGCCAACGGTACTTTTAACTCATTGTACAATTTGCAATATCTCCCCCTCTCTCTCACACTCACTATCTCCATCAAGTTGATTTCAGCTTAGCCAATGATATTCCGACTCAATGGCAAGCTTATTAAATCAGTGGATTTTAATTACCACTGTGGCCATCTCGCTTCCTCGAATTCCCTTCAGCATATGCTACGAACGATCGGCCATAGCGATTTCTAGCCAACAATTCTTTAAGCGAATTTAAAATTTATATGCTATCCATCTCTCACTCTTTGTACTCTCTATCTTTCGCTCGTTTGCAGCAGAGTTCGTCAGCAGAGCTCAGTTTCAGTTTCAGTCAGTCAACCTCTTCAAACATTTTGTCGCTTTAATGTTATATCGAAGCAGGCGTATTTCTCAATGAAAATTTGTGTAATCTAGTTAGCTTTTGGCTCCGACCGAACGGATACCCCAAACCGGATTTCATATTATTTCATTCTGTATTCAGCTCTCGAGCAAACAACATCCAAAATCTAAAAGTGAAAAAATGAAAAAATAAATATATAAATTTCGGAAAAACAAAAAAATTCAGATAATAAAAATTTCGGTAAAAACAAATATTTTGTGGTTTGGTGATAAAAGCTTGAGCCGGAATGCAGTGCAAAATTATAAAGTTATAGAACAAAATTGTTTTTTCTGTTTTTGTTATTCGTTTCGTGATCCAAACGCAAACAAAACTTTCGGGCCCTAAAGGAAACTAAAACCCAAAACATAATATAGCAAAAATGAATCGAGGTAAGTCGATGGAACACTACAGGAAAATCGCCACAAACTAACGAGAGTTTTTTTTTTTTGGTTTCAGAAAAAATGCATAACAAAAGAAAAAAAAAAAAAAAAGTGTTTAAATATAAAAAAATTCGCGCGGAAAACGTAAAGACATTAACACAATATTTGATATACTATTTGAATTCCATTACATTTCCACGAATCGACATGATTGAAATATACACGCATCAGTTGCGCAGCTACTATCCAAATACTAGATACCCTATCCACATATAATACATTAGATTTACAAAAGTTTACAGAAAAAGGAATCGTTATTATCCTATCCAATATATATTCAACTTACCAAAGTTTACAACAAAAAGGAATCGTCATTACACATCGCTATGCAAATATCGAAAATGAATCTTTATCAATCAACAAATCACCAATCAATAATCAGTTATTAATTACCAATTATTAATAACCATGAATCACGAATCACTACACAAACCGTGAATGTTCCACGAGTATTTCGCCAGCCACGTGAGCGCGCACGAACTTCGCTTGCGCTGTGCACATGAGCCCGACGAATTTTCCACCACTGATCATTCGTAGAGAGATGGTAAGTTTGCAATCGGCCCTCGCAGCACTTGCGCCACAATTCAAACTCGATTCTCTCCGCTCTGATTGCAGCTACTCGGCCAATTCGATTTCAAGCCTACGGTACCGCGACCACTACACACCTAGCGGTCTGATGTCCCTTACTTCAAGATTCTCCTGGATTCTTCAAGCAAGCGATCAGGCTCACACACTCACCCACACTAGGTCGGCGCGAAGGTTTTGCGTTCTTGAAAGCGAGATTGGCTCATCCGGTTTGCTGCACTTATAAATCGTTTGACTCACACTTATGCTTAACATTATAAATATATATATGTATATCCTACATAATGCATTTAAAGAACGAAAACTGCCTTTTCCATTTCCACAAACAGAGATAGAGAGAGAGAGAGAGAGAGGGAGAGCTGCAGAGGTTGGGTAAGTGCCTAGTGTAATAATTAGTGCAGCTTCAGGCTCTGTCAATGTCTAAAAGGTCTCTCACATGCATGTGTGTGTCTGGGGGGCTAAGGAGCGTGGGTCACTCGAGAGAGAGAGAGAGAGAGAGAGAAAGTCATAGTCTGAGATTTAATGCCCATTGCTGATGGAGCGACCCACGCTGGGCATTTACCAACTTGCACTTGGCATCAGCTCTATTCGGGCAGTGAACGTTGGGGCGTTGAGTGCTCGACGTAGGCGTGGCATGTGGCAACGAGCCTGGCAATGGGCAGACAATGGGTTAAGTTGACACACTTGCATAGCATAGCAAGACGGACAGTTGACTAACAGAGGACAGATAGAGAGAGTGAGAGGGAGAGAGAGAGAGAAGGGAGGGAAACGGAAGCGAGTGACATTTATGCTGACACCAAAAATCATCATCAACAGCAACAACAACAACAACAGCAGCGACAAAGGAGGCGAGCCACGCCCCCACTCACGCAACGCCCAACTGGTGCTTCTACTGCTGCTTGGCAACTTGACTCGCAAATATTTGCCAGCTAGACAAACTTCTGGGTAGCAGCAGGAGGCGGGGTGGCAGGAGGCGGGACGTGGCAGCAGAGAGGTGTCGCATGCGTTGTGTTTCCGCTCCAGATCATAAACAAAGCGAAAGCGAGTGCCAATACGAGTTATGCACATTTCATGTTTCATGCTCCTACCAGTTCCATGTTCCATTCCCGCCCGTTCCGCCCGCGACACCTGACAAACAGCGGCGGAACGCCCGCTGGCAGTTGCCATCGCATACTTTTGGGCTGCCTGCTTTGTTTCAAGTTGTTGTTGTTGTTGTTGTTGTTGCTCCCATTCGCAATGGCAGCAACAATTAAAAGCAACTTTGGCTGCCAAGCAGGGTATATCCGACTAGCAAATACCCCATAAGCGCCAATTGCTGGTTAACTGAGTTGATTGAACAGAATGGAAAGGAAAATGCTAAATTCCTAATTCAAAAATTTCGATTCGAGTGTGCTCGACTATGCAATACCCTTTGAAACAAAGCAAAAGTTAAGATGATGAAGTTGAAGTTGAAGAAGACTCAACGCTGTTCTACGCTTAGAAAGGATGCATAAAAGGATACGCTCGACTGTTTAATACCCTGTAAGTAACACAAGATAAAATACTCAAGGAGCTGCCTAATATTGTATGAGGATAATATTTCAATAGACTCCATTTCACAGAATGTACATGTTGTGTATTCGACTAGCGCATACCCTGTAATGCCACAATTTCAAATACCCTTCTCTGCAGGAAAACAGGAAATGCACAACTTCGTAAGTTTTATCAAGATTTTGTTCTATTGCCAATTGAAATACGAATATACCCAATTTCATTATGTTTACAGGGTATTCAGCAACTGGCCAGCGGCTACATTTTGGCAACTAATTGAAATGCCCTCGTTTTGCACATAAAAAACAACAGACTTGCAATGTAGAAAAGGCGAGAGAGTGTCAAAAGAAAGAGAGATAGAGAGAGGGAAAGAGAGAGAGAGAGAGAGATGATGCATTAAATATCTGACCTGCAACACTTTTTGGGACACAATTTTCAACAGTTTTCACCTTAGTTCTCACCTGTTAAAAAAATCTGCTCGAAAATGCAATTTGTTTTAGTTGTCCACAAATTGGTTTTTCATATTTTTCTTAGAGCTTCAAGCGAAACTGGTTTCAGTTTATTTGATAATGGAATTTAAATCAAACGCAAATGCCCAACAATAGATAAAGAGAAAATACTTTAAAGGCGAACAAATGCAATTTCAGAGAATGTTGCTTAGCCTCACACATACATACATACACATACATATGTATACATACGTAGATGAGCTGACGATTGATTGCGTGAATGATAGATTGAAATTCTTATGGGGTATGTATCTAGAAACTTGTGAATCGCAGATGCTAAGTGGCAATAGAAATCAAATGCATATGTATGTAATTTGTACAGGGTATGTGCTCTTTCATTATAAATACCCAAGCTAAACACAATTTAATTTCAATTGATCTCAGCTCGCCCAAGTTATAGGGTATGCAACTAAACATATACACGAGCGACTATTTAACCTACCTTAGATTCAAATATTATTTACAGGGTATTTCATAATCAGTTATAATTCCATTATAGGAGCATACACACTAGTCAAAACTTTTCTAGGGTATGCATACATACATACATATTTTTATAGATGTAGCCTCTCATACGCTCATACACTTTACAGACATTTCTTATTCTAGCATATTCCTATACATAAACTTCGTAAAGGTTTTAATAGAGGTTTTCTATACATACAACTACATCTCAATCAAAATGTACAGTTTACAGGGTATTTCCGAGTTGAATAATCTTTGCTTGACTCAATAGTTCATATACATTTACCAAAGTTGTTTACTTTTATGATTAATGGAGTTTGAAATGGTCGATCAACCATTTACAGGGTATTAGCATAGTACATCAACTATTTACAGGGCATTCTCGAGTCAGTCATACTATTTAAATTCAAGCCAGATTCATGCTCCGATATATAGAGTATAAACTACGCCAAATGAAGGCGTGGCAAATAGCATTTGCGAGGGGCGCGGCAACTAAGGAAATTCCAGATCTAAAAAAAATTGGAAATGAAAAATGAAAAAAAAAAAATTATATTTGAATAACTTGAAAATTTTATAAATATACCAAAATTCAGATGAGAGATGTGAGTGTGACTGATGTGTGTGTGACTGATATATATATATATATATATATGTGTGTGTGTGTAGGCCAACTGTTGAATCTGAGCCAAATGCCGCTGCCGTCGACGACAAATTCGACAGTTGCAATTCGTGTGCCGCGGCTCG
This sequence comes from Drosophila koepferae, assembly GCA_030914345.1. Lineage (NCBI taxonomy): Eukaryota > Metazoa > Arthropoda > Insecta > Diptera > Drosophilidae > Drosophila > Drosophila koepferae. The sequence continues at coordinate 326,737 of JAUESR010000209.1, forward strand.
AACAACGCGAAACCAAAACCAAAATAAACTTTTAATTAAATATATATATATTTCATGTATTGTTCTTGTTAATGCTAAATGTTGTAGTTGCTGTTGCTGTTTGTGTTGCTGTTGTTCGATGTTTGCTTCCTTTATTATGCGTGCCCATTGAAATGGGCTGTAATTAAATGACAACTTGTTAAACACATCGATTAAAAACGCAACCCCAAAAAATCGTTCACGAGACAACCAAACAAAAATAATTTATCAATTAAAAGCAATTGCAACGTTAATCGCTGCTTGCCGCAGAGGGAAAGCCGGAAAAAAAAAAAAGAAAAAGCGACATGCCAGCAAGGAAAAAAGTAAACATAATTGCCACAGTATTACAGGGTATACGCAGTGTGAGGTAGGAGCGGAGGGAGGTCGACTCGACTCGCAGCATAATTAAAAATTAATTCAATGCAGAATAAATATATCCATATGAAATGTAAGAGAGAGTGAGAGAGAGAGAGAGAGAAAGAGAGAGAGAGGGAGCGTCTGTGTGTGCATTTTAATGGCTGCGCCCAAATGAAAAGGAAATGAAGCAAAATACGAAAATTATGTGTCATTTTTATTTTCATTAATTTATTTTAAAGTTTTTTAAATTTCTCATATTAATTTTCTAAAATAAAAAAAAAAATAAAAAAACAAATCTAATAAATTTTAATAAAAATGTTCTTTCGAAAAAATCAAAACAAAATCAAAATCATGCCACACTTTGTGGAATGATGCCCCCAATTCGCAGTGGGGCGTGGCACAGGGGGCAGGGGACAAAGGCGGTACTGTGGTGCGTTCACTAGCGAGCCATCTATCTTTAGAGTGCGCAATGTCTCAGCCGACGCGACCTATAAATAAACCCCATATAGAAGCGAAATATGCGTCGCACGCTCGTCTCTGCTTGCTCTAATCAAATTGAAATGTTTCTGTGTTTCTTCGCTCCGCTTCACATTGTTTATAGTTACATTTCGTATTTTGAATTTATTTCAAAATTGTTTTCAAAATAAGTCCGTTTTAATGCGAAATGCATTGCTGCTGTGCAACAAGTGTGATCAATGTACCAGAAACATGGGACGAAGCACAAGAAAGCGAAATTGCAATCAGAAATGAATGAGAGAAAGAAACAGAAAATCTAATACTTATGAGTGATGATAGTGAATCATGACTTATGGATAATGATGATGCTCGCTAATGATTATGAAATAAAGGGTGGTAACAAATAATAATGATAATATATAGTAATGGTAAGAAATGCTGATGATGAGTGATGAAATCAGAATTGAATGAGAGAAAGAAAAAGAAAATCTAATAATAATGAGTGATGATAGTGAATGATGAATAAGAGAGTGAATGATGACAAGGATGACTATAGTTAGTTAGTGTTCATTATCAATGTTGATAATGATAATGAAGGATAGATAATGAGGGACAATGATGATAAATGATAATGAGTGATGAATGATGAATGATAATGAGTGATGAATGATGAATGATGGATAGAATGAATGGAATGATAATGAATGACAGAGCTTGAGCAAAGCTCATGCTAATGAATGATAATGAATAATGAATGATAATGAATGATAGATAATGAATGATAGATAGATAATGACTGAGCATGACTTTGATTGATGCTGAATGATGACAAGTGAATGATTGATAATGAGTGAACATTTTGATATGATAATGATGATTTATGATAATGAACGATAGATGATATATAATGAATAAAAGTCCTGATAAAGAATGATTGAGCTTGAGTGCTAATGAATGATAGATAATGACTGAGGGAGACTTTGATTGATGGTAAATGATGATAATTAGCGATGAATATCAAAAGTAAAACTAAACCCATGATAATGACAACAACAATAAGGCAAATGATGAGACAGAGTTATTCTCTGGAAAGGTATAGACTATCTAGATAGACTCGAATAGAGAGTACTACGCTAATGAAGAGACTAAGCTGAGTTACATTGGGCAAGATGATATCATAGTATGCAAAAATGGAGCATTCTCAAGTTTGCATTACCCCAGACATAGATATTTACTCAGAGCTTGCAACTGAATGCCTGTGCAGCAGCTGGCAGCAGCTGGAATGGAGCAGGTTGTAACGTTGTTGTGCACCTGTTGAGGTGTGTGCGCTCTCATCGTTTGAGGCATTTAACGTTGAGTGTCTTTTAATTGCCAGCTGTTGACAGGCAGAGGTAGGGGCAGAGGTAGGGGCTGAGGTGGAGCTACTCCCTATGCCCCACTCGCACTCGTTCACTGTCGAGATTCGAGCATCGAGCCATGTGATTAATGAGCCATGGACTCGGAATATGCCAGAGCAATTAGAATACAATTAGCAGCGCCACTAATGAGCATACACTTCCCCTCCACTCTTCTTTTTCACTCAGACGAGGCGCCAGCAGCAGCAGCAACGGCAGCAGCAGAGGAACCCAAAGGAGCAGCTGAAGGAGGAGCCACTGCCAGCATATCGAGTGGAGCGCTCAGAGCTCTACGGGCGCTATTTGGTGGCCAATCGCCCGCTGGCTGCTGGGGAGCAGCTCATCCGAGAGCAGCCACTGGCCATCGGGCCATGCGTTAGCTGCGAGCCCGTCTGCCTGGGCTGCTACCAGCCGGTTCAGCTGGGGCTGGAGCAATGCCGTTGCCGCGGATGCGGCTGGCCCCTGTGCGGCGCCGACTGCCGTGGACTGGAGCAGAGCAACGGCCACAGCCGCGAGGAGTGCGAGCTCTATGGCAGGCACAGGGCGCAGGCAGCCGATTTGCTGAGGGAGAGCGCCTCGCCTGACGCAGTGCGGGATCTGTACGAGCTGGTGCTGATTGTCCGCATTCTGCTGATGCGTAAGCACCAGGCGGAGCAGTACGCCAAGATACGGCTGATGGAATCGCACACGGAGCAGAGGCGCGAGAACCTCACGCTCTGGCAGCACTATGAGAAGAAAGTTGTGCATCGACTGCTCAACGATTGGCAGCTAGCCGAGGAGCTGGGCGAACTGGGCGAGCTGGGGGAGCTGGAGCCGACGGAGGTGCACGAGATCTGTGGCATTTTGGATGTGAACTGCTTTGAGATTGGGCAACGAGGGGGCAAGGCGCGTACGCTATATCCGAGCGCATTTCTGCTCGCGCACGACTGCCGACCTAACACATCGCACACGGACGATCCACTGGACTACTCGATCATCCTGCGGACGTCCCGTTCAGTGCGCGAGCAGGAGACACTGACGCTCAGCTATGCGTATACGCTGCAGGGCACTTTAAAGCGTCGCACCTTCATCCAGGGCGGCAAGCTGTTCTGGTGCCAATGCCAGCGCTGCGCCGATCCCCGTGAGCTGGGCAGCGACTGCAGCGACCTCGTCTGCAAAATCTGTCGAACAGGCAGCATTCGAGCCACAGAGCCGCTCAAACAGGACGCCGACTGGGCGTGAGTAAACACCCATATTGATTCATTCACATTCTAACAGATTCTCTCTCTATATCTTCTATATAGCTGCGATCGTTGTGCTCATCGCATCGACTCGGTCCAGCTGGAGCGTCTCTTGGATCACATCAATGCAGATCTCGAGTCCATCGATGCGCACGACATTCCCGCCTTGGAAAACTTTCTAGTACGGTAAGTCCATCGATCCCTCACATCTTGCAGAGCTCATTCAACAAGATTCATAGCTCTTCAACTTCTAACTTCTCTACTTACTATATCTCGATATTATTCAATATTAACTTTAACAGTAATTTCAGCAACTTCGTTCACTTTGCTAAAACTCAATGACAATTCGCATTTGGCGGCGGCTTCTTCCCTCAAAACTCACCAGTCTAATATAACTTCTAATATTTTACAGACTTTTTGCTTGAGAGACCTTTAAATCTGATTGTCAATCTTGTCAATGATTAGTTTATGTTGAATTTAATTTTCTATTAGGCAGTCAATCTGTCAAGCAATAGGTCAATCAGTAAATCAAAGATAGGACTATGTTGAGTTGATCAAGCTCATCAATCACTGTGACACGTTCAGTAAGGAGATCAATCAGTCAAATCAATCGTCTATCATTCAGTCAATCACTTGGGCAGGAGCCAGTCAATCAGTCTATGCGTAAGTCACTGATTGATCCGTCAATCATATACCTTCATTCGATTAGTCAGGAGTTAGACGTTCAGTCAATCACTTAGTTGATCAATCAGTCAATCATTGTGTCAAACAGTAAGATGATCAATAAGAAAATCTGTTTCTCAGTCAAACAATCATTGAATCTATTAGTGAAACTCTGCCAATCATCACCAATCATTCAGCTAAATAGTTATTCAATCAGTCAATCACAGCGAATAGTCTCATAAGAATGAGAAGATAGAAGATTTAGTAGAAATCTATTCTTCTGTCTGTTTGTATAGAACATTAGTAAAGTAAATATAAGTAGCACACAAATCATGACTGATAATGATTGATCATAGACACTCTTGCTCTCTCTCTCTCTCCACTCCGGCCATGGATCGTTTAATAAAGCTGCTCACTAACTATTTATAATTCCGCTAATTCGCCTCATGGTTTGTATCAGCAGCATTTGGGTCAAGGGTCAAGGGCCAAGAGTCATGAGTGACTCGTATTTTGATTGACTGATTGAAACAATGCGATTGTCCTATTTGTAGATATCGCGATGTGCTGCGCCCCAATCACTATCTCCTGCTGTCCGCCAAGTACTCGCTCTGCCAGATATATGGCCGCATTGAGGGCTATCTGCTGCCCGAGCTCTCTCCACAGGATATTGAGCGCAAGGAGCGCTACTGTCGCGAATTTCTGGCTGTCATTGATATACTCGAACCGGGTCTAACCCGACTGCGTGGTAAGTGCTGAGCGACTCTATGTGTAAGAAGAAGTTATCAAAAGCTCTCTTCGTCTCTCGTCGCAGGCCTCATCATGTACGAACTGCATGCCCCGATCATGGTGCTCGCCCAGCTGGGCATGCAGAACGGTCAAATGTCCCGCCAGGAGTTCCAGAGGCGCATCAAGGAGGTCGTGCGACTGCTCAAGGAGAGCGCACACATACTGCAGCTGGAGCCACCCGGTTCCAGCGAGCACGAGATGGGCCTAGCCGCAGCTGATGCGCTAGCCAAGATAAGTGGATAACTCTAGATCTGAAAACCCATGCGAACCCCCAGAGGAAGAGGCTACTATTAGATATGCTGAGCAGAGCTACGACGTGCATATCTAATCGAATGGATGACAAACGGATTATATATATGTATATGTATGATAAACGATATTGATATAATTGAACAAAGTTCTGAAAAGACTTGAAACATAATATAAAATTTTGCTATATGAATGAACTATAAAGAGAAAGATGTAGATCTCAGCCTATAGAGCTTCCTCTACTTTGCTGAGACTATTCCATTATCTGTTAACCTCTACCAGTTAACGCTACGTTACACTTTCTCCCATTCACGCTCTGCCTCGAACTTGTAATACTCGTATATCTCCATAATAATCTCCGAGAGAAAAAACTTCGATGGCGGGTAACAATTTTTAATTAGCCAACATTTTGCTTGGAGAGACTCATTCCATTATCTCCATCAAATCGAAATGGCGAAACTGTAATCTCGTCTGTCGTCTTTTGTTTTCTTTTTTTTTTTCCTCTCTTCTTTGTGTTCGTTTCGCAATGGAAAGATGTGAGCATGCCCGACTGGGCAATACCTTGGACAAAAAGTAGTTGTTAGTGGAAGAGAGAGAAAGTGAGAGAGAGAGAGAGGGAAAATTTCACAATATCTTCTTCGTAAGAGCTAGATATGTTTATATATCAATTGAAGTACACTCCATCTATGTAGTTCCTTCTTTAGCATGTCACCCTTTGTGCGCATATACCCCGGTATGTGGCGCTTTACTGAGTGCTCCGCAAAAGTTTGAGTTCAACTCGGTTCAATTCAGGGTTCAGCTGGGCGAATCTTTAGGAGTTAAACTAATTGCGGAAACTCTGAGCGACAACAGCGCAGCGGAAGTGGACGCAGCTGCCACGCCCACCCACGCAACTCCCTTCAGCTGGGCATATTGTGCTTCGCATTTCGCATTTTTGCATTTTTGCATTGATAGTTGACAGCAAGCATTCAGTGCTTATCGCAGTGCTAATTAATGCGCGTACTTCTTTCGCGTTGATATGGCAACGCCGAGCTGCCCAGCTCTGGCAACTCTCTCTCTCTGTGTGTGTGTGTGTGTGCCTCAGTTGATTAAATGATTGTCAAGCAGCTGTCATTACACTTTCACAAGTTTCATGAATCCTGAGCTATTAAATAAAAAGTTTTCCCATTGCCCTTACCTTTACCTTTACCTTTGCCTTTGCCTTTACCATTGTCCGTACTCCATTCCATTGTCATTCTATGCAATGAAAGTCTGTTATTTAATTCCAATTGGAACATCATCTCATGCAGCAAACCAATTGGAATCAGTTCGAGTCTACTTTAAGAAAAACCTTTGCCTTTGCTATGCCAGTTGGATTACACATACATACATACATACATGCACACATACATATGCACATATGTATATATGTACATTTATAGCTGGGATGTATTCCAATTAGATAGCTACAGTATAGAGCTTAAGCCATTTGTGCTCAGTTTTGCTCTGTTTCTTTTGTCTGCCCGCATTGCTGTCTTCCTTTTATACACAACTGGCCCTCCCATTGGATTTATTCCAATTAGACTGCATTAAACTGTCGGCAACAGGTGGATAACCGTTTAAATGCAATGTTTATACGGTTGCAGCGGAAACGGAAGTGCAGACAGACAGTTACAGCACTCTCTCTCTCTCTCTCTCTCTCTCTCTCTCACACACACCCGTGTTGCTTAAAGTACTTAAAGTTGAAAGTTGCAAAGGAATGCAATCCACTGCATTCCTTATATCATCATAATTGGGTGGCAAGAGGCAACACCAACACAACAATAACAATCATGAAAACAACAAGAACAGTAAAAAGAATCATAAAGAAAGATGCACAGTTAAGATAAAGTCAGACAGAGAAGGAAAGAAAAGAAGCAGTTCAATGCAGATGCATTGGACCAGGATGAGAGCACAAGAGACAGATACAAAGGAGAGGAGAGGAGCAGAAAAGAAAAGAAAGAAAAGAGAAGAAAAGAAAAGAAGAGAAAAGAAAAGAAAAGAAAAGAAAAGAAAAGATAAAGAAAGAAAATAGAAGAAAAAAAAAAAGAAAAAAGAAAAGAAAAGAAAAGAACGAAAAGAAAGAAGAAAAGACGAGAGAGAAAAGAAAAGAAAATGAAAATAAAGAAGAAAGAGAAACCGAAAAGAAAGAAAAGAGAAACAGAAAGAAAGAATAAGAAAGGAAAAAGAAAAGGAGAAATAAAGAAAAGAAAGAGAAAAGACAAGGGAAAAGAAAGAGAAAGAAAAGAAAAGGAAAAGAAAAGAAAAGAAAAGAAAAGAAAAGAAAAGAAAAGAAAAGAAAAGAAAAGAGGAAAAGAACATATAAGAAAAGAGCACAGAGAAGAAAAGAGCAGAGAAGAAACGAAAAGAAAATAGAATTAAATGAAGGAAAAGAAAAGAGATGAGAAATGAGAATAACAAATAAGATAAAGGTAAGAAAAAATTGGAGAAAAAAATAAAGAAAAGAAAAGAAAGAAGAACAAAGCCGAATTAATAAAAAACTAAAAATAATAATTTAAAATAAAATTAAATAAAACAAAATAAAAGAAAAGGAAATAAAGAAAATGAATAAACAAAATATAAATCAATAATAGAAAATGAAGAAAAGAGAATTCGCTAAAATATAAATAATAGAAAATGAAGAGAAGAGACTTCGCTTTGTGAGTGCTTCTGGCACTGGCTGCCAGCTCCACTGGGTTCCACATGAGTTCTTAGTGCAACTGCTGTACGATAAGTAAGCATGTGTGTGAGTAGGTGTGTATGTATAGGTGTGTGTGTGTGTGTGTGTGTGTGTGTGTGTGTGTGTGTGTGTGTGTGTGTGTGTGTGTGTGTGTGTGTGTGTGTGTGTGTGTGTGTGTTTCTTACAAAGGCATAAATGAAAGAAAAACAAGAAACAGCAACAACTAAAAGCGTACGATAAATATAAATTGCATTGTGCAATAATCTTCAAAGTGCAACAAAGTAAAAGCAACAACAACAAGAACAACAATGCCATGAAGAAGAGGAAGAAGATGAAGCAACACAAAATACAATGAGTATCTAAGAAGGGAGAGACAGAGAGAGAGAGAGAGTGAGAGGAGGAAGATGGGCAGAGATAGAGGCAGCTGAAAGCTGGTAGCTGGTGAGTCCAATGGATAAAGCCACATAAAAAATAAGACGAGGCAACCAGGCAAGCAGAAGAAAATGCAGCAACAACAATGCGAGTAAGTAGAAGGAGAAGAATCCTGCTTGGGCAGGATATAAGCACACACACAGAGAGAGAGAGAGAGAGAGAGAGGGAGAGAAAGAGCGGGAGAGAGACAAAGTAAACGAGGCAGACAGGTTGCCTAACCAGCCAGGCAAAGGCAGGCGGCCCTACCCGACTGTCCACGCCCTTCCCTTACCCTTTCTCTTTCACATTGTCTGTGCGCCCGCTCTCTGCACTTAGCATCCAGCTGCTTCTGCTAACTGGGCCCACAACCGAAGCCAAAGCTAGAGCCATTGACGTCGCTTGAATAGGGCGCCATTTAGCTCAGAGATTCAGTTAAAGAATTTCAATCGGTTTTATTTTCATAGATCGGATTGATAGGATTGCAGAGCTTCTCCTATATTACATTATATCATATATTATATCATATACTCTCTCCCTCTCTCTCTCTCTCTTTCTCATCTCTCTGCTATATTCGAACCCCGCTAGGTAACGCCACTGAATGCGGTTGCGAACGTTATGACAGCGAACAGTTATGGCTATAGCTATATCTTTTGTATTTACTTCTGCGTCACATGCAACATGCAACAGGGACAGGGACAGCGACAGGAATAGGGGACAGAGATACGGCTGAGAGGCACGGCGACAGCAATGATAATGCGCCGAGGCGAAGGTCCCCATGGCAAGGAGCTCAGCCTCGGCGCTGGGCTATCAAAAGTGTTGCTTATTAAAATAAAATTTATTGCTTGTTTGCTGATAAAAATGAGGAAGATGAAAAAGGAGATGAGTAGAAGTGAGAAGCAAGATGAAGAAGAACAAGAAGACGAAGAAGATGATGATGAGCAACTTGCTTAGCCTTGTGTGGCACGTAAAAGTGTTAAAACGATAAGCAGAGCGAACGATGGCGCAGCGAACATCAGGAATATTGCTGCAACAGGAAATGCAGCAACATAAAGCTATAAAGCCATGCAGCGCACAAAGCGAACAGCAGGAGGTGGCAGATTAACAGCAGCAGCAGCAGCAGCAGCAGCAGCAGCAGGAGGCGCCGCACCGGGAGGAGGAAGTGTAACAGAATGTGAGCGCACTGCTTAGGACAGTCCTAGACAAAAGCCAAAATGCAATTAAATCTACAAAGGTGCAAAAGCAATGCAAATTATTAATGAGCCCATGCTAAATACCGACTGCGTAATGCTCGCTCAAGAACTGAACTGAACATTAGCCGAAAACGAAATCAAAATCAAGAAAAAGAAGATTGGAGCAGATCTACAAGATATTCTATGAGGTAAGAATAAGAGAGAGAGAGAGAAAGAGAGAAGCAGATTGACATAGATGAAGAGACAAAGAATACATCTGTCATGTTGCTTACTCTTACTCAATGCCTTCTTTGCCTCTGGTATTGAGAGAATAAGTTATCATGATAGATATATATTCTTAATGCTCAAAAACCAATGTACCCACTTTTGAGTTGAGCTGAGCGAGCATCGTAGTCGACCCGCTTAATGAGCAACTCGTTTAAGAGGCCACAGATTCCGTTTGCCCAAGAACCGCAACTTCTCCAGCTTCTGCTTGTGCTTGTGCTTCTTCATCTTGCTCGCTCCATTGGAGTCGAGCCGTCTCTACTTGGACATGCCCGTCCAGGCACTTGACAATGCCAGCCAGTCACAAGAGCAGCCGCCAACTGTCGCCAAGTATTTGGAGTGGCTCAAGTTATTTTGGCTCACCCTAATTTATGCCTACCCCTGAGATGAAAGGGCATGCATAGGGCGTATTAGCATTAAACTGAATAATCATACGAATTTGTCTTTGTCTAGGAATATATAAATGATTGAATGATTGATAGACTGATTGATAGACTTGGCAGTTATTCACTAACAGTAAGTATATATATATATAGAGAAGTTCAAGAGCAATTCAATACCTAAGAAAGAGAAATAAACGCTGATTGATCTTTGATTGACATTGGTTTCCAGCTCATGTTAAGACTTAACAGATTGATATTGATTGATAACTGCATTTCCTTAGACTCACTCTACAGAGGTGAAGGGTTACTTACTACTATATGGAATTGAGTTCAGACTTTTCGCTAATTCCAACGATGTTTGATTGATTGATTGACATTGATTGAATAGGATGCTTCCTTTTACCTATAAGAGGATAAATGCAGTACTTAAAATAGAGTTTATTTCTGTCTATCGATATCAATTGACTGATGGATTGATAGAAAGGTTTGATTGAAAATTTGCTCGTTGAGTATTTGATAGTTAGGGTATTTAATATTCGATAGAGTAATGTTAGCTTATGTGCTCCTGGCCAGAACTCAAGTGCTCTGTCTAGACAAGCGAGCCCCTGCCAGAATTCCAATCCGAATAGCCGAATTCCAATCAGAAATGAGACGCTGCTACACAATTGCCAATCAGCTTATAAGTTGACAAAGTGCACGGGCGATGGCCAGCAAGCAGCATCAGTAGTTGTTGTAGCCCATCTCGCTGAGCAAGGTGTTGCCGTCGGAGCTGGAGGAGGAGGAGGCGGAGCCGTCCTGCATGTTGCGCAATATGCGATGGCGGAAGTGCATTGTCCGCAGGCGCTGCATGCGTCGCTTCAGATTGCAGTAGACGGGACAGCAGTCGGGGAATGGCTTGTACATGAGGTCCTCCTCGTCGCCCTGCTCGCACTGCTCGGGCAGAATGTCCAGGCAGCTGGGGGAAGATAGAGAAGCAGCAAAAATGTTTGCATTAGCCAGAGTCGTGGTCGAGGTCTCCCTCTGAGTACATGCAGTCATGCAGTTTTGGTTAATAATTAAGTGTCACTACTCGTTCGGTCTAGACATTTTTTCCACTACGAAAATAGACCTGGAGCGCGGCATGATCTGATTGTTCTCGCAGAACAGGTTCGAGCAGAGGCTGAGCAGGACGAGGCGGCGCGGCAGGAACTTTGATTGCTCCCACATGCAGCGACGATAGGAGCCTGTGAAGCAACAGAGATTACAATACAGTTATCCTTCTCCCTCTCTCTCTCTCTCTCTCTCTCTCTCTCTCTCTCTCTCTATCTCCCTTACGTAATACGCTATTATCATTCTCGCTGGAATCGTCTGGATTGTAACTGCGCTGCAGCTGATAGCGCTTCATGTGGAACTGGCCAAAGCCTTGGCAGCTGCTTAGCCAGGTTAGGCTAAGCCAAGCGGCAGCTAGCAATTGCAATAGATACATGCTCTCTCTCTCTCTCTCTCTCTCTCTCTCTCTCTCTCTCTCTCTCTTTGATAGTTCCGCTCACACACACACACACACTCTCTTATATCTCTTTTGCTCTCTGTGTGTAGCTAACTGTTCAGCCTGGCTGTTCTTTGGCTACTAAGCACTGAGCGTTTGCTGCATTACGTATACGCAATGTTCTATCACCTCACATGTATATATGTGAGTGTGTGTGTGTGTGTGTGAGTGTGTGTTGTGTGTGTGTGTTTCTATCCAACTGCACGGGCTTTGGCTTTGCTTGGACTATTCACAATATTACGTATACGCAATGTTATATCAACTCACATACTGTGTGTGTGTGTGTGTGTGTGTGTGTGTGTAACAGTTAAATTGGCCGCGACACTTGATTAAATCAACAAACAAACAAAACGAAAAACAACTTAACAAATGCAAATTTTTCGTTGATGCTGCGGTTCGCTGAGCTGCGCTGAGGCGAGCGACGCTGTCGTAAATGAATATGAATATGAATACTAGTTGTGAGTACATTCACTCGGTGCCAAACACAACGGCCATCCGCCCAAATTATGCGAAATTGTCGCCCAGTTAAAGCGCAGCCAGCAAATCAAAATAAAAATAACATTAAAAAAAAAAAAAAAAAAAAAAAAAATGTGGAAAAACAACAAATCAAATGTCAAGTGCAGCCAGACAGAGAGAGGGAGAGAGTGGGAGGGAGGCCGAACTAAAGCTAAATAGTTACTAAATTGTGTATTTACATTTGTCAAACTCTTGGCAGCAAATCGACTCTAAGCCAGCGAAGCAAAGACTCGAAACTTTGTCAAACTCTTGAACGAAATGCGAAAGGTCTGAGCAGCCGGGCATAACTGACTGCAGCAATGCTCGCTCAGTGCTCAGCATATGATATACTATATCTAATATTCATAGCTGAAGCTAATATGAGCTTAATATAAGAATCAAGAACTGAGACACTCTAGAACTGACCGAGGATATCTCCATATATATCTATTTATATCTATATCTAAATTGCTGCATTAGGCATCGTTGCAGATCTTACGTTAGTTACTCTGCTGCCTATTAGTCTAGCATTTCCATAGCTGAAACTTTTGAGCAGAAGCTAAACAGAAGTTGCGCTTGCTCTTCGAGTGGGTCAGCTTTAGCTGGCAGCAGCAGCAACTGGCGCTGCAAAAGTAAAAGTTTCTCAAAAAAAGCTCAAAAATTTATAAATAAATACACACACACACACACACACACACACATACATACACATACATACACATCTATATAGCTTCATATATGAAGCGTCGACTGCAAAAATCGTGTAACAAAATTTTCTTCGAATTTCTTTCGGCTGCCTGCTGTTGCCACGCCCACTCGATGGCAAAACTTTTCGCCCAATGGCAACGCAAAAAAGTTAAATAAGTTTTTGCAGCAACAACTCGAAACGCAACGATAAGCAAATCGGATGCATAATTGCAGTCGGAATATTTATGCGCTGCGTAGATCCAGCAGCAGGCATATTCCAAGCATCCATGTTGCGTATACGCCATGTGGCAAGCAAAACTATTTCACTAAACAAATATAGAAAACAAGTAAGAAAGCTCTAGTCGAGACTGCTCGACTACGAAATCCCCTGAGCCCTTCTTCGAACGAATCATATTCCTAGAATGCCTCGTTTCGATTCTCCGCGCGTAAGAAACTATACATGCAAAAACACGAGCACACACACACGCTGATCTATGCTTGTACGCCTGAGTGTGTGTAAGCATTGCAAGCGTCTTGCTGTCTCGCTGCTTTTGTTGCTGCGCCACATGGGTTTTGCTGCAAAAACTTTGAGGATTAATAATTCTGTTTCCAGACGGACAATCGTATTGATCTCTTCAGATTATGATTATGATATTCATATCTATATGCTAAACCAAACTGCATGTCTCTAGTATTTGAAATGCATTTTTTTCACATTTGGGGGTGGTGGGGCGAAGTGGGGACCGGAATCCAAAATCTGACAAAAACCGAAATTGTATTAAATTAGTATCTATATATATGCAGAAGACTTGGAGACTCTAACTCTAAAGATGAATTAGCTAGAATTTTATAACTGGTTCCCGATAAATTCATTTATCGATAACTTTGCAAATATACGAGTTATCGAATTTCTGAAACAAACTCGTACTGCGCGTGCAATATACGGACCTAACACAAAAAGAATGAACTCTCTAGCTTTTGTATCTTCGGAAATCGACGCGTTCAAACATACGGACAGACGGACGGACGGACAGACGGACAGACGGACAGACGGACAGACGGACAGACGGACGGACAGACAGACGGACATGGCTATATCAACTTTTCTCGTCACCCTGATCAAGAATATATATACTTTATGGGGTCTGCCACGCCTCCTTCTGCCTGTTACATACTTTTAACAAAACCATTATACCCTGATTTCCCATTTTCAATGGGCTCAGGGTATAAAAAAAATAATGGGAAAAAATAAAGCAATATATAGAAAAGCTAAAAGTCTCAAAATCTGATTAGTTATATGAGAGTGTAAGAGCTTTGCTCAAGCTGGAGTTGATATATGGTGGGGGGGGGGGGGGGGGGGGGGAGAGAGAGAGGGGGATGTAGAGAGAGATAGAGTGTGTAGAGTAGATATATGCTTATCATCAGTAACTATGCTGCTTCTTCACTATGCTGCACTCGACTAGCTTCACAAGGAAAGTGCTGAAACAATTATGACTTGAAGCTTCTGTCACGCTTCCTTTCTCAGTCTCTCTCTCCTTTTCTCATTCTCTCTCTCTCTCTCTCTCTAACTCACACTATCACTCTCACTCGCTCTCACTGTCTAACTCGATGTCTCTCTCAGCACCTCCCTCACTTTCCTTCTATATCTTTCGCTTCCTTTCTCCCTCTCTTCATGTGCTTCCTTCCTCTTTCCCTATCACTCTCTAACTCTATTGACTCTATTAACTCTTCTGAATCTTTCACTTTCTTTCTCACTCTCACTCCATCTGCATCCTTTCTCTCTCTCCCTTTCGCTTTCTCTCTCTCTCTCTTACTCCATCTCACAACTTGCGAACTTCAATCTGACATCTACAGGACACCACGCAGAGACAGGTAAAGAGCTGCCAGGCTAAACACATAAATCGGAAAACCATTCAACAACAACATGGCTTTAAGCGAATATATACATATATTACATATGTATGTACTATCTATATACATACATATATATGTATATAGAAATATGTATGTGAGATGTTTCATGTGCCCTTAAGTTGATATATATTCCTTTCAAGTTCCTCCCACTTAGTGTGGGCAAATGCAATTGTTTGCGGTTTCAATCAGCTGAAACATTGTTTTCAAGTATTTTTTAAAGTAATTTAATTATATGAAAATTTATTATGAAAACTCTAGCTGAGGGAACAAAGCGAACACTTTAACCAATGCGCCCTCCCCCAGCATCCTGCTCGCAAAGCCTGCCCTTTATTGGTCAGCAGAGCAGACACCAGATCCTTGCGCTCGCATCCTGAAGATGTTTTCTCGAGTGGGCGGGACAGCGCGGGGGCGTTGGCAAAGCGGTAGTCATGCTCTTATATTTGAAGCACGTTGCGCCCCAACGAGCAGCCAGCAATTAAGTTTGTGAAAGTTAAAAGTTTTTGCCAGCGACAAACGTTGTCTGATGCGACCCTTTTGTGTGCACGTGGCCCAATACGTAGCCATTGTTGCCATACCCTGTAGCTGTAAAAGCTGTTCGCATGGGGCTGCCCATAGACCGATAGAAAGAGAGATAGAGAGAGCGAGATGGAGAGGGGGAGAGAGATAGAAAAAAGACATAGCTACAATTCTCATCTACCTGCTTTCCACGTGTGGCAAACACTTGCTAACAGCCAATATACCCGCCTCTGCATACACTTTTCACAATGGGTATGCGAAATACATAAAATAACTTTGGCATATTTTCTACCTGTTTGCTCAACTTTTTACATACATCAAATCTGACAGATATCAACTAAATGTATGTTTTGCTCTGCCTACAGGGTATCTGCTAGTCGGACAGTCAGAGTGGGTGGCTAAGGCTCAACGCATCTGTAATTGTGGCCGCGTCTGCACGTGTTGTTGCGAAAGGCGTAAACTGTATTTTTATGACACTAAACAAACAATTAACTCGACACCAAAGCCAAGACAAAGGCACACAGTGAAAGCGAGTGTGAGAGATAGAGTCAGAGCGGGAGAGGGAGAAGGAGAGGGGGAGGGGGAGGGGGAGGGGGAGTGTAAGAGAGAGCTTAACTGGTCGCTGCGCCTGGTTACTTCATTTTGTCGGGCCTCATGTCAATTAGAATGCTAATTTTTATGCAAATTTTTGCGGATAGAATTTCCGAGTTTGTTGTTTCGTCCTTCGGCTGTTCGGATTGCTGTCTATCCGTCCCACTGTCCCACTGTCCCACTGTCCCACTGTCTCTCCGTCCATCCGGCTGGGAGGCTTGTTTTGTTTTGTTTTGTTTGCCTGCGCGGCGGCTTTGTCTGGCACTTTTGTTTATACGGCGCCAGCTTGTTCTTTATTATGGACAAGCAAACAGTTTTTGGCGGAAATAAACCAACTAAAATGCGCTGCCAGAGGAAATTGCCAGCAGGTCGTCGCAAATTAATAGACATTCCTGTCTATGCCAGCTCCAGCTGGCAATAGGCCTCACCGCGCACCGCGCACGGCCAGTGCTCGTGGGTGGAGTGTGGAGCATGCTGAATGGAGAGTGGATGCCTGACTACTTACTGTGAGCAATCTAAACAGCAGGTACCTGAAGCGCGACTCCTCCAGCTCACCCAGCTCAGTCTCCTTCCGCACCATCCTCGCTCACTTGCCACGTCCTCGTCAAAAGTATTTCCATAAATTCTTGAATAAAGCTCTCTATTCATCAGAAAATATTTTGAGTTATGCAAATGGTAAATAAACCAGGTAAACTAACTATCGATAACAATAGACAATAGTTGATTAACTCATTTAATTCATTCAAAAATAAGATATGCTATCGATAACTATGACAGCTATCAATATGATTTATATCAGAATATTACCATTAATCCTCTAGCCTTTAGCAAAAAGAGTTCAAGATGAGGTACCTATCGATAAATATCGATAAATCGTCAGTTTAAGTAAAAATCGTTGATATATTCAGTAAATGTTTATTAATGCATAGAAATTAAAGTTAGACAAAAAAAAAGGATATTTTATATTATATATAATAGAGCTGCATAACTATCGATGACACCAACGTGGCAATCGAACAATGAATTTTATAATATCAAAGCTGAAAAACTGTTGATATACAATTATTTAATTTCGCATATACATATGTAATGCACTTTCACGACAATCCATAGTGTTATCGATAGTTGTGCAACAACAGGAACCAGGCTGACGATCAATAGTTGGGCTCGCTGCCAAAGAACGTAAACGTCTCATTACAGCGTATCTCATAGCAGTCCGGGAACGATGTGAAGTGCCTCGATAAGCGCAAATCAAAGATGAACTCGCAATACGGATAGCTGTCAAAGTTACGAACGAATACGATTAGAGATCTATCGATAAAGAAGGAAGCATGAATGTATGATGTATGCAATCGATTATATGAATGAAATACATTGAGACACTAACTGACTGAAATGAACTGAAATCTATATATGATTGACTGATTGATAGACTGATTGTTGCCTTGATTGATTCATCAAGAAATGAAACGAATCAATTTAAAGCAAAGTCTGTCTGATACAAAAGCAGGCTAATCAGCTTGAACAAGTTATGAGCCGTGAGCTAACCAGCTCAGTCCAAGCAAACATTTCTCTGGCTTGCAGGTAATAAGCGTGTTTATATAATGCAGCTTGGCCTAAAGTGAGCACAACTTTTGGAATAGTTGCGAATAGTTGGCGCTGTGAATACTCGACACGCGCACTCACTTTATTATTTGCAACGCTGAAATATTTATACCGAAGCTGCCAGCTATTTTAATTGTTATGCTAAAGCAAACTCGTCCCCCATCGCACCAACATCGAGGGTGCGCAACTTGGCGAGTTTTGTTTTAAAATGCAATACACACAAGTTGAAAATAACATAAATTGTAAATTGTATGGTATATGGGTATATGGGGTATATGGAATATATGTGGTACGGGCTATATGGGGATTGTGAGGCTGCGGTTGGGGTCGAGCTTGATAGGTGTGAGGCAATGTGCGGTTTTGTGATTGAACTTACATTGGCGGAAACCAGAGGAAGCAGCGATATGTGCAGAGTATGCCAAACGGGCGCTTGAATTCACCATCCGGCGTCTGTATCGAGCCCGAGTTGTGCTTCTTCCAGCACTGCGAGGCCCAACCTGTAACCCCAACCATCAACGTATATCAATGCAGGCCAACAAGCAACGTGTTCTCAATTGTTTACGGCACACGAATTCCAGCTCATAATTGAGTGGCCAACAATGGAAGCTTAAAGCGAGCGCGCTCTAGTCGGCCCTAGCCGACTAACAGATGAACTCTTACTTTATCATGAGATAATTGACTCAGTGGAACTCTTGGAACTCCCTAGCTACACCAAGTCTTCAGGATAGGTATTCGAATTATGTAATAATTGTTAGCTGTATGTTTCTCTTAAGAGTCTGTATATCCATATTAGACATCTATACAACATTTCCTTCTATAATGAGGAAGTCAGTAAGTCAAACAGTAGGATTTACTTTATCTATATTGGGAGAGTTGAGAGAACCAATTCGAATAGAAAGGTTTTTTGGAGTTTTGAGTCTGTATACCAGAATTGAAGGCTGTAGTTCTTAATAGTCTGGATGTCAATGAACCAAGAGAAGTAGAAATTAATCAAAAATTAATTTCAAAGAGATCTTAACTTGTTATGCATACAGATGATATTATATATAGAATTCTTTAAAAGATAAAAGAGTTATAATATTTTTATAAATATATAATCTAACCTACGCATTATATACATATATATATCTCATAAGAAAGACTCTCTCATAGAGAGAGTGAGAGAGAGAGAATTGAACTCAATAGCTAACACTATTTACTCCCGCAGCTGCTATCCTTGCTGCTGCTGAGTTTCACGCGCATTTCCATTAAACAATTTTCAACCACTTTAAATTCAAATTGAATTTAGTTTTAGACCAAAAATGCGTGAGTGTGTGTGTTGTTTTTTTTTTTCCTTTTTTTTTTTGTTTTTGTTTTGCTGTACGTAATATAGAATTTATGTGGAGGCTGACATGGCGAATGCGTAATATGCGCCATATACATCAAATTACATTTTGGACGCTCATTAACGCACACAAATACACACACACAGAGAGAGGCATTATATATGCCAAATTGGGTTTGCTACACACACACACACACACACACACACACACACACACACGCACACACTTTCATTACGCATACGCAGCGTGCGCCGCAGAATAATTGATGAAATTCTCAATGGGCTTTAAATTAGCGCCGCACAAAAACAAAAACTTGAACAAAAAATATTGCACATAATTGATAAACGATATGCGATAGACGATAGACGATAGGCGTTTCGATATACGTACTGCCATAATTGTAATCACATAGACAGCATAGAATTAACAGCAACACAAATGTGATTGTCGTCGTGCCTTTGCGTGTGTGTATCGCTGTAATTGTTGTTGGCGTTGCTGCTGCTGCTGCTGCTGTTGTTGTTGTTGCTGTTATCGATTTGGCCATTGCATAACAATCATTGATAGTACCGTCCCCGTCGAACATCCTCCAGTTATTGGTATCGTTGGTGTCTGCTCTCAGCGCCTGTGCCCGGGCAACAGCGCATCGATGTTCAACGCGTTTTTAACTGCCATCCGCTTTATGCGCGCCACGTCTAACGAAGCCTATAACAATACAAACACACACCCACACACGCACACATACACACACACACAGATAGGGAGGCAGAAGCCAAGACAGCAAAGAAATGCCACAAGTTTGTGTTTTGTTGCTGTTGCCCCTAAATTGATGACAATTGATAAATTATCGCAATCGCCGAGGCGAGGCGAGAGCCGACCAGAGTGTCACAGTATTCGTGAGTAGCATCTGTGAGTAACCAGTGTGTAACTGTGAATAACAC
Source organism: Drosophila koepferae (assembly GCA_030914345.1). Taxonomy (NCBI): domain Eukaryota; kingdom Metazoa; phylum Arthropoda; class Insecta; order Diptera; family Drosophilidae; genus Drosophila; species Drosophila koepferae. Next base: position 346,422 of record JAUESR010000209.1, read on the forward strand.
TGAGTAACTGTGACTAACTCTGCGGAGGCCACTACCCAGAGCATGCCCAAGTCAGCCTCAGTCCCAAGTCCATATCTGTATCTGTATCTGTATCTGTATCTGTATCTGTATCTGTATCTGTATCTGTATCTGTATCTGTATCTGTATCTGTATCTGTATCTGTATCTGTATCTGTATGTAGCGTATCTGTATCTGTATCTGTCTCTGTATCTGTCTCTGATCTGTATCTGTATCTGTATCTTTATCTGTATCTGTACTGTATCGTTCTGTATCTGTATCTGTATTCTGTATTCTGTATATGTATCTGTATCTGTTATCTGTAATCTGTATCTGTATCTGTTCTGTATCTGTATCTTTTTTGTTATCTGTATCTGTCATCTGTCCTGTATCTGTATCGTATCTGTATCGATCTGTATCTGTATCTGTAATCTTGTAGCTCTGTATCTTATCTATCTGTATCTGTAATCTGTCTCGTAATCGTATCTGGTATCTGTAATCTGTATCTGTATCTGTATCTGTCATCTGTATCTGTACTTGTATCTGTATCTGTATCTGTATCTGTATCTGTATCTGGTATCTGTCTCTGTCTCTGTATCTGTATCTGTATCTGTATCTGTATCTGTATCTGTATCTGTATCTGTATCTGTATCTGTATCTGTATCTGTATCTGTATCTGTATCTGTATCTGTATCTGTATCTGTATCTGTATCTGTATCTGTATCTGTATCTGTATCTGTATCTGTTTCTGTATCTGTATCTGTTATCTGTATCTGTATCTGTATCTGTATCTGTATCTGTATTCTTGTATCTGTATCTGTATCTGTATCTGTATCTGTATCTGTATCTGTATCTGTATCTGTATCTGTATCTGTATCTGATATGTATCTGTATCTGTATCTGTATCTGTATCGTATCGTATCTGTATCTGTATCTGTATCTGTATCTGTATCTGTATCTGTATCTGTATCTGTATCTGTATCTGTATCTGTATCTGTATCTGTATCTGTATCTGTATCTGTATCTGTATCTGTATCTGTATCTGTATCTGTATCTGTATCTGTATCTGTATCTGTATCTGTATCTGTATCTGTATCTGTATCTGTATCTGTATCTGTATCTGTATCTGTATCTGTATCTGTATCTGTATCTGTATCTGTATCTGTATCTGTATCTGTATCTGTATCTGTATCTGTATCTGTATCTGTATCTGTATCTGTATCTGTATCTGTATCTGTATCTGTATCTGTATCTGTATCTGTATCTGTATCTGTATCTGTATCTGTATCTGTATCTGTATCTGTATCTGTATCTGTATCTGTATCTGTATCTGTATCTGTATCTGTATCTGTATCTGTATCTGTATCTGTATCTGTATCTGTATCTGTATCTGTATCTGTATCTGTATCTGTATCTGTATCTGTATCTGTATCTGTATCTGTATCTGTATCTGTATCTGTATCTGTATCTGTATCTGTATCTGTATCTGTATCTGTATCTGTATCTGTATCTGTATCTGTATCTGTATCTGTATCTGTATCTGTATCTGTATCTGTATCTGTATCTGTATCTGTATCTGTATCTGTATCTGTATCTGTATCTGTATCTGTATCTGTATCTGTATCTGTATCTGTATCTGTATCTGTATCTGTATCTGTATCTGTATCTGTATCTGTATCTGTATCTGTATCTGTATCTGTATCTGATCTGTATCTGTATCTGTATCTGTATCTGTATCTGTATCTGTATCTGTATCTGTATCTGTATCTGTATCTGTATCTGTATCTGTATCTGTATCTGTATCTGTATCTGTATCTGTATCTGTATCTGTATCTGTATCTGTATCTGTATCTGTTCTGTATCTGTATCTGTATCTGTATCTGTATCTGTATCTGTATCTGTATCGTATCTGTATCTGTATCGTTCTGATCTGTATCTGTATCTGTATCTGTATCTGTATCTGTATCTGTATCTGTATCTGTATCTGTATACTGTATCTGTATCTGTATCTGGTATCTGTATCGTATCTGTATCTGTATCTGTATCTGTTCTGTATCTGTATCTGTATCTGTATCTGTATCTGTATCTGTATCTGTATCTGTATCTGTATCTGTATCTGTATCTGTATCTGTATCTGTATCTGTATCTGTATCTGTATCTGTATCTGTATCTGTATCTGTATCTGTATCTGTATCTGTATCTGTATCTGTATCTGTATCTGTATCTGTATCTGTATCTGTATCTGTATCTGTATCTCTATCTGTATATGTATCTGTATCTTCCGTGCTTCCCTGCTTCGTCCGCCTTAGTTGCTGCCTAAGTAAACCTCATTTCAACATATCTATCAACGTATCTGCATTTGTGTCTCCATCTCAATTGCTGCTCGCATCTGATGGAGCTGTTGACACCTTTTCTGCTGCTGCCGTCAATCAGTCAGTCAGTCAGTCAGTCAGGCAACTGGCTGTCTGGCTATCCGACTGTCTCGCTTCTGTCAGTTTGGCTGTCAACTTAAGCGGCAAATTGCTGCCTGAGCTGTTTCTCATAATTTGTAGATACGTTTTATTGTGCTATTTATAAAAAGCATTTTGCGCTTTGTCAATCACAATGTGAATTTCAGTACAAATTCCCAGCACAGTCCCGCTCACTCGCTCCGGCAGCAGCCTCTGGGGCTCAGCTGAGGCATTTGCAAGTTTTTGGATTAAAATTCGACTTATTCTATTGGCCTTGTGGAATTCATCGCATGAAACTTAAAGTGAATGTTCACTTTGGAATTCATTTGCTGCAAAATTCTTTGGTCGAAGTCGCAAAACAAAGACTAAATCACAAACGGGGGCCCTGCATTTCTCACATACTTTGCACGCACTTTTGCACTACATTTGGATGCAGTTGAAATTGCGATTGCAATTGGGGGGCCGGCTGCTGCAGTTGATGCGTGATGCAGCGCGATGCGTAATGCGCAATTAATTTGTTTATAACTATTTCGAAATAATCTAATTTCATTCAAAAATTGCTGTAATTTGCCAATCAGCATTGAAAGTGAAGTCCGGCAATGCGAACGCGCGCGCGCCCGCCCAACAATAAACGCATCCATCTAAACAATCTAACAAGCCCAATCAACGCACAACGACCACGACCCAAATCCCAGATACAGATACGACTACAGCAATAGATGCAAATACAAGTAAGAGTGCTCGCAGTGGCTAGACACCCTGGAGACCATCAGAGTTGCCTTGAGCCCGAGAGTCTGGAGAGAAATCTTGGCAGATAGCAATAGCTTCAAGTAGTTAGCCTCTTCATTCGTCATTTTTTAGTGAAAGCTCTCTTGCTATGATCGAAAATCTTACTGACAAATTCGATATTTATCGATATTAAACCAAATACCAAGATATATCTGCAAGATAAACGATAGCTATATATATTGCTCTCAATTCCTTCTCTTCCATTCTATGACCTCATTAGATGCTTGCAGACAAACCAATATACCCCACTGATGCGTGTATAACGCGGCTAGGGTATCGAATTGGGGTATATGGAAACAAATACATTTGGAAGTGCGTTCGCATTGCTGTTGATCTTCGCATGAAGCAGGCAGCAGAGTCCACATGTGTGTGCGTGTGTGTGTAGAGGGCGGTTGGATGGCCTTCAGCGATCAATGTCATTTCGTTTGATTCCATTAAAGTGCGACCCCAAAAACAAAACAAAACAGAAAACAGAAAGAAAAAAACTGCGAACTACGCAATGCGAAACAACAAAGCGAAAGTTGAAATGAAAACTGTTTACAGGGCAGTGCTGATGGCCAGCAGCCGAACGGGTCAAGGAACAGGGCGACTCTTTTTTTTTTTATGCTCTTGTTTTGGCTGTGCAAATCAATCGCAACCCTTCCACTTCCACTTCCACTTCCACTTCCACTTCCCCTTCCACTCTAGGTCGCCTCTATGGGAGCCGCAGGTGCGTAAGTTAACAGCTCCATTGACTACAGCCACACAATTTATCTTATTTTTAGCCTGACTCTGAGGCCAGCGTCAAAGGCAAGCCAAACCAACCCCACACCCTCACACACACAACGCACACAGCACCCATGCAGCCACGCCCACAAAACAACAGTGCCTCCCCCATCCCCCGCATCCAACTACTGTCACCCGGCCCAGCCCTTGCCACGTAATACACAAATTTCAGCATAACTTTGACTGGCTTATAAATGTCGAACGATTTATTTGTGGCTGTTTGCACAGGTAAGCACAGGTGAGCGGTGGGGAACGGGGGAATGAGATGGACGCTCTAACCACCTGCCTCTAAATATATATATTATATAGCTATAGCTGACGCGTCTAACAAAGTGTTTCAAATTTGTTTACTGCTAAGAAAAAAGCTGAAAAAAAAGCTGAAGTTGAGCTGCTGGGAAATATATATGCGACTTGCTGATACTCTAAGAAATATTTCAAGTTTTCATTTAGCATTGCACAAATTGTAGATCGAATGAGTCATCGATTTGTGGTGAACAAATTAAATCGATATTTATCGATTTCCGCAAATTGGCGAAAGTTATTATTAAAAGCTAAGAAAGTTGTGCTAGAAATGATGAAAGAGAAAATTATGTAGACTCAACTACATATTCTCCTTCTACTTTAAATCAAATTAAACAAAACTATATATGGAGTCTATATAGCACCGATCTACATCTATTCCCATATGCCATATGCCTTAGACACAACTTTGACGCACAACTTCCGTAGCAGGTGATGGCAAAAAAATTGGAATTTTCTTTTTCGGCCAGCCTTGACTCTGTAGGCAAATGGGGCGTGGCACTTGTGCAGCATTGATAGCTGCCATGGCCTTTTGGCCACGTCTTTTGCCAGCAGATGAAGTGCAAAATCGACTTGAGAGCTAACAAGAAATGGAAAAAAAAAATAGCAAAGAGCGCAGAGTGCAACTTTAATGGGCCACTCAGCAAAGTGAATGTGTGCGCGTGTCTGTGTGTGTGTGTGTGTGTGGGTGTGTTTGCTGGAATGAATGAGTGCACGCAGCACACGTGGCGTATACGCAATCCGCTAGCTACATTGCGATGCTAGACACGTCGCCGTAGTTATCAAGGATTGTTCTTGTTGATGTTGTTGCTGTTGCTGCTGTTGGTGCTGCTGTTGGTGCTGCCATTCACGCTGCATTCGCAGTATTCACAAGTCCCGAACTGAATCAACAATCGAATCGCTGCGAATCAATTCACACATTCAAGCACCAGCTTTAACTGAGACAACTTGTAAACAACCTGCAAACTCACGCTCAAGTGGAAAATTGAATACTACCAAGGCACTTTCATCAAATGTGTCGCTAGGAGTAGCTGTATCAAGTCATATAAGCAGGATACATATATAGATAATATATGCATTGCTATGAAGAGCACAGCTTGACTAGCAGCAAGTGGACGCTCACAGCCGCGTAGATCTTTCAGTCAAAGGATTCTCTCTTATATTGATAGCAAAGAGAGTATAATCATATAGCTGACTGACTTTTGCTAACCAATATCGGAATTATCCATAAGAAATGTATTACTTTTTCTAGCTTGTGCAATCGTGCCAAAAATAAAGTCTCTTAAGGTCAAAAGCAGAGAAACCCAAATCAACTTATTTCGATTTCCAAGAAAACCAAAGGTCAGAGGCCAATAAATTTGTACTGGGCATATTGAAAGGATGCATTGATTAAACAAGCTGAAATGAGTATATGCGGTATATGGACTCAAGCCAGATACTGATGAGGTTTGCTTTACTGCAACCTTTCATTATATATTCGTATTATATTTGCTTTTCTATATAAATAGTAAATAGTTCCAGATTTTACCAAACCTCTGCTGTTACATTTTAGTTAGTAAAGTTAGATATTCACAATTTAATAATCCACCTAAAATATCTAGATATACTAGATACTACAATTATATACCATATCAAAAATCATCCAACCCTGGTAAAACCATTATTTCCGTATGAATAAAACAAAAACTCAAAGTTTCTTTAATATGAACGTATTTTACGTAATTCATATAAAATTAACTAAAATTTATTTTAAACATAAGCATTAACTTAAAAAAAAAAAAAGAAAAAAAAAGTTAAGATTAAAGAACTATAAATACATTAATTGGCTAGATATATATATAGAGCTGCATGTGAGTGCGCATATACCCGTTTGGCACGCGATATCTGGCTTTTGTCTAGCTGAAATAGTTTAAGAGCGTGCACTTGACGTTCGTGCAATCGGGCAGTGAAGTGAACAAAACGCAGGATAACTTGTAGTCGTAGATGAATTCGCAAGTGGGATAACTGCAACGAGAAAGCGAAAGAAAGAGAGACAGAGAGAGAGAGAGAGAGAGAGAGAGAGAGAGAGAATGCAGAGTGAGTAAAAGAGGTTATCAAACAATATTATAAAATAGAAATTGAAGTTCCTTTTGTAAAGCAAAAAGTAGCAATTGTTAAGGATTGTTAGCTCCTGCTAAGCTAGTTATGGCACCAGACCTACAAGGGGACACCAGGTCGTTACACGCGTGAGTTGCAGTTGGCAATTGGAAATTACAGTTGGAAATTGATGGAAACGCCATCGAAATGATGTTTGGTATTTCTAGCTAGAAAGTACAGCTAATATGTCTTGAGATAGATGTCTAGAGATGGGACAGATTTTCACTTAACGCCAGAATTCAATGCTACTCCTTTCTAGACTCTAAACGGAACTCTGTTGTAATGCGATTATTTGGAACTATGACTTTGATAGCTACAAGAATAGCTAGGCATATTAATCAATACATATAATATATCGATATATATCGTATATATGAGGTAAATAAGAGCTATCGAATAGTATGTAGATTGATCAACATCCAGTAGAACGACAAGCATTAATGCCAACTCACTTGATATGCACATGCTAATAAATGCAACTTATATTGATATCGATAACTATCGATACTTATCGTTTTTGTTAGCACTATTTGTAAGCAACTCATTGCGCTCTAATGATTTTCACTTGTCACGTTTTCATCTCTAAGTCAGTTGTGGGGGTGGGTATAAATGGACCTGGTCCTGGCTACTGGCGGACATTGGCGCTGAAAGGGTGGAAGAGGCAGGGCAGGGCAGGGCAGGGCAGGGCAGTCAGAGTATCGATTGCTGCTTACCTGATTGTAAAGAACCAGGTGCACTTGAAGTTGCACAGAATGCCATATGGTTTCTTCAGCTGCTCCTTCTTGTTGACAATGGTGTTCTGTAGATTGTAGCCATCGTAGCGACGCCAGCAGTGATTGATGTTGCCTGCATTGGAGTAGAGTAGAGTAGAGTAGAGTGGGGAGGAGTGGAGTGGAGAGTAGTAGAGTGGCGAATGCAGCTGCCATCAACTGGCTGGAACTTACGTCTTATGTGATGGCTGCCGCCATGATGATGAAAATCGCGTCCCTCCAGCTGCATGCCATGGCCGTTGGTAGCCTCGGCGCCCGTGCTGGAGCTGCCAAAGAGCAGCAGGTACCACAATATCAACGAACTGACTATGAAGATATAGCTCAACGCTTTGCCCATATTTCTCGTTCGACTGGAAGCGTGGCACGCGACGATTCGATTTGATTTGTTTTGCTTTGGGCGGAGCCGTTGGCGTTCTTTGTTTTTGGCTGGGCTGCAAGCCGAAGCCGAAGCCTTGCTGCACTTTCTTCAGGTGGCCCGCTGTGTATGTGTGTGTGTGTGTGTGTGTGTGTGTGTGTAAGTGTGTGCGACTATGTGTGAGTGTGTATGTATTATGGCTGTCGCTTTCGTTGCTGCTGCGAATGTCGCCCCTGCACTGAATACATTGTCTGAAAAAGTGAATTTGTTTTGGCTCCCTAACTGCTGAACTGCTCCACGGTTGTGCGGCGTTGTCCGTCTATATTTTCATTTGATTCCATCCCATATATATATTTTTTTTTATTCTCTGTATACTCTGCTTTCGTATGAGCATTACAAATACCCCGCATGCATTTGACAGAGGCATGGGGTAAATCGATTTCTGTTTGGAATCTGAGTCTGAGGCAGAAGAAATGCTCAAGAGAAGAACTCTTCCAGCTTAACTGTTCTACTTCTTATCTACTACTAGTGCATTGCCATAATATCAATAAAAAATCCATACAAAGCTCAACTTTTGCCTTCAAGCCCAACATTCCCACAGCTTTGGTTCATTTAATCTCATTTCATTCCCACTCGACAGCTTCTCTCTGCTCAGGTGCATCCGACAGTCGTTCATACCCGACTATCAAACTGTTGCACATATATATATATACATATATATATAGTTTGTTTTCGGTCCTCATTCATCAACCTATTCAATTTGAGTGAGCGAGTATTTTAGTATTTCGGCTGGGCGCTCTCACTCGGTTCTCGTTTGCCCGTTTCGCCTGTCACTCATTTTGCTAATTTAGATAATCAACTGTAAATTAGCTTAGCGTCGTCTCTCTATCTATATCTCTTTCTCTCTCACACATTTATCTCTTTCTCTACCGATCTCTCTCTCTCTCTATCTCTCTGGCTGTGCCAAGGGGCTACGAACTAGTGTTCGCAGTCAACGCACCCAGGAATTTGTGTATATTAATTTAGCGCGCACTAAATTAAGGCTTGGTCATATATCGATACACGTATCGCTAATGTTCTATATTATATATGTATCGATAAATGTGTTCAGGTATGCCTATGTTCGCTGCATTTGCCAGTTTTTGCAGTACATTTATCGTAATTGATATTATGTTGTTATCGATAACAAGCTTATGAGCATCATTACCAATAACATGTTAGATACTATGCAAATCAGACTCTTAACATTTTAGCAAATATGTATGTATCGATAACAGCATATAGAACATATCAGGTCGATAAATCGATAACACATATTATCGATAGCATGTGGCAATGCCATTTAGCATAAGCCTGTGATAATTTCGTGATAATGTTATCAATTATTATAAACTTATTATAATATTTGTATATATACATACATCAGCCACAATCTCCTTCCGATAAGACATGTTATCGATCAACTAAGCAACATAATATACTCTCTACACTCGAACTACACTCAACATTAGCCTCTCAACTTTATGAGCGTATAACTGACAATCAGCTGTGCAACGTGCAGTAACACACAGTCACAATCACAGTCATAGAAAGAGAGAGAAAGAGAGAAAGGGAGAGCGAAAGACAGAGAGAGTCACAATGACAATCAGAGCCAGAGACACATTCACTGTGCAATAAATTAAAAATTTATTTAACTGCAGTTGACAATTTATTTGCATTTAATTTACCACAATTGTGGAAGCAGAAGCCAGAGCCATAGCTAGAGCCAAAGCCAGAGCCAGAGCTAGAGTCAGGACGAACAAGTGAATTCATGAAGTCGTAAAAAGATGTGGCAAAGCTTATGGCAGAATGGGCGAACTACTACAAAGGGGGGCGTGGCATATGCAACGGCCAAGTTACAAGAAAAGGCAATGAAACGCAATGAAGGTCGCTGAATGAGTGTCTAACTGTATGAATGACTGAATGAATGAATGCATAACTAACACGCAGACCAAACACACAAGCAATGCATGTCCCACGCATCCTGCATGTGCGTGTGTCCGTGTGTGTGTGTGGTGTGAGTGTGTGTGTGTATGTGGCTGACTGGCTGAATGAAGTGTTTGGCAACACTTTAACTTGATTAAAAATTTAATAGCCAGCAGGATAAACATTTGCTTCAATTTTCTTTGAAGCTCAACTTTCTACACTCCCTCAATCTCCCTCTCTCTCTCTCTCTCTCTCTCTCTCCCTCAATCTCCCTCTCTCTCTCTCTCTCTCTCTCTCTCTCTCTCTCTCTCTCTCTCTCTCTCTCTCTCTCTCTCTCTCTCTCTCTCTCTCTCTCTATCTCTCTCTATCTCTGCTTGACATGTCTATTCAATTGCTAAACTTGCCGCAACACTTGTCTTGTCCGTTTGTCTATGTGTGTGTGTGTGTGTGTGTGTGTGTGTGTGTATGTGTGTGGGTGTCTGCCTGGTTGGTTGGCTTAACCCGAACGAATGCATTTCATTAATTTTCAATAGCAGAAACTTGAGAAACTTTAGGGGAGCAACGTCTGTGCGTGTGCAGCATAGATCGATAAATGTTATCGATTATTGACTTGAGCATATCCATATAAAATATATATATAAAAATAGTCTGAATTATAATAGATTATACCCTACATATGCCTTACTTCAGCAAAATTGAAATCGAGATGTTATCGATACTTATCGTTCGACTAAGCATTAAGCAATGTAAGTATATAAATATATTATTATATTATTATTATTATTATTATTATATTAACAAAGTAAAGGCTTTAGCACAGTGCACTTAATCTACTTATACACAAATCTTATCAAAATACTTATCGATTATTGCTTTAAGTACATTCATTGCTGTATATTTTTGTTCTTTCATACCTTCGTAATAATCACAGCTAAGACGTCTATCACAACATATCGAAACCTTAAAAAAATATTCAACTCTGTAGGGTATATTCACAATTCTCCCTTTTGCCAGTGCTGCCTGTCAAGTGGTCCAGGGCATTTTATAGTCGCACATACCCGGTCGCGAGCTTTTGCAAAAGCTGCTCAGTTGAAGCTCTATTAAATATGTCTCACTTTAAGCTCAGCTAAGTGTTTAATTTATATATTTATACATGAAGCTAAAGACCCGATGCCAAAGCTCGATCGCAGCGGAAGCTCTTTCAATTGGATGTCGACACAAATACTCAGATTAATTCTAAAGAAAAAAAAAATAATAAAAATTAAGTAAAATAAAATAAAACACAAACAAACAAACAAAACAAATTCCCAGTGACAAAGCAACAGCTCGAATTGTAAATGGTGAGACAACGAAGGAAAGAGCGAGAGTGAGTGAATGACAGAGAGAGGTGTATAGAGACAGTGACAGCTTCTGCGTGATAAACTCGCTGACCCGCAAAGCAGCCGCACTGGGCGAGAAGGGGCGTGGGGCTGCGCGGGGGCGCGAGTTGCTGTCGGCAGCGGCTTCAATTAAATAGTAATACATAATAATCAACACAAGAAGCAGCAAAAACAAACAGATGCACAACAAGCAGAGAGCAGCACAGCGAATACCCTATGGAAAAGGGGAAGCACATGTATCATCAATCAATCAATCAATAGCAGTCGAAAACTACGCTCAGCTAAAAATAAAAATAAAAAATAAAAAAATGTATGTGAGCTGAACCAGTGAGCCAGTCAATGCTCAGATTAATGGACATTTGACAAGTCCCAAGTGGATGCCTCTCAGACTGATGGCTTACTTGATTGATTGATTGATTGATTGATTTCAAACAACTTTAAAGTGAAGCATATTTTACATATTATTGACTAATGAATGACTTGAATAATTGATTGGCCGTCGTGAATAAATTAATCAATCATTGTAAATATGATAATCTTATTGAACTTGGAGATTGATTGACTAGAAGTTGATTAACTGATGCTGCTTGATTGACTGCTTGGTAGCTGAACTGTCTTACCATGATTGAAATTGATTGAGTCAATCAATCACTATAGATAATTATTCAGTTATATCTCAATGATTGCAATTGTGATTGATTGACTTATTGATTGACGGAAGTAAGAAATTGATTGATTGACTGATTGACTGCCTGACTGTCTCTCCCAATTTAAAACTGAAACATTATCAACATTTATAACCCATCAATTGACTGATGCTCTGGAATGATTGACTGATTGATTGAATGCGCGCTGATGAACCCCACAAAACATTATAACTAGCCAGCAATCGCTTGTGCATCGCTTTAAATATAGTTGTCTGGAATTGCTCACATTTCCGACTCAAGTCGTGGATGAATGAATACCTACCCGCTGACTGACCGAGCTGTGAGTGTCTCACGCTGCATCACACAGTCTAAAGCACCCCCCGTGGTTAGGGTGCGGCAAAAAACAAACCAATTGATGAATCTAAGCCAAAAGCCAAGTCACTCACAGCAACAACTACAACAACAACAAGAATAATAATAATAATAGAAATTCTGATGCCGATGCCGATTGACGATGACAATTTTTCGATAGCCGTTGCCCAAGTGGAACAAGCGAGTCTGGCAGCAGTTGCGGCCAGTACCATTTCGAACGACAAACGCGTCGCAATGTCTGAGCAACGTTTTACCAAAGCGAGGAGCAGCAATCGAAGCAGCCGAAGCCGCCGCCTCGGCCTGATCTTCACAAGCCTTTGGCTCATGCTCCTCCTGCAGCTGGCTAAAGAAACAGAGGGCTATCGAGCAATCATACCCATCGATGAAGGTGCGGACGAGTGTTGCTCAACTCACATTCTCCCTCACTCTCTCTTTCTTACTCACACTCTGCCGTTCTCTCTCTCTCTCTCTCGCTCTCTGTTTAGCTAATCCCGGCAAATGCATTTATCGTGGCGATTTGCTGCAGGAGGGCGTCAACAACGGCATTCCGCCCTGTCAACGGCTTACTTGCAATGCGGATGGCTCCATACTTATCGAGGGGTGAGTCTGGCCAGGGACAAACACGCACACGCACACGCACACGCACATTCACACACACACGCACTCAATAAGCTAAACACAAACTTTCGAAATGTTTTGCACAGATAAGAAAGAGGCTGACAGCGCAGTAGGCATAGTCACAACATTGTGAATTGAGTTTTTAGCGCCAACATTTACGAGTGACGCTAAATAGTCCGAGATCTATATATCATATATAGATGTATATGCATATGTGCCTATAGAGAAAGTAATATAAAACGGACAATTGACCTTGCTAGCCAAACTTGTGCTTTCCTAGAAACTGAAGCGGAAAGTAATAGTACTGAAGCATCGACTAACTTATCTAATAAGTGACACGAAAGCAAAGAAAAGATGTAAAGTATATATTCTAGGGATTCTTCCTATGCCATCTATAGAGTAGTACAAAAGATCTCCCAGCTTACCAGCTGATTGAAAGAGAATAATCTCTTATATATATCTGCAAAACTTCGTTTTTGCTTGAGCTTTACTTTTCGCAAACTCATCTCTGCATCGTTTACATTTCCATGGAGGTCAATGCTTCAAAGAGATTAACAAACTAGTACCTATATAGATAGATAGATCTAAGATAGATAAATAGATATATCCTTTGCTGAATATATTCCAATTAAAAGTCTACGATATTTGTTACACACAATTGCATCATTTTCAGTAATATCCAGTTACAATATTCTCTAGCTCAATGAGAAGAATCTGTTGTCGTCGCGCATTAGAGCGAGACAGCAAATCAAATATAGCTATACTGCTCTTTTTCAAGCAAATTTGAATGGAAATTGAAGGCTATTCAATTAAAAAGTTACTCAATCAAACAATACAGTTCAATCAATCAATCAATTTAGAAAGGAAATACAAGATGTAGTTCTTATTAGAAACTGGTAAGCTCAATTTAAGATGGATCCAACTCAATCAATTCAATTCCCAATATAGAAAAATCGATCATGATAATGATCAATCATGATCAATCAGAAATCAGTTCAGTGTATCAAGCATCTTTACTCTCTTAAAAGCTTATCTATGTATATAACTATAATACACTGTCTCTTCCTCTCTCTCTCTTTCATACTTTTCTCTCTCCATGTGCGCGCTCTTCCGTCAACAGCTGCGGCAAGCTTCGCATCGATAAATGCAATCGTGGCGAACGCATCTATCCATCGAAACCCTTCCCGGAGTGCTGCAAGCTGCGCTACAAATGCAAACAGCCAGGCGAAGCGCCCTTCTACATTGAACGGAATGCGGCCGAGGGAGCGTAGACGATGCATAATATAAGGAATACATCTGGAGTCTATTTGGAGTCCATTTCAAAATCCATCTGTCGCTGGCAGCGGCAAACAAGCTATGCTAATTTATTTTGTACATTATCCCACTTTGTATATCGAATCAAGCAACTGTTCTTTTTTTTTTACTCCACATATACTGCATACACAAAGAAATTGTTTAATTACTGGGCCAGCCCGCTCATAAACACCAATTAACGTGCCCCACATGCTCCGTGCCGCCTCTGAAGTGGCGCCAACTGCAATTGAGGCACCAGCTGTAAATGAAACTTGACGGCAGTGGCAGTGGCTGAGACATGAGCGACTTTCAACTACCCTAGGTCTCTATATGTCTATATATCGATATATTACATATAATATCAATTGAGTAGTATGTACATCAATCAATCAACTATACGGAATATAGATCAATCAGACAATCCATCAGTTAATCTGTAAAAGAGCGTGTTATCAGCCAGTTAGTCAGTCGATCAGCCGATAGTCGTTCAATTGCTCATTCATTAATTAAACAGTCCATCAATCAATCAAACATCAATCAGTCTTGGCTCAAACAATCAGCCAATCAAACAGACTTCAATCGCTCATTATTCAATCAGTAAATCAATCAATCCGTCATCATTTTATCAATCAGTCAATCATATTGTTGAAAACTAATCAAACAGTTCGTCAATCATCACTCAATCAATCAGTCATTTCAGTCCATCGATTGCAGTTGAGGACCGTTCAGGATTGAGGGCTTATTTCACTTATTTTTTGCCAAATTCCTTTCCTTCTATACTATTTTCAATGCACCCCACAGTCCAGCTGTCTACAGGGTATTGTTTAAAAGAATAAAATTAAAAAAAAAAATAAAATAAATATAGCGCACCTTTTGTCGCAAAACGTTAATTAGTGCGAAATAATGAAGCTGCGTCCCAGTCGCAGATTCGCAGATTGTGAACTGAGCATTGGGGAATCGGAGGCTGGGCAAAGCGGAATGGGAAGAGAAGGAGAGAAAAGAAGGGGGGGGGGGGGGGGCGAGTCGCGTCTATCCAACTGCCACCCAAAGGGCGGGCACTCTCAAAGCTTAAGATGCGCGTGCAGCGAAAATATCGCGAGAATTTATTACCTCTTTTTTTTGTGTTTTTTCTCCTGGGGAGAAATGCTTGTCCCTCATATCTTCTTCTACCTCACCCTACCTTGCAGTCCTTTGTAACTGCGCAAATTAGCCCAATTAGTTCGACAGCTTATCGCATGGCTAAGCAGCTTTATGTGGAATAGCCAACATATTTCGACTTGAGATAAAGAACACCCACCCTCTCTACTTGTCTCTCTCTCTCTTCCTCCTTCTACATATCTCTCTACCTCTCTCACTTACCCTCTGCAGTTGAGTCTTTGTCTCTCTTATTCTCTGCACCGCTGCGTTATTGAAAGCTGATTTTTGATTTCAGCAGACAGCATTCATAATAGCTTCATTGCTTATGTTGCTTATGTGAAAGACTAATAAATACCCTGCATTTTTTTAATTCTAGGGTATTTTGTAGTCGGCATCGTACTGATTTCAGCTTGCTTTCAATCTTAAGAAATTCCATATTAAGCGAATTTTAATACACTTATGATAAATGATATACGTAATCAATCTTAAAAGTAAATCATTTATCATGTACAGGAAAAGCCTATTGAGTCTCGACCGCTTTTACAGGGTATTCTTGTGCCGTCAAGTGCTTCTTCGTAGGTTTGCATTATTATTGATGCCTGCAGCCAAATATAGAAGCAATGCATTGGTTAACAAGAAAGAACTGCATTCAGTTATCAAAGCTTTGCAAAATATACAGGGTAAAATATATTATATATTATATATATACTGACTTTGTAGGGTATTTTCTAGTCAGACACAGATACGTATGCCATTGCTACTTGTTAACATCATAATTGGAGTCATTTTGAAATTAACCCTGATGACTCCACTCCATTCATACTTTTACAGGATATTCCATAGTCGGGCATTGCAGCTCGTCTGGTTTTGGTAATGCATTTAGATCATGATTGATGCTTGCTGCCAAAAACAAGTGCACTTTGGCAATACGAAATTGTTGCCTGCTAGCAAGTTCTTTATAAGCCTCTGCGCCCTCAACTTGCCGAGGTATTTACAGTAAGTTGCCCAATAGAAGGGAGCGCCCATGAAGGGAGGGCGTGGCAGCTGGAGTGGCTTATGGAAAATGCGTAAAGCCGAGCAAACGTACATATGTGCGCACAGTTTTGACTCAAGTGCTGGGTAATTGGGGGCGGGCGAGGAAAAGTTTGCTAAAATTTCAAATAAACTCGAAAGAAAGAGATGCAGAGCGAGCGAGAGAGAAGAGAGAAAGAGATGTATAAACTCTTAAAGTTGTTCAAGTTAAATCGTTGGCATCTTCCCTCGATGTAGTTACCTCGGCCTAACCAGCACTCAATTTATTTATGGCTTTGCTCTGAGCCGCAACTAGTTGACTCTTTTAATAACCAATTTGGCAGCCAGCAGCCAGCAGACGGCAAAAAGGATATTAGCGTTGTCCTCGACGCCAGGATCTAAGAGCTAGACCAAGTTTTTTCTACGCTTGCTTGCTGTGCAGCTGGAACTGAGCAGGTGTCGGCGGAGGGTGAGGGGGTTGTGCCAAGTGAAGACCGGAGTGAATCTTAATGGAAAAACGCACAAGGACACGCACACCTACACACCTACACACACTCACACACAGTCACACACACAGTCACACACACTCACCTACTTAGCTACACCTACAGGTAAGTTTTGTATTATGAAAAGCTCATCTAATTTCAATCAATTGTTGCCAGAGTTGAGGGCAACAAATTTTTAAGTGCTACTTCTGCTACCTCCACTTCATACTCTTCACCTTTCTCTTCCACTGCTTCGCTCTGTTTTCGGTGTGTGCGTGTGTGTGTGTGTTTGTGTGTGTGTGTGCGGCAATATCTTTAGACGGAGCGGCGCTGCTTGAACAAAAAGTTCGTTGAAAAATTAAATTCAATAAAAATCAAAATGAAATTTAATAACCAGCCACACGTGCAACTAAATAGGTTTTGCAACGGGTCGATAAACGATAAACGATAACATTTGCTGGCTTGAGTTGGTCTGCGTTGGAGATAGTTTCCCACGGCAGTCATAATAAATAGCTGGTTAATAACGCTGTACTGGAACATTGAGGACAATTGCTATGTATCGTGTGAATCGATAAATCAGTACGATAACGATAATAATTGCAACTGCAATGAATGTCAAGTTTACACTTATATTGTAAATCATGGAGTATTTTCACCCATGTAGACTTTGATTCACTAAGATACTCCCTGTCTATAACGATAACGATAAATATCGATAATATCAATTCAAATCAAATAAAAAAAAAAAGACCTTTGCTAATATAGACAAACTCTTTCTCTCTCTTTCTTTATATCTATTTCGTACTTCGATAACGATAAGCGATATCCGCCTGCTATCTAGGCACAATTACGATGCCGATAACTATTGTTATCGTTTATAACTATGCGCTCAGCTAGCTTTTAGTTGTCTCTTTTATATAATCATAAAATACATATCTTTCCTCCATAATATCTTAATTTATTCGATAACGATAACGATCATTTACGCTCCACACATTCGCCTCTAATCAAAAATCAATTTTATTTTTGTCGGCAGCCCTCCGCCGTATTAGCGTCAACCTAATCGTAAAAAGTCCCCCACCCGTGCCTAAGTCAACTTCCTACCACTGTGTAGCTTCCTGTTAGCTTCCCCATCTTAATCTCCATCCCTAGCTCGAGCCAAAACCAAACTTCAAGTAGCTCTCGCGTAACCACTTAATCATATCAGCATAATAAGTCAACAGGAGACGCACCAAGGTAATAAAATTAAATCCTTGCTCAAAAGCTCAAAGTGAGGGTAGCCCACGTTTCGGGAAGGCGCAAGCCCCCAGCAAAGACAGCAGGTGGGCGAGGGGGCGTGGCAGCATTTCAGCATGGAGCACACTTACCCTATACGCGATATTATGTCTAAGCCCCAAAGCAAAGCGAAAAACCAACAAGCGAAATCAATGGCAAGTCAACGCGAGGCGTCTACGACGCACTCTCAAAAAAAAGTGGAAGTGAAGGTGTTTTTGCATAGGGTATACGCAACTGGAGAATGCTCTGTAATGCAATAACTTGTAGATAAATAGATAACGATAAAGATGACAAATGAACATGTAAATCATATAGCATGCACGACTAGCAGATACCCTGTAGTAGTTACATGTACTGTGATAAATGCAGTATGAAGCACATTCAGTTTGCTCCTATGGCAAATGGGAAAGTAGAAAACCATTTAAAGAGTTAAAAGGCATGCTCGACCTACAGATACAATATAGCTTTGTGAAATTAGCAAAATTCCGTCAAGACTCCTAGTAATGTCAACGGCTTTTAAGTTCAACTTATCTGAAATTCTTTCCCTTCACCCATTTCCAACTCAACTTTCTGCACTGCCGTGCCAATATATACGCTATCCCCAAAGCTTAGGGTGTGCCAAAGAAAAACTGCTTATGCGCATATTAAAAATGCTTTATTTATGCTCCACTCCAAACAGGGAAGGCATGCGAGGAAGACGCGACGACGGTAATCGATTTATGCGCAGCTATTTACAATTTGTTATTTGGGCGGCACAAACAGCGACCACGCCCCCTGCCAGGCAGCCTGCGTCGCCACCCACCCACCCACTGGTAGCCAAGCAACATTTGTGAAATTCAATGCGAGCCATATGCAAAAGTTCACGCAAATCATTTGGCGAGAGATCAAAATCAGACGGACGAACGAACGGGCGGATGGACCTGGATCTGGAGAGGTTTGAAATATAAGCAATGCGTGTGAACGTGTAGCAGCTTTTTGTTTAACGCACCTTTAAGAGCTGTTAAAAGAACGTCAGAGAGTAAGTAGCGAAGTTTTAAACGACAAAGCAGAGACTGAAAGAGAAAGGTCGAGAGAGAGAGAGAGAGAGAGAACAAGACAGGGAGGTAACGATCTCAATAGCCATTGTTAGAAGTTTAGCTCAAAGTCACATTTAATTTGAATGGATGAAAACCTCGAGCCATTCTCCACTAACTTACAATATTTTCTCCCACAATAAAGTTTCAAAGTACAGAATAACTGACTACAAGATACCCTATTATACTTAAGGCGCTCAGCTCTCATTTAAGTTATCCAAGAAATATTTCCTTGCCTAAGCTAATAGCTAGCATCAACTAATCTATCAAATTTGAATTATGCCCAGATATACAACTAACGTAATCGATACTTATCGATTGTACATTACTAAGCTCTACGCAAAACCAATATACCCTCAACGCACACAGCCCATAGAGTAGCAAAGCAATAGGGGCAGAAAAAAAGCCAAACGAAAGAAAAAGGAAATAAAATATCGAATAGAAAACTTTGTCCAAGCAATAAATGAGCAAAATTTTAATGAAATTAAAATAGGCCGCGGCACGCGTCCAACAGGAAGCCCGAATCGAATGGCTAAGACATCATTTCTAATTGCTCTCAAAGCCGATTTGTTATTTACTTAGGCTAGCAGTTCGACAGAGACAGACAAAGAGAGAGGGAGAGAGAGGGGAGAGCAGAGAGCAGGCTAGATGGGATGGTCCCATGCTAAATCAACTAAATTTTGTTTACAATCGAAAGAGACTAAAGCTTAACCTAAATATGAGGTTGAGAATATATAGATGAATATATATGCTCATCGCAATCAATCAATTAGTTAGATTAAAACAAGAAAGAGTGCTCCGGTAGGATATGCTCGACTAGCAAGTACTGTGCCTTAACTCTATACACATGCACATGCGCCACCTGCAGTGCATTTAATGCAACTGCCTTACTTGATCTACACACAGCTAGCACCCATCATACCGTATTTGTTCTTAAGTAACTTGGATTCTACTCGAACAATTTAAATGAAATTCATAATGCATAATAATGAGATCAAATCGTGTCTATATACGAAGACTTGAAATGATTCGCTACAAAATGTATTTCGTTTATTTTATTTATTTCGAAATTATCGCAGAATACCGCATACTCTGCCAAATAGGTAAACTATTCAAAAATATATGTATGTATATATTTATATATGTTAATGTTCTATACTAGAAAAAAAAACATTTGATGAAGACTTTGCTCAACTTTTCGTTTTGGCTTAATTTTTCAGTACAAAAGAAAAAAAAAAAAACTTAGTTGGCTATTGCTGGCCAGGCGTGTGAGCGGGTCGTTTTTTTTGTTTTTGGCAAGTGGGCGTGACAGGGTTGAGTGCACACGCTAAAGGGAATGCTCAATCAATTTGATTGAGACGCGATTGAGCCGCATTTCAGAGCCGCGAAATGCTTTCATTTGCATACAACTGTCCGCCCTCAGATGTGTGCGAGTGTGGAAGTGTGTCTGTGCGAGTGGGCGTCGACGTGGGCGTGGGCGTGGATGGCTGAGTGTGTACGTTGATTTGTGCTTGCGTATCTTTGGTGTCCATCTGCAGCGAGAGACGTTCGGGTGCATCATCGAAGCGCACCTTAGCCTCTGGCTTGCTGCTGCCATGATGCAATAGAGCCTGAGCGTCGAGCTCGACGATGGGCATATCCGCGCTGAGTGTCTGCAGCGTGCTGTAACAGCGCCTAAAGCTGGGCCGTTCCCAAGGCTCTGAGCGCCAGCATTGCAACAGCAGCGCATAGCTGTGAATGAGATTGAGATTCATGATACGAATACACCCCGCTTTGCACTCACTTGTGGGCGAGCAAACATTATATATGGCTGGCACTTACAGTTTGTCGGGACATTGGTCTGGCTGCTGCAGTCGTCCGCCCTCCTTGACGTGGGCGAGCACCTCGAAATTGTTGCGCGCCGCATAGGGCTGCTGGCCGAGTGTGAGTATCTCCCAGCAGAGTACACCGAACGACCACACATCTGACTGAGTGCTGAAGAGGCCATCGACAAGACTCTCAAGTGCCATCCAGCGCACCGGCAACAGGCCCTCGCCCTCCTTGCGATAGTAGTCGCTCTTGTAGATGTCGCGCGCGAGCCCGAAATCCCCAATTTTCACAATGCGTCGCCCGCCAATTGCGGCCCCATCGGACACCAGGCAATTGCGGCAAGCGAGATCGCGATGCACGAAGTGCATTTCCTCCAGATAGCTGCAGCCATTGGCCACATCCAGGCACATGCTCAGCAGATCCTCCATTTCCAATTTGCGCTTCGGCGACTCCTGCAAGCAACGGTACATTAGTTAGTCAGCCAGTCATTCCTTCAACTGCTTTCATTGGCTGTTACAGAAACAAAGATGGCATTTCGCATACAAATTCTATTTTCGGTTACTTCTAACTGTTTTACTCAAAAACTGAAACAACAACAACACAGCAGTTGTAAATAAAGCGAGAGCGCACAAAGAAAACGTTTTTTTTGTTTTGCTCTCGCTTTTGATCCTCTTCGAGTGATGGTCACAGCATGCAAAGAAAGGAGAAAAAGCAATGCACTTAGAGCTTGCGCTCTCGCTCTTGCTTTTAGTAGCTTGCACATGGTATCGAATGCAAATGTTACGCAAAGCGTGCGACGACAGCATCAATTGTGACGTCACATATTAGAGTTTGAGCTCGGTTATATTGCAAAAATTCTTATGCATTGAGTATGTGCATACAAACCAGACATTTCATCAGATTAAATTGTATTAAATTATTTTATTTCAATTATTTTAGCAGTTGAATAACGTTACAAACACAAAATATTTCCAAGTTATGACGGCATAAGCAGCAAGCAAAGTTTTAATCTTTATACATCAAACATGTTATTCTTTCTGAGCACACATATACAAAGCCATGCATTAGACGCTCGCCGATGCATAAATACCCTACTTAGATATTATTTTATGTGGAGTTGTGTTGGTTGTTAAATGGGAGAGCTGCTCTTTGTGGAATATAAACTTGAATATTTCTTGAACATTGCTTAAAAGAATGTTTGTATGTAGTAAAGGAAAGATTACGATTTGATAACACAGAATATTTATGTAGAGTATTGCGAGAGTCGTGTTTGCTCAATTAGCTGCTCTCATAAGTAAAAGAGAAGAGAGAGCAAATGAACTATTTGGAGATGCAGAATAAGAGCCATAGGTAAACGAGTGCGTTTATAAGTATGGCGAAGATGGCATATTCGCGGATAATAGCGCGAGCGCCATCTGTGAATTCTGATTGGCCAATGACAGTGCCCTCTGACAAAACAGTGTAAGCTTCGTAATAGCCATCTTTTTATGAATTTTTTGATAAATGTGGCGCAATTCACTCACCTGTGAGTTGGGCCGAGCCGCACGCAAATAGCTGAGCAGATCGCCCGCCTCCATGTGCTCCATGATTAGCGAAATGGTATCGCTGTCGAAGCAAATGCCAATCAGACACACAATATTCTCATGCTTGAAATTGCTCATCAGCTGCGCCTCCTGCAACAGCTCCGCAAACTCGTTGGCGCCCTTGCGCAGACTCTGCAAGAGGATGAAAGGTTTTGTAGTTTTGGGAATTGCAGGCGAGCTGCTAAGCACTCACTTTGATGGCCACACGCTGTGGCTGCGCCTCGTCCTCGCCCTGCAGCTGGCCCTCGTACACCTCGCCAAAGGCGCCGCTGCCCAGAAAACGCAACAGCGTCAAACGATTCCAACTGATCTGCGGCAATAGTGCAATGTCCGCATCGCTTAGCGTCATCGAAAAGGCGCGACTGCGCGCTGCCATCAGCTGCTGCGTCTGCAGTGTCGATAGATTGCTCCAAATGCTTGGCCGGCTCTGCTGGAGCAGCTTTTTGGCTCGCTGGCGACGTTTTTGTACTGTAAAATGGATTGTTTGAATATTGATTGATTTACAAATATATTTAGCGGAATCGAAGATATTTGTAATGGTTGATGATTAAATGGGTATGATTGATGCTTCTTAATTGATTGATTTATAGATTGGCCGACCGGATAATCAATCGACTGATTGATGGATTTCAAACTAAAGAGCTGACTGACGAATGAGCTGATTAATTGATTGTCTAACACTCGATTGATATTGATTGAAGAGCTGCGTTGATTGACAATGCAAGATAACTGTTTGATGATCGAGCAGACTGAATCACATTGATGGAAGTAGACTGAGCTTACCTTTGCGAACGAGCACAAGGGCAAGCACACAGCTAGAGACAATGGCCGCTGGCGCTATGATGGCCAGGACCAGCGAGCCACGCTTCTCGGGCGAGACAAAGGGCTCCGCAATGCGCTCGCTGTCCTCGCTGAAGGGCCCCCAGCCATGGAGGTTATTCCGGGCCCTGACACGGAATAGGAGCAGGCGACGCGAGTGCAGCTCGCGCACAATGCAGCTCAGCTCGGTGGTGTTGCAATAGTCCAGCCACTGATCTTCGATGACCTGTGGCTCCTCGGCCCACGGCAGCGTGGCAAGCGAAGTGTCGCGTCGTCTCCGGCGACGGCTTGGCCGACGCGCCTGCAAAGCCTCCAGATTGTACAGCAGTATGGGCGCCCCATTCTCCGAGGCGGGCGACCAGCTGACCCGAAAGACCTCCCCCGCGATATGCTCCAGCTGGGGACGTCCCGGCGCGCTGGGCGCATCGCTCAACGTCTCATACACCTGGCTCGCTGTATAGTAAACCGAGCCGGGCGGCGTGCTGGCATAGCTGATGGCTAGACGACACGAGTAGCGTGTCTTGGGCTGCAGCGACGACAGCTTCATCAGTGTGTAGTTGGCGATAACGTTGAACTTCAGCTGCTCGCTGTTCAGGGATTGGCACTCGAGGATCAGCGAACTGATGGCATCGCTTGTGCCCGCCCAGGCCAGGGTCAGGGAGTAGGCGCTTAGCTCGACTAGCTGCAGGGGCGGCAACTTCTGGTAACTGCGGATCAATATGGGTTTGGTGCTGTTGAACTTCGTGGGCGTGGCGTGGGCGTGCAGCCAGAGCTGATAGAGACGACCAGGCTGAAGCTGGGTCAATCGCTGGACACCCGCTTGCTCTAGGCGCAGCTCTTGCGTCTGATTGATCGTCGATCCGATCTGATTGCGATCCGAGTCAACTTCTTCTTGATCGAATTGATGGATTAAGGCTGGATCCATCTTCTCCGTATTCGCTGATTGACCCTTCACTTTCTTGCCTTGCCGATGTATGCCCGATGGATCTCTCGCTTCGTCAGCTGGCTGATCGCTCTCCGGTTGAGTGCCCATTGGCTTAGCCTCCTCGATTTCCGACTGCTCCTCCTCGAGCTCCCCCTCCACCACCCGCCAGTGCAGGGTGTAGTAGACGCTTTCGCTTCGCAGCTGCAATGGCGCCAGCCAGCTCACTTCCAGCTCATTGGGACTCAAAGCCCTGGCGCTGAAATTCCGAGGCGCCGTGGGCGTGGCCGGCGCAGTGTGCAGCTGCAGCGCTGGCAGCACCAGCAGCGGCTTGAGCTTCAGCACAGTCTGATAATAGCAGCTCAAAGAGATGCTTAGCTCATAGCTATGGAAGGGTTTCAGCCCGGTTATGCTCAGGGATTGACCAGCGAAAGCTTTGAGCGAACGCAGCTCACTGGAATTGCCATGACTCGTCGTCAAGTTGAGTCGATAGCCCAGTCCGGGTATGGGCAGAGCGCAGTCGGCGGCAGCTGTTAGATAAGGCAGCTGGAAAGTGCAATTCGTTTCATCGCAACTGTATTCCGGCAGCTCGTACTGATCAGTCCAGGCGGCAGGCAGAAGCAGGCAGTGGCGATCAGGATAGGCCTGGTAGTTGTAGGAGCGTAGCAGACGCACCTCATCGAAGCTCAGGGGCATCGAGTACTCCAGCTGCTGGCGACGTCGACCGAAGGCGCGCACGCTGCCGTTGCGCAGGGCATAGAGGTAGCCGGAGTCCTGGGCCAGTTGCAGGATATGCTCGTTTAGTAGATTGAGCTGGGTGCTGAGGGAGCTGGGCGTGCAGAGCTGCCGATGTATGTGATAGATGCACAGCTTTCCGAGGTCATCGACCAGGTTAACTGTCTCCTCCGACGGCTGTTGGCTGCCCTCGAAGAGACGCCACAGCGGCGGTATGGGGCCCTGGAAGTCCAGCTCCGTGCCGTTCGCTAGGCTACGACCCATCAGCGTGCCGCGGCATTCGGTCAGCGAATGCTGCAGCCAGATTAGGGCGCGCGCATAGGGCAGGGCTATCAGATCCCGCAGGAGCTGGCCACGCGGCGTGCACCAGAGCTTCTCGCCCGGCAGAATGCGCGCCTCGAAGCGGCACAGGTCGAGCCGATAGATGCAGGCGGCGGCAAACTGATCGACCTGCGTGTCCAGCTCGGCCCAGTAGACGACGCGCTGCACCCAGTCGACGGTGAGGGCCAGGACCTCGGCGCGCATGCGCGCCAGCTTGGCGGGCACCTTGCCTGGCAGGTGGCTGAGCAGCTCGACGTGCTCGTTCACCCAGAGCAGGCGCTGCTCGCTCTCGATGATGACCAGATGCTCGACAGGATTCGCCGTGTAGACCAACTGCTTACGCTTGCCCAAGTCCAAGTCGAACTCTCCGATGTGCTCCGCATTGGCGTACAGCAGCCGGGGCACAGACTGCAGCTCGGGAGCTATGTGCAGCGTGAGGCTTGCGGCCTCTGTCGACTCCTGGGCCTGCACCTGGAAGCGATACGTTTCGTCCGGCTGCAGCTGCTCGATGCGCGCCTCCAGCTGCGTCTGGTTGAGCAGTAGCTCGGCGTGAAGCTCGGCGCCGTGCCAGCAGCTGAGGCGATACTGAAGCGTCGTTCGCTGCTCGTCCTCGGGCACATCCCAGCGCAGCAGCGCGCTGATGTTGGCGCCCGTTTGCAGCGCCTGCGCGCGACGCTCCACGAAGGCACGCAGTCTCCTCGGCTGCGAGGGCGCCGCCAAAGGCGTGGCTAGCGTTATGCGCGTGGTGGGTCCGGCACGCCAGGCCGAGTGCGGCGTCAGACTGACTCTCAGCGGCAGCATGACCTGCGAGAGCTGAGTGATGCGAGCGAACGACGTGGCCAGCTCCAGGCTGAGCAGTCGCTCCTGGCCCTGCTCCAACAGCAGCCTGTAGCTAATGCTGTGATTGCCGGCCGTGTGCGTGGGCTGCCAGCGCAGGCGGAAATCGTTCCAATGGCCGCCCGGCTCGATCCGCACGCTGTCCACGGCCACGGGCAGCGGACGAACGCTCTGGTCCTGGCTGGGGTACGGCTTCTCGCTCAGCAGCTGCAGCGCTGTCAGCGATGTGTTCAGTCCCAGCGGCTGCAGCAGCTGCGTACCGCTCTCCAAGCTCTCATCCAGGCGCAGCAAGTGCGCCCCGCTGCCGTCCGCGCCTATCCAGGCTAAGGCATTCAAGGGCTGAAAGTGCTGCAGCGTTTGAGGAAGGGCGTCGATCGAGTTCAGCGTCGTCAGCAGCTCCAGACTATGATCCATGGACAGTGCGCTGCGATAGACCAATAACTGCGAGCTTGAGCTCGAACTCGAACTCGAGCTGGAGCTGGAGCTGGAGCTGGATCCCTCGACTAGCCAATAGAGATAGCGCTGCTGCAAGTCCAGGCAAAAGTTTCGTATACGCCCGGTGAGCCCATTGACATGATAGAACTCCAGCTCCTGCTGGGTGTTCAGCGTTCGGCTGGCCAAGTGCGCCTCGCTCGAGTAGTAGAGCTGTCCCTGCTCGGGATCCAGCGCTAGTTGCTTAGCTCCAAAGATGGGCAGCAGTTCCCGCTCGCCAGTCAGTGGATCCATGCGCTGCACCATGTTGCGCGTGAGGTCCGTCCAGTAGAGCATGCCGCCTCGCCAATCGTAGGCCACCGAGCTGACCTGCTGCAGGCCATTGAGTGAGCCGCAACTGAGCTGCGGCTCCAGCCGGTGCACGCAGTAGAGGGTCTGCTCGCTTACGTAGTAGGCCACGCTCTCGTTGACTAGGACGAGGGGACTGGGCGCCACGGCGAGCTTGGCGGGCAACGCCTTCAGCTGCTCGCCCAGCTCGTTGGTAATGTAGAGCCGCCCTCGTCGCGTGGCCCATCTGAGCCGATGCTCGCCCAGGGGCCAGCTGCGCGTGGCGATTTGCTCTGTCCACTCGCCCGCCCAGCCGGCCTGGTTGATGGCGCGCACGCGCAGCTGGTAGAGATTGTTTGGCTGCAGGCGCTCCAGGCCGAAGCTCAGCTGCCGTATGTTCCGTATGTTGTAGGCATTCTGGCTAACGACATCGAGCACCTCCAGCTCGTAGCTGAAGTTGGCCACGGAGAGGGTTTGGTAAGGGTTCAGGACCGGCGGCTGCCAGCTGATCTTGGCCGCCTGAGCGCCTAGCATGGCGCGCAGCTGCTGCGGTTTGGCTGGCTCCAAGGCCAAGGGCTGACGACGTCGCTCCAGAGCCAACATCTCAAAGATCTCCTCCTGCTGCAGCAGCTCCTGCTCGTCGCGCTGCATCGTCCAGCTACTGGTCTTGCTCTGCATCTCCAGTTTGCTGTCGTTCAGCAGCAGCAGCTGCTTCTGGTCGACGCTCAGCGCAAAGCTTATCCAATTCTCGTTCCGCAATGACCTCACCTGCTTGTAGCTACCGTCGTAACTTAGCTCCAGCAGCTGCTGCTCCTCCAGGAGCAGCACGTGGAGCAGCCAGCGCTGCGGCTCCAGCAGAAAGTTGCCCAGCTTCGTCTGGGCCGGTCCAAGACGCAGCTTCTCCTTGCTGCTCAGGTCTAGGCGATAAATCGATTCGCCGTCCGACCAGAAGAGCCAGCCATTCAATGCATCCACCTCCAGCTGCTGCACCATCTCTCCCAGGGACACATTCAGCCCCTGCACCTCGTCGCCCTCCGTCGAACAGCTAAACAGCTCGTATTCTGCTCCGCCTGCTCCTGCTTCAGCTGCCAAGTAGAGACGTCGCTTCAACCAGTCCAAGCTAACTTTTCGCGCTGTCCAGTTGCCAGGCAGCTGCAATTGCGAAGCTCGTGCCGAGCTCGTCGCTGGCTCATCCAGCAATTGGCTGCGAAGGGAGGAACAAATTTCTATGGTGAGACTGACTGACTGTAGCTATCTATGAGGTTCTGTATTATTTGATTGATTGACTGACTGTCTTCTGTTTGAATGATTGATGATTGATGATGATGATTGATGATGATGATTGATGATTGATTGATCAGTCAATCGATTGCTTAGTTCATTGATCGGGTGATTGATTAATTGAAGATTGTCCGAGCCATAATTGGCCTATATTGATTGATGATTGATTGATCAGTCAATCGATTGCTTAGTTCATTGATCGAGTGATTGATTAATTGAAGATTGTCTGAACCATTGTTGGCCTATATTGATTGATTGATTGATTGATTGACTAACTGGCACTGGATTGATAATCAGAGAATCTTAACATTAGCGCAAGCCGACTATGCTCTATTTACCTCTACCTATCTCGAGTGCCAGAATGTTGAATGTTGATGATTTTTCGATTGATGATTGACTACCTGAGCTGACCTGGGATTGATATTTGAGCTGATACTTGAATACAATGACATACAGCCAGCTATTGGCGAAAGCCAAGCATTTGCGCATATAGAAAACTAAGCACTCTCACATTAAGTAGTTTCTAGCCAGGCAGATCTTTCTTCGATTGCTCACCTGTGCAGCTGGCCCCGTGAATCGAGCAGCCAGAGTCGCTGTTCGCGCTGCGACCAAGCCAAGTCGCTGATGTTGGTCTGCTCGTTGGCGCGATAGACTAGACGCGTCTCACCCGCCGGCTCGAGGGATTGCCAGACGATTTGCCGTCTGCTGGCGAGCAGCACGCTCAACAGCTGCTGCGGCTCCAGAGGCGGTTTCGTTTGAATCGCAGCCACGGCCAACGGTCCCGGGCCCTGTTTGTTGATCATGCTCAGCGCCAACGTGTAATTGGTTAGCGGCTGCAGCTGGCCAAAGATGCAGCTGGTCCGTTGAGCGGGCAGCAGCTGAGGCAGGCGAGAGATGTTACTTGGACTACTACATCTGTTACCGCTGTTTACTCACCTGCTCGTGACTGCCGTTGAGGCCGCCACAGAGCTGCAGCTTGTAGCCTTCGAGCGGTGCATTGCTGTAGCGCCCGGGGCGCCAGTGAACGGCCACGTGATGCTCGTCCAGTGCCAGCAGCGATTCAATAATTGGCGCAGAGATGGGTGCCCCGGCGATGGGCGTCTCATAGATTGACGTCGCGGGCGAATAGAGAACATCCGAGCTGCCCTCGCTAAAAGGCAGCTCAAAGCGAAACTGAAGTGGGACAGAAGAGAAAGGGAGAGTAGTGAGAAAGAATCATTCGAGCAGAAGAACTTCCCTGTAGATCAACTCTGTGCTAAGACGGACTAATACCCTTCTCCTCGCCTATAGCTTACCCTGTAGCGCACGTACGGTATCAGAGCCTCGAGTATCTCGCACACGTAATACTCATCGCAATCGTAGTCAGCGAGGTTGTGCCATTCCAGCTCTGTCAGCTGGTCCAGTTGCTGATACTGTATGTTGAAGGGTCGACTGGCCAGGAAGTTTTCCGGAAATTGAATGTTCCACTTGATGGTCAAAGCCCTCGCATCGCTCGACGGCTCCAGCAGTTGCGGCTGCGTTGACTCCACCAGCTTGGCCATGGCCAAGCGCTGCAGATGCCAATAGTCGCGCTGCGCCATCTCGCAGGCGCCAATACAGGGCAAATCATAGGGATAAAACTGCGTGGAGGCCTAGAGCAGCGATAAAGTGAGATATAGAGTGAGTAGGAGGGCAAGTGGAGAAAGCAAACGACAGTCACTTACACAGGCCTCCTGGCAGGGCTCAATATCCTTGAGTGCTCGGAACCATTGCGCACAGCCCTTCGTGCACTTCAAAGAGAGAGAGAGAGAGCAAAGTGATTTAAGGTCAGAGATTGGCAAAAGTTGGGAAAATAGATCTCTTAAATCCAGATATAATTAAGGAAGTTTATGAGAAGGTAAAGATGTTGTTCCTTCTATAATCAGGCGAAGCAAAGAAAACTGAGGCATAAGAAATAGAAAGAAGAAGCAGAATAAGTCGGGTTAAACCTACAGCTAGGTGGAGCAGATAAAGAGTGGAGAGGTAGACCCGACACGTAAATAGGTTTCCGCTAGTAACTCAGCTTGGGTTATCCAAAAAGAGAATAATACAACTCACCAACCGTCTAACTACTCTACAAATTTCGGGTTTTCACACTCGCTTTGTTGTTCACTTCAAATACTTTCAGAGAACTGTTCTAGATGCTCGTAGCAATTCATATATTTTGTTCTGTTCTTTTAATTTATCGTAAACGAAAAATTTCGTGTTCGTATTCTCAATAGGTGAGTGAAGGAAGTAAGCGCCAGAAGAAATCCTGGGAAATCTCTATTCTGCCTGAGCTCAGATGGATTGCTGCAAGATACAAAAGACCCACAAGGTCTGGATCAAGTACCTCGCCTCGAAATGCAGGTCGAATCGATTGATGAGCTTGCACCTGATGTTCGATGGGTTCCTGAGCTGTCTGGAACGGGAGTATGATTGGGCGCGCCTCATGCACTTTGAGCTGGTGTGCAACTAGCTCCCACTGTGCCCAGGATATCGGGATACCCCTTGCTCAGCCCGCATGGGGTAACTCAATCATAGCCCAATCAGCGGCAATCCCTAATAACTTGCGGTTAAGCTTCAATACAAATGTAAGCCATGAAACGGCTTTGATACTAAGGTGTGTGTTTGTGTGTGTGTGTGTTTTTCTTTTTTTTTTACTTTGTGTAAGTAGGGTAGTTCGTATACCCTAGATTTATGGGAAAGTTGCTTGGTGTGTCGGGTAAGCAGAAGATTTGCCAATCTTATTAAACGTTGGCTTTTTTCATAAGAACTGATCTGATGAACAATAATTAGCTATGAAAATCTTTCATGATATGGAATGCAGAGTTGGTTAATCTATAAGAAAGGGTATCTGTTAGTTGATCAATGTGATTGCCTTAGAGCAATTGTACAACTAGCACAAAAGCAAAATGATTGGGTCTTAACCTTAAGAAATGAATATATGATTATATATAACTAATAGGGGGGGATAATAGAGAGTATCTGATAGTCGTTCCTTTATATTTGTGAACTTTTCATTATGAAAATTATTTTTCATCATATATGAAACGGAAACTTTCTTTTACTTTGCAAATGCATAAGTGAGGGTATCTTATAGTTGTTCAAAATATATTGTCGCCTTTTACAGTACAATCGAAGTACTCGAAGTTCAGCATTTCTAAACTAACATTATAGAGAAGGCGCACGGAAATTACTTATATATTAAAGAGTATCTATCAGTCATTCAACTTGTTAAATGCGATTGGAGATAGCCAAGAAACAGTTTTCATAATGAACAACGAAGGCACATATATATAGAGATTATGTACAATATAGGGTAACTGCCAGTCGTTCATTGTCGTTCTGCATTTACCCTTTTTGTCTGGGAATTTGGGGTTACTCGGTTTCAGTTACTGAGAATATTTTGATTTTCGTTGCTCCGTTGCTTTTTGTGGGTCAGTCGAAGGCGAGTTTCGAATTACGCGACTTTTGCGGCCTTTGGTCAAGGCAACACTTGACACCAATTTAGCAGAGGGGAATGAAGGCAGGCTGAGGCAGGGTGAGGCGGGCGAGACGGGTCCAGGGACAGGTGTCAGACTTACGCGTGTTCTGTAGCATTTGTCGCTGTTGTCGGCCTTATCGCACTTGATGCCAAACTCATCGAGAAATAGATCCTCCTGGAAAAGAAACAAAAAGTAAATATCAATGAAGTGCGAAAACGGAAGTGCTGCTGTAGGTGAGTGTAGATACGGTGTAGGACAATGTAGGGCAGTGTAAGGGAAACTTAGCCGTGGGAAAACCATTCAAATTCAATGTCAATGCATTCGCATTCATTCAATGCAACAGCAAAGAGAAAGGCAAAGGGAATGAAAGAGAGAGGGAGCGAGGGAGAGAGAAGGATGAATGCATTGAGATGGGCGGGAAAGCGAGGGAAAGCGAGCGAGCGATAAATGCACTTAAACAGCTTGTGACCTTTAAAAGTCGATTAAGCTAAGCTTGCATACCCTGTAATCATTGAATATGACTAAATGAGGTATATTAGCTTAGAGTAAAGGCAGTATGCAACAGGCATACTCGTTGCAGTGAGAGCTTATCTACTAGCTATTTCATATCTATGAATATATTCACAGATTTTGGTAGGGTATACAAGCACTAGATACTCTACCTACCCAAAGAGCAAATCTCTAGCTAATTTATTGATCTACGCAGAGTCAAAGACAGGGAAAATACTCTAGCAAGCCCTCCGGCCACTCAGCTCTCAATATACCCATTTGCATCTATTCAATGGGTATTCACAAGCTCTTAAATTGCTGTCATTCCACTCGATATCTGAGAATTTCTGTCTATTCAAAATGCACAAATCTATTTGACCAAATCAACATTTAACGTGCGTCACGCCAAACGAGTTTCGGACGGGCCTCTCACTCCCCCTCAACATCTCTTTCTCTATCTTTCGCTCTCTTTCCTTCTCTGCTCTGTTCAGAGCACGTGCTTCACTTTGGCATTGAATCTTTGATCTCTGCTCTATTCGAAACAAAAATCTGCATTGATAATTAGCAAAAAAAATAAAAAAGTAAGTAAATAAAATGAAAGAAAAAACATTTTGTTTGTATCGAAGGTCAACAAGAGACGCGCTTACCCGAGTGCTACATAATAATGGAGCTATGCATTAGCATGAACAGAATGGATCCCCAGCAAAATGTAATTCTTACTCATAAAGCCCAAGCACACAAATTGAACTCAGTCACATAATGCTTGAATAGGGAATGCGATTTCTCTCTCTCCCTCTCACTCTCCCTCTTTATCTCTCTTGCTCTCTCTCGCTCTCTCTCTCTCTCTCTCTCTCACTCTCTCTCTCTCTCTTTATCTCTGCTAGACACATATTCTGCTTTTACTGACTGTCTCAGTAGGCGAGACCCTCGTTTTGAGCAGATGTATATTTGCCTTTTTCTCTCTCTGAGCCTCTGGGTTTCTCTCAATCACAATGTTTCCCTGTTTCCTCGCCTTTCTCTTTTTAACTCACTCTCTCTCTCTCTCTCTCTCTCTCTCTCTCTATCTCTCTCTCTTAATACCTCTCACTCTCTCTCACCTCTTTTTCCATTGCTCTCACACTCTCTCTCGTTCTCTTTCTCTTTATCTCTCACTCTGTCTCTCTCCCTCATTCTCTCTCTCTTTCTTTCGCTCTTTCTCTCTCTCTCTCTCTCTCTCTCTCTTGCTCTTCCTCTGCATTGCTGTCATAATACTTCCCTACGTTATGGAATCATTCTCCTTATCTTCGTCTCTCCAACCATAGCACTATCTCCCTCTTTTATTCCCTCCTTCAATGCTACTTCCATTTCCCTTTCCATTTCCAATTTCAATTTCCCATCTCAGCTTTCGATTCTATGATTCGAATTGCCTTTAAGCTTGACATTATCGCATGCAGTTTCACAATTTAGACATCTCTCTGTATATGTATGTATATATTTATTCACACACATACACACACACACACATGTGCATATATATGAATGTGTGTGTGTGTGTGTGTTTATATATGTGTGTGTTTGTGTTTCTTTATTCTTGCACACGCGTCAATTTAATTTAGAATTCTACGTAATATTTTATTAATTTAGCTTGATTGGCTTTTTCACAAACAGCTCACAGAGAGAGAGACTAACTGTATATATATATATATATATATATATATATATGTGTGTGCGTGTGTGTGTGTGTGAGGGGGTGGGCGTTGGTGGGCGTGGCATGTAGGGCGAGCTGCTAGTTAATTGGCATTGGAGGGGGACTTTCATGTCGTCATTGCAGCATCTATTGTTGTACAATTTCTATTACATTAACTGACTGACTAACTGACTAACTGAATGACTGAATGACTAAATGATTGAATGATTGATTGACTAGTACGCACACACACACACACACACACATATTGCAACCTTAGCGTTTGAGCGTGTGTTGTTGACAGCATTTGTTAGTGTTGTTAGTGAAAAAAAAAACATCTTATAGTATATTAGGTATATAAATGTAAACATTGTATCTGAGGCCATCTAGAATTTTCGATATATGTGATGCAGCCATCTACTAATTGGCTAATATCATTATCCATTATCCATTTAAAGACTCGTTTTCTCTGACCGTAAAACTCGAAAGTTTCAAGTGCTACAAATATGAAATTTCGTATGTGACCCAAGCCAATCCAGTTATTTTTGCTTAACTCAAGAGCTTTCAGAATTCGAGAAATATCATTTTGTGTACGAGTTTTTATAGATCGTAAATGAACCAGAAAACTTTCCAGTGAGAGCTAGAAACATGAACTTTGGTATGCATTGACTCTAGAATTGTATATAGTAGCTCATCTATATCATCCTAACTTTGGGTTTAACTCAGGGCATTTGCCATTCGGTCACATGCACTCTTGTTTTGTTTTACTGCGCTGCAGTTCGTAAAGCTAAATAAATTGACTGAACATTTTGCACAGAATCATCAGCATTATCAGCATCATCAACAGCATCATCATCGTGTCGAGTGATTCTTTTGTAGAGCTAGATATTTGCGCTGCGATCCAATCTATTCGGCTGCCCCTCTAGAGCTGCCTAGACAGCTGCTGCTGCAGCTGAAGCAATTAAAGCAGCCAAGCGATAAGCAACAATTTACAAACATACTAGGGACATTCCCCACAGAGAGAGAGAGAGAGAGAGAGAGAGAGAGAGAGAGAGCGTGAAGTAAGGAGAGTCTCTTGAATTCTCAATCCGTGTTTGAATCTCAGTTCGTACAGCATTTACAGCAATTAGGCTGCCTGATTAGCTTTAATTAAGCCAAACTGACATCGAGATGGGGCTTTCGATTGCATTGCCCTAACTCACTCTCTCTCTCTCTCTCTCTCTCTCTCTCTGTGGGGAATGTCCCCCTCGAAATAGGTCTCGGTCGAGGCAATGGAACATGGGCTTGACGAGCAGAGAAATGGGAATTGTCGAGTGTTGAATGAGTGTGAAATGTGCAGCGCTTAATTAGCACACTCTAGTCGGCAATAGTGTCTAATTGAATGGTCTGACAGCTGCCAGCATGCTCAGCTATATCGATCAACAGTTATCGATTAGTAAATGTAACTGAGCAAGAGCGAGAGAGAGGGAGAGAGAGAGAGAGTAAGGGAGTCAGATGAAAATGAATGTGGCAAAGATGATGAATGAGAGACTGAGAGAATGTATATCGATAACACTATTATCGATCATGATCGATAGTGAGCAAGAGAGAGAAAAGACAGAGTGAGAGGATAGAGCAAGTGTCTAATATGATGTGGCTCCATCTATTGTTGAGCAGCCGAGTAATGGGTATTTCAGAGCGATTAATTCAATTAATCATGGCAACAATTGTAAAAAAAACATAAATTAGGAATACAAAGAGCACTTAAATATATTTGTAATTATGCCAGATACGTGAACAGACGAGTCGAGTTCAACGAGAAACTAATTAAAAGCAGCGCAACAATATCTCTCTCCCTCTCTCACTCGCACTTTTTATTAAGAAACTAAAGATGATGAAATATGTTTTCAATTCGTTTCCATTTCAAACAATTTCTATTTATATATTTTGCTTTTGGGCAATTAATAACATAGAAAGCAACAAAAAAGCAAATAGCTCTAGCTGGCGCCATCTAGTGTCGACAGCTGGCAACTTTCACACGGTGCAAAGTCAGACTATCTTCAAGGAAGCAGCCCACACAATGTGCAATCATGCAAATTGCCACCAATTGGGCAGGTAACCCAATTATTTCAGATACAGTTAAAGATGCAGATGCAGATGCAGCTAC
This sequence comes from Drosophila koepferae, assembly GCA_030914345.1. Classification (NCBI taxonomy): domain Eukaryota; kingdom Metazoa; phylum Arthropoda; class Insecta; order Diptera; family Drosophilidae; genus Drosophila; species Drosophila koepferae. The sequence continues at coordinate 382,091 of JAUESR010000209.1, forward strand.
AGATATAGATATAGATACAGATACAGATACAGATACATTGATACAGTTTCAGATACACTTATAGATACCTTTAGTTGCACTTGCAGCTGCAGTTGCATTGGCTAGATTCTGATACAGATACAGATACAGATACACGAGCTTAGACTGTGATACATATAATCGTTCTATTTAGCATCTAAATTGTAGATGCCGCTGATTTAAGTGCCTCTTTGACATGACAACAGGCTATAATCAAGTTACTCGACAATAAAGAAAACAAGAGAGAGAGAGAGAGAGAGAGAGAGAGAGAGAGAGAGAGAGAGAGTGGCGAGAGGGGAGGGGCAGTGTACTATTACATAGATCACATAGATCATGTAGATTACATAGATCACGTTGATCGCTTAATTAAAGCCTCTGATTTCAATGAGCTTTGTGGACATGTGACTAAACGTAACAAATGTTAATTTGCAGTTAACTTGCAGTTATTCAATTCACAAAAGATATTCATTTAATACTAACATGCAATGCTCTGCTTGATCTAAGCAAGCTATAAGCTGAGAGTGGAGAGCGTGAGGAAAATAGATATCTATATATATTTCGAAAATATTTGGATATCCAACATAAGCTTTATCAAGAGGATAAATAATAGCAACCACTATGAGTTACAGCTGCAGTTAGAGTTTCTAAAACTAAGCTAAGATCCAGATTTGGTAATTGTCCATATAAGGCTAGATCAACCCAGTCGTCGTCCTAATGAGTTTTTCCTATGTTATTATAGACTGCCTTGACTTGATCGCCTTAACATGCACTTTGTGCAGAGATAAGGGATCTCTCTTAGTCAGAGGACAAAGCCAACTCTTTCATTCTCAAGCCTTAGGCTCCTTAAGTCTTAGCCTTAGCTGGGTAGAGCTTTGACTTTTAGATCTCACAAGGAAATTTCAGAATGGACTTTTAAGCCTAACTGCAGTTCAGGTAGCCTTAAAGCTTTGTCGCTCAGCTCTTGCTTTTCGTAAGTCTCAAGTTACTCAAGCTTTATCCTACGCTATCAGTACTTAAATTTAGCTAGTTGTATTTATCGCAAGAGATCTATCGACTCACCTCCACAATGCAGCGCTGAACACAATCGTGAGTAACCTGTTCCTGGACGATTTGCTCGTCAATGCCTGAATTTCGCTCCTGCTCCTGCTGCTGCTGCTGCTGTTGCTGTTGCTGCTGTATTTGCTGTTGCAGCAACTGCGTCGGCGTATGCACTGGCGCTCGAGCTACGCTGCTGATGACAATGCCCTCGGCGACGCTGGGTGGCGATGCGCCCAAGTGCTTGGCCCAGACGGCGACCTTCTCGACGACATCGCTGTCCAGAGTGGGTCGCATGTTCGCCTGGGGGAGTGGCATCACAGCAACAGGCGTTGTCGTTGTCGTTGCTGCTGTCGTAAAGATGAACTGTTGCTGCGAGCGGCAGCAGACGTTGCAGCACAGCGAGAGCAACAGCAGCAACAGCAGCAAATGTCCCAGCAACATGGTCGAGATGTTGCCGTTGCGGCTGCACGGGAAGTTGCCACGGATTAGCTGCAACAGGCTTTGCCCATGGCAATTGGCATGGGAACGAGATCGTAGCAATTGTTGTTGCTTGAGTTGTTGCTGCTGTTGCTGCTGCTGTTGATGCTGCTGCTGCTGCTGCTGCTGCTGCTGCTGCTGCTGCTGCTGCTGCTGCTGTTGTTGCTTGTTCTTCTTTTGTGTTTGCTGTTTCTTTAGCAATTTTTGCTGATGCTGTTGCTTTTGCTTCTCTAGCAACAATTGCTGCTGCTGTTGCTGCAACAATTGCTGCTGTTGCTGCAACATTTGTTGCTGCTGCTGCTGTTGCTCTAGCTCTTGCTTGGCTCGCTCTTGATTTGCCAGCATTTTCGTGTTGACATTCACAGCAATCTTAACATTGAAGCTAAAGCTGAAGCGCTTCGGCTGCTGCTGCTGCTGTTGCTCTTGTTGTTGCTGTTGTATCAGCAGCTGTTGTTGCTGCTGCTGCTGTTGCTTTTTGAGCAACTGCTGCTGTTGTTTAAGGGTTTGCTGCTGCTGTTGCAGCAGCTGTTGCTGCTGCAGAGTATGTTGCTGTTGCTGTTGCTGTTGCTGTTGCTGCTCTAGCAACAATTGCTGCTGTTGCCGTTCGAGATTCTGTTTGAGATTATGATGTTGCGGTTGCTCTAGCAACTTTTGCGATTGCTGCTGATTCGTTGACTCTTCTAGCAACTGTTGCTGCTGTGCTGCTGTTGCTGTTGCTGTTGCTGTTTGCACATCATTTTGGCCAAACATAGTCAACAATTTGCATCAATTTCCATGCAAAATATTCATTGAAACACATCAAAATAAAGCAAAGCTCGGCGAGCGAGTGTGTGTGTGTGTGTGTGTATCGATCTTTATGTTTATGTGTGTGTATGTCTGGCTGTGCTGGTTTCTAATTTCTTGATTTGCTGTTTAAAAAGCTTCGTTTGACACTTTGCAATTTACATTTTGTCTGAAATTGAAAATCGAAATAAAACAAACAAATAAAAGCCGTCAGAAATACTTTGTTTCTTATTGGAATTTGTATCCGTCGCAACAACAACAAAAAACCAAATGACGGAATTAGCATATCATGTTCATTATAATAAACTAAAAGCAATTGCCCGAGTGGTTCAATGTACGAGGACAATTCAAATCGCTTGCAATAATATAATATACCTATAGGGTATTCCCTCTAATGCAGATATTTAAAAACAAGTTACAAAGCTCAAAGATTCGAGTCCCACTTTGGCATTCATTCAAAGGCATTTTACATCTATTTCATAGACTCTCATTAATAGTTGATGAGTTCTACTTGACTCATTATCATAAAGTGAGAGAAACTAAAGCAAAGTGATAGAGGTCAGTAAACCTCTGAATGACGGACGTAGCTCTAGAGAGATAGGCGGAAAATTGGCGTAACGGGCGGAATAAAGAAAAGAAAGACGGATGCACGAATAAACAAGAGCAAAGATGAACGACGGGCGAAGAGAGAGAGGCAGAACAGGCGAACAGCAAGGGATAGACGGATAGTTGACCGTGGAAAATACGGATAGACAGAGAGAAGAGACAGACAGCAATACGGAGAGTTGAACTGACGGACGATGGGTAAGAAGAAGCAGAAGAAACAGGACAAATAGACTGACAGACTAAGCGACGACACGGACATGCAGACTGGAACGAACGGGTAAAGAGGCGAAAGAGGAACGGAGATGAGGAACGATGAAGCCACAACTAAACTTTGGGATGATGAAACAAACAGACGACGAAACAAACAGGCAACTGCACGCAACTATGTAATATACTCGCTCAATTGGCACTGAGTCTATGGACAACCGAAAATAATTGATGGGTCTTTAATAAAGTCAACAAATGTTCTACATAAAGTAGAGAAAGCCCATATATACACAAATACTATATACATATGTATGTACGTATATACATTTATTTATGTTTACATTAACGCTAATTAACCGCTAGACTCTAGGCCCTAGAACAATCGAAAAAAAGTAGGGTTTAACTGCTAAGAACTTTACAGTGGATTGTGCGCGACTAATCGATGCCCTGGAGTCGCGATCCAGCTCTTCGCAAAGCGAAGCGGATCAAGAAGTGCATATACTCCATATCTTTGGGTACTTCAATAGTAGCTCTACACCAAATTTGAGGGGTAATGCTGTAGAAGAGTGCGAAACATGCAGAAACTAGCTAGAATCCATTATCGATTGTTATCAATATTCAAATATTTTTGATCGATTTCTATCGATTCTATGTTTATCTTGAAAAGTTGGTCTTATGGGGAATCGATCAGGCCGACAGGCCGGTAGAGAGGCAGAAAGAGAGATGGACTAACAGAAGCAGCTGAAGATGGGCAAAAAGAGAAAGAGAGAGAGAGAGAGAGAGAGAGAGACAGATGATTAACTTTAGCAGCACATGAGCTCGGCTAGCTCATCCATTAAAGTAAATCAGGAATATATATATATATATATATATATATATATCTATATTGTACATAATCCATGGAAGTGGCCAAGTCAAACACTTAGAAATCCATATACCCCTTCGACACGCACATTTGTCCTATATGTATATATATTTATCACTAATTAACCGCCGTGCAGGCACTGAGGATAATGTAAAAAAAAAAGAGCACAAAACATAAAAAGAATTGAAAGAAAAAAAAAAGACAACAACAACAAATTGAATGAACTTTTTATGCAAATGCCGTTATTAATTAATTATTTACAAATTCGATTGTTACACATTTCTCTTGTTTTTTTTTTCACATTTGTTGTTTATGCACATTTCTCATATTTGTTTATGTTTTTTTATTTTATTTTATTCGAAATTCGAAACGAACACTTGATATTGTTGTTGCTGTTGTTGCTGTTGTTGCTGTTGTTATTGTTGTTGTTGTTGTTGTTGTTGTTGTTGTTGTTCACGCGCTTTAATTCAATTTGCTGTTAATGCGCGTAATTGATTTGAGCAGCTTAATTGCAATTGATTGCAAGCCCTTCAGCATCTCTAACTGCATCTGCATCTGCATCTGTATCTGTATCTGTATCTGTATCTGTATCTGTATCTGTATCTGTATCTGTATCTGTATCTGTATCTGTATCTGTATCTGTATCTGTATCTGTATCTGAATCGGTTTCTTTATATTTATATATCTTTAAATCTTTATATCTATAAAGCGCTACGTACTTTACCGTGCCGCGATCGCCGCTTAACTGATGAAACCGGCAAACGGCGACGGCTCCAAAAAAAAAATAAAATAAAATAAAATAACAGAAAAAAAAAAAAAAAAAAAAAAAAAAAAAACAACCCCAAGCCGAAGACGCTCAACGATCAACAAACCACAAACAACAAACGGCAAACAACGATCAACGCCAACCGCATCCAGAGAGGAGAGAGCTTGCTTGTGTGAGGAAGGGACGCAGAGAGAGAGAAAGAGAGAGGGATGGAGAGCGAGAGAGTTGGGTTTCATAAAAAGCAATTCCCAAATTTCGCTTTACACCTCTTTCTCGATCAGCTTTTCAGCGACAATTTATGCAGCTCGGGCAGTTCGTGTGGAAACTAAAAAGCGAGCTACGGCAGCGATTAGTTGGACTATTCGCTGTCTGCATCAATTAATGGCAAGTGATTTGACATTCTCGGCTAATTATTGACAGTCTATTGCAACTGCTGCGAAGAAACTGATGTACTTGAGGCATTAATAGTCAAGTCTATTGATCTATTCGACTCATGCCCTTGCAAGTCTCTGGATCGAGCTGACACTTGGCTTTCAGCTATAAACTTGATTTATTGAGAGTTGTTATTGAGAGTTGGTTCATCAGATATCAGTCAGTCAATCAATCAAGCAATTAGTCAGTCAATCAATCAGTCATTCACATGTTCTTCATTTTCTGCAATCATAAATGTACATTGCTATAATCTCTCAGTTGGTCTTCCAATCAATCAATCAATCAATCTGATTAAATAGTTTTATTGGCTTTTGATTGATGATGTATTGATGAATGCATGATGTTTTTGACTTTGGGCTATTGAAAATTCTCCCAAAACATATCTCTCTTTTTTTTAATATTTTTTTTATTCTAGGCCAATGAAAATGTACTGATGTATGACTGTTGTATAACTGATGTATGACTGTTGTTTAACTGATGTATAACTGATGTATGACTGATGTATAACTGATGTATGACTGTTGTTTAACTGATGTATAACTTATGTATAACTGTTGTATAACTGATGTATGACTGTTGTTTAACTGATGTATAACTGATGTATGACTGATGTATAACTGATGTATGACTGTTGTTTAACTGATGTATAACTTATGTATAACTGTTGTATAACTAATTAATGACTGTTGTTTGAGTGATGTATAGCTGATGTATAACTGATGTATGACTGTTGTATGACTGTTGTATGACTTATGTATGACTGTTGTATTAATGACTGTAGTTTGACTGATGTATGACTGTTGCATGACTGATATATGACAGAATTATGACTGATGTATGACTGATGCATGTCAAATGCATATATGATTCATTGGGCTTTAACAAACTTCTAATAGTAATTTGAGACTTTCTGAGCTGAACTTGATTTGGCTGATCAATCAATATGGACTGACTTCAAGCTAAATCTTGTTATGCATAACTACCATCGCTTGTTAGGGTATCTTTAAGTTGATAATCCCTTGCTCCCACGCTCTGAGTATTTGCAGCGAAAGTATACAATGAATAAAATCGGAACGAAGTGGAGAAAGCGCTGAAAAGTAAGCAACATTCTGTTGGGTGAGGCGTCAATCAGCATCGCATTTGTGAGGGCTATTAGGACTTTGTGTTTGACAATTTCTATTTCCGTTTCCGTTCGAAAACTTGTTGGCTAGAAATGCCGTTACGCACACTTTTTTACAACGGGATTCAATTTGTGCAGGAAATTGCAAGTGTGGCGGAAATTTCGAGCATTTTCTTTTGATTTTTTTTACTCTGCCGTGTCAAAAGTTATCTGTCTGGGCAATTGATTAGATTGAGCAACAGCCACAGCTAATCGCCGAACGGATTTGTGTGAAGGGTTCAAACTGTCAACTGCGCGCGAAATGGGGGACTCACTGGAATTGCGAATGGAAGCGCAAGTCTCTACTGCGCCAAAGAAACTAATCGACTTTTCACCTGATTCTATTCTATTTCTATTGCAGTCCATCAATCAGTCAGTCAGCAGCTCAACTGCAGCATAGATAATCAAATCAATCGAGATATTATCTAATCAAACAATCAAATCAATCCATCATCAGTCAAGCAATCAGTCGCTATCCATCAATCAATCAGTCAAAAGACAAGACATTGAATCAAAGGTTTACTATAGGTCTATATATCTGAGATAATTCTTTATCTTCATTTCCCCTTTAGATTATACTCAGTTTATACAAGCGAGAGAGAGGTAAATAGTTGATTGAAAGGATCGCGGCGAAATGATTGAAGAAGCAATAGAATAGGATAGAAGTTTGTATCATTCTTTCTCTCTCTCTCTCTCTCTCTCTCACACACACAAACGCACTCTCTTGATTGTATATGCTTAAAAATATGAATCATCTGCCGTGGCCCAGTGCCCCACACCCAGTTCGCATCGCAATGATTTGACGCAGTCCACAAACTGAATCAAAATATTTATAAACAGTGTCTTAACATTTAACATCAAAGAGCACACACATACACCATCCATAGTATGTATATAAGAATGTATCTTGTATGTATGCATATATAGGTACGTTCTCGTAAACATCCATCGGTTTGCCATTTTCCACAGTTGAGCATGAAAGGTATATTGACTGTAGACGGGATTTCTTCAGAGAGAGGCCAGGAGAGAGAGAGAGAGAGAGAGAGAGAGAGAGAGAGAGAGAGAGAGAGAGAGCGAGAACGAGAGAGATACATAGACACAGAAAGAACAGAAAAGAAAAGGAGAGTGAGATAGAAACACATAGTTGGAGAGAGAGAGAGAGAGAGAGAGAGAGATAGAATGTGAGAGAGAGAGAGATAGGCAGGCAATGAGAGAGACACATAGAAAACAACAGAGTGATAGGAAGGGTGGTAAAGCGAAATAGATATAGAAAAAGTTTTGTCGCAATGCTCCAATGCTCTTCTCGTCACACTTTTTAAAGATTCTACAGGGTAGCGCTAGGTCATGCTGTCAACATGTGAATTTCGATCTTTTCTGCGCTGCGGGCCAAGCGATAAGCATGACATATAGAAAAGCATCAACACATTTCATATACATAAAAAATATTGTTAAATTCCCAGTAGAGAAAGCGCGTAAATGCTGTGAGTAAATGTGATTACACACACACACACACACATACAGAGAGAGCGAGAGAGACACACACATATAAAGATAGAGACAATCCATGCGGAGGAACTGTAGATAGAGATTATATACATTCGCTTGAAATCAGTTGCGCACTAAACTTTGCAAACGTCGAGTCGAATAAGGCAATCAAAACTAAATATGGAATCAGCTAAATTGTTATTAATGGGATTCATCCTCGTAGCCGGCAGCCAGGCACTGCCGCAATTTCCTTGTAAGTGTGCACGATCCTCCCTCTATATAGCTGTGCTCTTCACTCATTCCATTTTGGTGCATTTGGCAGCTGGTTACCGTTATAATCCACAGTACTGTCGGGATACGCTGACAGGCAGGCAGCTGTATGTGGGAGAAGTGTTTACGCGGCCGGGCCAATGTGTGCGAGTGCAATGCCTGGGCACACTTCAGCTGTGGGAGGATACGTGAGTGAATGATAGAGAGAGATAAAGAGAGTTGAGATTGGCTGACCAATCACGTGCACTAATATTCCATACATCGTTCTCACTGTCATTCTCTATTAACCGTTACAGCTGTAAAGTACCGGTTGCCTTAAAAGGCGATTGTCATGTGCTGCCGCCCACTGAAACAAATCTGGCCTATCCGAAATGTTGTCCCCTATATGAATGCAAAACGTTCACGGTAAATCCCGAGGGCGAGCTGGAGCAAACAAATACGTATGATCATGCTGGCAATTTGCGTAAATCGCATCTGACCGAGGTGATTGTCATAAACAAGGATCGTCTAGCGCCGAATTTTCCAGAGAGACCAACTGTTCAGCCGAATATTCGTAAATATTCAATATGAGCAATCGTTATATATTATATATATGTATATGTGTGTATAGTGTGAATTTGTCGTGTGATCAATTAGGCCGTAGTTAGTCATAAATCAGCTTTATCGCATTGTATTGTTACGTGTCCTTAATATACACATGTGTAGGGCATAATTAAATTGCATTAAATTACATTTGAATTCAACTGAAATGGCGACATTTTTAATAAAACAGGGCTGTTTAACTATTGCGGCAAAGATTAGCCTATCGATAGTTGCATTGCCAATTAAGATGTAGACTTCATAAAAAATTACAGACATTAAACGAAATAAAAAAAATTGTTGGTGCGTACTAAATATATAATCGCTACCCGCTGCTTTAATGTTTAATATTAAAGATATTAATTTGAAATTAAAACTATCGCGTTGCCAACTACAGCATTTCGTTCAAACGATATATATTGTAACACTCAGCTATCATGTTTATATCGATAGCAAATAGTCAACATTGTAAATTATCGAAGTACCAATTGCTCGTAAGTAGGAAATTCTAGAAATATTTCAAAATACGTATAAATTTTACGTCAGTTACGCTCGCTAAAAAAAAATTTGTTTCATCGAACTCAACAGCAAAATCGTGTGTAAATAAAATTCTGACCAAAGCGAATTAATTTTTATCCATCGACTGCGAATTTCATCACAACAAGAAAATGTTGCTCCGCTTTGCAATGTCGAAGGCTCCATCGAGCTGCCAATTTCTGGCCAAATCTTCGAGACTTAATCTAAATTTAGTTCGCAATTACGCCCGTGGCCCAGTGCGCACCACTCGCAATCCCGGCGTCGTGGATCGGACACAACTACGCACTCAGCCCACGCTCAAAGAGAAGCTAATGGGCCCACCAAGTGAAAATGGTAAGTATTTAGCTGCTCTTCAATTGTAGCTGTAATTCAACTACTGTCCCTTACCCCTTCCAGCTTTCTCATTGGGTAAAGGCGCTACTGCGGGCGCCGCTGTCGTCGGCCTGGGCGCACTCTGCTACTATGGCGTCGGCATGGGCAAACACACAAGCATTGCGGACAACGCCATGTGAGTAGGAATATACATACATGCATATGTATGTACATATATGCTGCTTCCACGATTGCCTGGTCTACCATAAATACATATAAGCTAGAAGTGCATCTGTCAGAGCTGTGTGGAACGAAGAGAGAGGGAGAGAGAAAGATCTAGACTATCCTTCTCTAAAGCATTCAAAGCACAATCTAGAAAACAAAAATTAATTTTGCAAATTCTCTTATTCCATTGCGGCCACAGCGAGCAACGGTACTTCACAATCGAAGGCCCATTGCGATCGAGCAGAATGGCCACTCCAACCCACCCATGACTCTATATGGTTTGATTACTAAGATTGTTCTCTCAGTACGAATGTCCCGTTACTGCTCTTCTAAGGGCAGCATTTAGAAAATGTCTCTGCACACACACACACATATATATATATATGTACATGTACATTTATATAATAGTCCGTCTCTTTCTCTTCTGCAGTATGTGGCCGCAATATGTAAAGGATCGGATTCAATCGACATACGCATTCTTTGGCAGCTCATGCTTGCTGACCGCGGCCTCTGCTGCCGCTGTCTTTCGGTCACCGCGCCTTCTCTCGCTGGCCTCGCGTGGAGGCTTTTTGGTAAGTCACATACATAGGAGCACGGTGGTGCTCACCGACACATACGTACACAAATACATGTATATATCTATGTTTATCGTAGTGGACACTTGGTTCGTTTGCTTTGGTAATTGGCAGTGGGGCTGTCACTCGCTCTATTCAGTATGAAAAGGGCTTGGGGCCGAAGCACTTGGCCTGGGCCGTGCATTGCGCCCTATTGGGTGCCATGATAGCTCCATTGTGTTTCCTTGGTGGACCGATCCTAACGCGCGCTGCTCTCTATACGGGCGGCATTGTCGGTGGCTTGTCGACCATTGCAACTTGTGCACCGAATGATAAATTTTTGTATATGGGCGGTCCATTGGCCATTGGCTTGGGCGTTGTCTTTGCCTCGTCCTTGGCATCAATGTGGCTGCCGCCCACGACCATGCTGGGTGCTGGTAAGTAATTGAGTTTTATCAGACAATAATACAAATCTTATTCTAACTCAACTGTCCGATGGTTTTCCAGGCCTGGCTTCGATGTCGCTGTACGGAGGATTGATTCTCTTCAGCGGATTCCTGCTCTACGACACGCAACTGTTGGTGCGCAAGGCTGAGGTGTATCCAGAGTATGCTTATGCACCCTACGATCCCATTAATGCGTAAGAATAAACCCTTTAGCTATCCGTGTTTCTCGAAACTCATATGATTTCATCTTTCAGTTCGATGTCTATTTACATGGATGTGTTGAATATATTCATAAGGATTGCGACTATCATGGGACTCAACCATCGTAAATAGTTTAAAGCAAATGCAGTTGTGATATGCCATTGATATATATGTATACATAAAAAAATATAATAAATAAAGCTTACAGGCTAAAAAGCCAACAAAAAAAGTAAATGTTTGCATTTCTATAAATTTGGGAAATAGCGGTGTGTGTAGGCAGGCGCCAGTGACACTATCGATATTATGTAATGCATATCGATTAATGTTAAAGCCACTTGCTATTCTTTTAATAAATATTGCATTATTTGTTATAGTTATTAGCTTTAAAAGACCGTCTGTAGTATATAATTACACATTTAGACTTTTTTTTAAATATGTAACTGCGCATTATATCGCTCAGCATTTCGATGAATTATCGCACGAATGTCATTTTAAACGATGTATATATGTCGACAGGATAATACGATAACAAACTTGTACAGAATATTAGAAAGGATTTAAGAGCTTACAAACTGACTTGGCTTTGGCAACAGTGTCAAATGTGTGACAAAACTGTAGTATTTAACTAGGATTTGTACGCATGTGAGCACTTGCTAGCTAACAACTGAACAGAACACAAGTCATTTCATTGCTTACGAAATTAAATTTCAATATACATAAATAATTATTATTTACTTTGGCTGTGTGTTAATAAGTGCATAACCGTGTTGCAGGTGCGTTCCCGTCGATGCTATAATACAACCATTTGGAAAAGGTGTAAAGCTAAAGACACAACGGGTAAGTGCGAATCCTAGGCAATACAAACGCCGGCAGCCGGCAACCGGCGGGGGCCGCGCCCTGCGCCAGGTTTGCAGCAGCCGGCAAATGGTAAATCGATTTACGATAACAAAACTGTTTTGCTTTCATTTCTTTTCTTCACTTTTCTTTTTTTTTTTTGTGCGGTAATTGTCTTGCAGTAGCCGCGACAACAGCAGCAGCATCAGCAGCCGCCGAAACGGATTTAACGCAAAAGGGACAAATAGACGACAAAGTGGAGGCGGACGATAATTTCGGTCTCGAGATGGAGCGGCGTTATCTGAAGAATCCGTTCCCTGATTTCGCTGGCGGTGATAATATGCCCTTTGCCACCGATGAGGAGCACATTAAGACCTTGATCTGCACATATGTGGATGCCATATTGGAGCACTGTCATCCCAATAGCGACGAAGAGGACAATCGCGGTGACTTGTATGTGGGCAATGCTGGCATTGCCTTCATGTTCTGGAAGCTAAATAGCAACGAGCAAACCCGTGACCTCTATCCGGCTCTGGAGCACGCCGCTGCCTTTATACGCAATGCCAAAACAAATGCCAAACGCTACAAGAAGAGATCAGCTGAACGCTACTCTTTTCTCTGCGGCAATGCCGGCATCTATGCCGTCTCCGCTGCCATATCGCAGGAGTCCAAGAATACGGAAGATCTCTCCACAGACCTGGCCAACTTCAAGTCGGGCATCCCATCGAGCAAGGAGTTCATGCACACAAAATATGGTTGTGACGAGGTGCTAGTTGGACGCGCTGGCTATCTATCTGGCTGCTACTGGCTCAACGATGTGCTGCCGGAGAAGAAGATCACCGATGACGATCTCATCTCCATTTGCCAGCTGATCATCAACAGCGGGCGGGAGTATAGCAAGTTGAATAACTCACCGTTGCCATTGATGTATCAATACCATGGCACAGAATACCTGGGCGCTGCTCATGGCCTTTGTTCCATTTTGCACATGCTCTTGGATAGCCCGTGGTTTCGTACGGTGCCCATATCGGCGCCCGCCGCTGAGTTGCGGGATATAAAGCGTTCGATTGATTACTTCCTGGAACTGCAGGACTCTGAAGGCAACTTCCCGGTTGCTTTGGAGGATTTACGTTCGGGAAGGGATAAGCGACTTGTGCATTGGTGTCATGGCGCACCCGGCGCTGTCTACGTGTTGGCCAAAGCCTATCTAATCTTTAAGGAAGACAAATATATTAAATCACTGCGTCGCGCCGCTGATCTAGTGTGGAAGAAGGGATTTTTGCGCAAAGGACCGGGCATTTGCCACGGCGTAGCCGGCAATGGTTACGTCTTCCTGCTCCTCTTCCGCTTGACCAACGAAATGAAGTACCTGTATCGTGCTCACAAATTTATGGAACTCTTAACCAATTCTGAGTTTAAGCAACGTGCGCGCGTTCCTGATCGACCGCATAGCCTTTACGAGGGAGTCGCTGGCACTGTGTGCTTCCTTGTCGATCTCCTGGAGCCGGAGCAAGCTTATTTTCCCTTCATGGATGTCTTTCATTAGATAGTCCCCCAATCACATCCCTTCCCTTCCCCCCTAAAGACCCTTTCTAGTCATATTTTTAGTTTTCAAATTCAGCGCCAATTTTATCGATATCACTACAGCTAGTGATATTGATCTTTTTACTTAAGACATCGATATCAATCAAATTTATAGGTGTCAGGATATCCCTTCATCGATATCGTATCCACTCTTCAACACAATTTCAAGCTTTTTTACTCTAAAATCATCCCCTCTCTGTCTCTCGCTCTCACTCTCTCTCTCTCTCTGCCTCACACCACTTGATTGCGTGGCTCAATCATATTCTCATATCAAAATTCTCTGTGCTTTAAGCTAAGCAATTAAATATTAAAATAATACGCATACATAAATATATACATACACGATACACAAACAATTATACAATATATATTTATATACAATACTTACATTCATAAACATAACATAAATATATATAGACATATATTGATATATATATATATATGTATTCTGCTTTATACCTACGAGTAACTCCATTGAAGAGCTCTAAATTCTATTGTCAATAAAAATTATACTACAACAAATCATATTTGTCTCATTGTCAGTAGTGAATATCGTAAGTTTGTTGTATTTCAAACTGACCGCCCGATTATCGAGAGCAGAAAGCATATTGACACACCTACCAAATATCGCAGGTCTCATTAATTTTCAATTAATAGTTTCACCTATCGATATGAATGTATTTCTTATCACTGCAGGTAAACTGGTTTATTATTCTTTACAATATTAGCTACATCCGAACTATGGTATGATATTTTATATTTAATTTCTTATGATAATAGACAAATATCTACGTAATTAGAGGTAAAGAACACAAAGGGGTTCAACGCGATGACATCAAAGGCATGCTGTTTGACGATGAATTGTTGCAAGCCTGGTTGTTGTGCGATAAATGCTTATCGACAATTATCTTGCATCCCTAGCTGACTCTTTTCGTGGTGCGGACGCAATCTGCAAACTCGTGGCGAAATTTTGTATAAAGTTTTCGTTTTCCATTTGCATAGCAAAACAAGGTTAATTAACAAAGAACGATGCAGACTACGACATATGTATAAACATATATTAATGTTAACATTTACAGATGCCTGGCGTTGAAACAATCAAATCTAGTTGGGCCGATGAGGTTGAGCTCGACTATGGAGGCCTGCCACCAACAACGGAGACGATTGAGAATGGCCATAAATATGTGACCGAATACAAATACAATAAGGACGATAAGAAAACGAAAGTGGTGCGGACGTACAAAATTTCGAAACAGGTTGTGCCGAAAACTGTCGCCAAGCGCCGCACCTGGACCAAATTTGGTGATTCGAAGAACGACAAACCCGGCCCCAATTCGCAAACAACAATGGTCTCAGAAGAGATTATAATGCAGTTCCTCAACTCCAAGGAGGATGAGAAGGCCAACGATCCGTTGCTCGATCCCACCAAGAACATTGCGAAATGTCGTATTTGCAATGGCGAGCATTGGTCCGTCAACTGTCCCTACAAAGGCACCGCCATGGATACCAATCTCATGGAGAAGAAAGCAGCAGCTGCTGCTTCGGCCGCCGTGGATGCGCCCAAATCTGGAAAATATGTGCCACCATTCCTCAAAGATAGCCAAAAGGGAGGCATGGGCATGCGTGGACGTGATGATACGGCCGCCATTCGAATTTCCAATTTATCCGAATCGATGACCGAAGCGGATCTCGAGGAGCTGGTCAAGAAGATCGGTCCACAGAGCAAGATGTACCTGGCCCGCGATAAGAATACCGGCCTCTGCAAAGGCTTCGCCTACGTTCACTTCAAACAGCGCAAGGATGCAGCAGCGGCCATCGAAATCCTGAATGGCCATGGCTACGATCATTTGATCCTAAGTGTGGAATGGTCAAAGCCACAAAACAACTAAAGAGGGAAGATGACGACGACGGCGATGTGTGCGTGTGTGCGTTGTGTGTATGTGTGTGAGAAGAGGGAAAGCGGCCGGGAATGCTAACCAGAAAAGCGAAGAAATAATTTGCTTTTTTATTTTGAGTAATTTCCATTAATGGGGGCCTGAAGCATACCACAAGTGTTACAAATTGATAGTACATGGTATCTAAGCTATAAGTTTGCTAAAACACAAAATAAACAAAAACAAAATAAAAATTGAAAAGAAATTTGTCCAAATAAATTGCATGCTGTGCAGGTCGTTTATTTACATGAGCGGCATGTGACGTCGCAAGTTCTGAGAGAATTGTTGCCAGAGAGCATATTTATGTTGGAGAGCGCAGAGAAAGCGTTCACCGAAGGCAACAGCTGTGACGTCACAAATATTGTGCCAGAGTGTGGCACGGCTAAGGGCATCAATAGCGACACTCCAGTACGCCCTCTCTCATAAGCAATATTTTTGTTTTGTTTATGATTTGATTGGCATGTAGGTGTGTGCGCTATAAATATATAGGTATATGCCGAGAATTCATACATATGTAATATCATTATATATTTTTAATTTCGCTCGCATTTTGTCAAAAGTGTGCACATGCTATTTTCGGAGCGGATATTGATTTATGGGAATATCACTAATAGCGCTTGTTATGAATATGCATATATGTATGTATGTACATATCTATTTATGTTTCAATCATCCTTAATGACAAGCAATGAGGCAAGCATATCACACACAAGCACAGCGCTGCACTCCATGCAGCGCACATCGTTTTGCTTGCTCTACAGGGTATTACTGGGTCGACTAAGCGCAAACTTTCAGCTTTGCTTGCGTAAATTGTGTTTTTGTTTGTGCCGTGCGCTAAATTTAGAAAATAGGTGCCGCTAAAGCATTTCAAATTTGAATATAGCAAAATGCAATATTTTTGATCTGCTGCTGGCTGGCACGTCTACAGGTGTGCTCGCAATGGAATCCTCCTCGAAATTGGCCATCAAACGCGGCACGCGAATTCTGACTGAAAAACCATTTGCATTTGTGCTCAAGTCGAAATATCGGCTGGAACGCTGTGACAATTGCCTGGAAGCGTGAGTTTTGGTGGAATTGCAGAGTGGAATCATAAATATACAATATATAATATTACTTCTATATTGACCAGAACAAAGGTGCTAAAATGCTCCAACTGCCGATATGTCTCCTACTGCAACCGCAGCTGCCAGCAACAGGCTTGGCCCATCCACAAGCACGAATGTCTCTTCCTTAAACGTGCGCTGCCGCGCATTGTGCCCGACGCGGCGCGAATGCTCTGTCGGCTCATATTGCGGCTGGAGCACGGCGGGGATCTAGAAAGAGGCTACTACACTGAGCACGGATCTCGCAAATTCCGCGATTTAATGTCACGTGAGTGGCTCATGAATTTTCTGCGTTTATATACATATGCTCCAGATTGATATTCTCTGATTTGCAGACTATGCGGAGATTAAGAACGACGCGAAGCGCAGGGAGCATTTGGAGTCGTTGCATGCGGTGCTCACCGATATGATGGCGGAGAGCGGAAAAGGAAGTGGAACTGGGAGCGGAAGCATAGTGCCCAATCTGAATGAACTGATGAGCATTTATGGCCGTGTAAGTGTGAGAGAGCAGCAGCAACAACTACAGCTATGTATATGGCTGCACTGCTTTAAACCATATGTGCATCTCACTCTGTCTCATGCCAAGACGGAAGCTAAGCATCAAGTCTGGTTAAAGACTCCACTCGATAACCCTCAAATAATCCTCTTCTCTCCCTTGCTCGTCGTTCAGCTCATTACGAACGGCTTCAATATTCTGGATGCAGAGATGAACTCGATAGCGACTGCCATTTATCTGGGTGTCTCCATAACGGATCACAGCTGCCAGCCGAATGCAGTGGCCACGTTCGAGGGCACCGAACTGCATGTCCACATCATTGAGGATTTGCCGTGCCTGGATTGGTCCAAGATCTACATAAGCTACATCGATCTGCTCAACACGCCCGAGCAGCGCAGGGCTGACCTCAAGGAACACTACTATTTCCTCTGCGTGTGCAGCAAGTGCATTGATCCAGAGGAGATGCATGAGATGACCGCAGCCGTCTGCTCGAACGGCAGTTGCGATGCTAGCGTCAATATACAATTGGACAAATGCGAGAGCTGCGGAACGGCGGTGTCGGAACAGCTGCGCAGCGACTACAAGGATGTGATGTCATTGACCCAGTCCAGCCTGGACTCCATGAAGGAGGTGGCCTGTAAGTAGGCGAGGCACTGTGGACCAAGCGTTAATATAGAGCTAGTCGAGCCTATACGCTATATATAATACTATAATGTATATACGCCATATACTATGCACAGTCGTGGGACGCTCCAGCACTCTCCAGTTCTAGATATTTCAGATATACATATATATACAAAATGTATAGAAAAGCATGTACTTTATATTTCAGATACACTATATACTCTCTCTCTCCCTCTAACATATACTCTTTTATGTGCTATACTCGATAGGCTATACGATCTATATATATATATATATATATATATATTCTCTGTCTCTGGCTGTTAGCAGGAATAGGAGTAGGAGCTTGCAAGCTAGCAAGAGAACTAGACCATATATTTTTCTTTATACTCCATACACTCTATATACTATTCACACCGTATCTAATGCCCTTTCAGATCTGGACGTCTGCAAAGTGTGCCTGGCTAAGCAACGTGGCATACTTCATCCTTTGAACGTTTGGCACGTGAAGACGCTCGATGCCGCCTTTGAGGCATCGATTCAGGTGGGCAAATGGACAGAGGCCTTGGAGTATGGTCAGCAACTGCTGCCTGGCTTTGCTAAGTACCATGGCGAATGGAATCCGTTGCTGGGCCTGCTCCATCTAAAGCTGGGCAAGATCCAGCTATACGAGCGCAACTACAAGCAGGCCATACAGCACTTGCAGGATGCACAGCGCACCCTGAACGTGACTCATGGACGTGACCATCGACTGCTGCTGGAGCAGTTGCTTCCGCTAATGCTGCAGGCCCAACACGAAATGCAATGAGATCAGATCAGATCAGCTAAGAGATCGGCTACAGTTTCGAAATAAAGAATTTAATTAAGCATAATCAAACGTATGTATATATATTTGCAATTGCCGTTAAACGATTTGCGTGATGGCCTTGGCTCGCCGATCCGTGTCCTGGAAGAGGGCGCGTATCAGATGCTTGACCTCACTGGCCTGATAGTTGGCCGTCAACGGACCGGCGCCGTCGCACCACAATTCGGTGATCTCCTTCAGCGAGGCATTCATCATGGTCTTCAGCTGCTGCAGCTTCTGCCAACTGCGCACCTGCAGCACCTCGTGCTTGTCCTGATACAGCAGCGGCGCCTTCTCCAGCACCACGTCGATCAGGTCGCTCAGCTCGCTGGCCATCGTGGCAGAGATGTCGCGCAGCTTGAACACCCGCTGCACCAGTTCGGTGACAAACGCATTCAGAAGCTCGCAGAAGCTGCTGTTGTAGACATTCTCCGGCAGCACCTGCTGCCACACGTTCTTCAGCAGCTCCAGCTGGCGCAGGCACTGGCGCACCAATCGCAGTGGCGTCGAGCCCAATGTATGCGGATTCTCAAATTCTGTGAAAGCGCGAGAGAAAGATTTAATAATATTTTATTAAAATTAATAATATTAAGACAGAACCTACCAAATCCGCTCATAATATCCATCAATATCGACTGCTGATAGTTGAGCTGAACCCGCAGATGTTTGCTACCCGTGGACTGAAGCATCTTGACCAGCGAAGGATAGCTATCGATGCTGTTGTTGGCATGCTGCGCCACCCAATGCATCAGGTATTGGCAATTGTTGTGGAACAGCGCCGATTGCTGGGGAATGCTCTGCAGCAGTTTCTTATGCACCTTGGGCACCTCATCGATGTACGTCTCCAGCAGCTGGGCAATGACTCCGGCCAGGGGATCGGGCGTGGACTCTGCTGCCTTATCCGTTGGCTGCCGCAGCACGCGATCCATCAGCTTAACAAAGTCCTATCAATGGGAGAGTTAAGACATGTTTTCAATATACAATAGGTTCATGGAAAAGCGGAGGGAAGGATGAAGAGCTGAAGTGAAGCATGCACAGACGAAGGGGCGAGCTGGTGGATCTAACTATTAAAGACAGACAGATGGATGGACAGCCAACGAATTGGCAGACATGTAGAGACATGGTCCAAAGGCCACCAGTGGGTCGATTAGTATAGAACATGAATACCCTTTCGGGCATAGTTATTTATTTAATTAGATGAGGAGATGGATTGATGCTTGCCTGGGCACTCTTGGAGATCATGCAGCGAGGAAACAGAAATGGATCACTGGCCACGTTAGCCGACAGATTGTTGGGAGCCACTAGCACCATGTCCTGCAGATCGCGCTGTATTATCTCGCGAGCTGTGGCCAGAACACGAGCGGAAAGACGATTTCTATAGAATGTATCAAATTCCTTGGTGAAATCGGTTAGAGCACAGTCCAGCTCTGGGTTAATGAGGAATGTGTCCGCCAAAAGGTGTTCGAATTGCAGAACATCTGCGCATAGAGTCGAGCTGTTGTATTCGTCCATTGTTTCCGGGACAGCGGGTATCAGGCATTCCTCGACGAGCAGCTGGAACATCCGGTCCTTAACCTGATCGCCGATAATACTGAAGACGTGTTGAGTGCCATTGAGGTTGCTGTTGATCCCACTCAATGTCTGCAGAAGCAGGCGGAAATGCTCAAAGACATCCTTATAGTTGGGGCGCAGCAGAGGCGAGGCAGTGTCCTGATCCTTGATGGAATACGATAGCGTTAGCTGTATATGACTGTCATCCTTGGCCGCCTCATTGTATTCGACCGAAACGGGCTTCTGTATCAGCGGTTCGATGCAGTGCTCCAGGAGAAAGTTGCACAGCTTGGCTGGATTATAGCGCTCCTGGAACAGGGCAGTCACGATGTCCTGTAGCTGCGCCTCGTCCTTGCTAATGAGCAGCGTAACGCATTTCGAATTGGGAAACGTTTTGCAATTCAATTGCACCAGACGATCGAACCGCTCCTGCAGGTTCTGTTGCAGCAAATGGGCCTGCACATGATACTTGACTTTAATGGATTCATAGCAGTCCAATGATTGGAAAAGCCGCTCCACCTCGGGCGCTACATCGCCAGACTCTCTGGCTTCGCTATAGATCAGGCTGCGTAGTTTGCCCATCAGGTCGAACACGACAAGGCAATCCTTGTTGGCCTTCGCCTCCTCGACACACTGAAATAGATCGTCGAGCTTTAATATATGCTCGCTGACCCGCAACTCTAACATGATTTCCCGCAAATCTTTGCTGCTCTTTGCCAGCTCAGCGCTAGCGTCGTTTAGGGCCGCTAAGCCTTCATCACCTACGGTGGCTAGCAGCTCATTGATTTCGTCGCCCAGCACGCTTGACTTCTCCAGAAAGATATCGGGCGACGTATGATTGGGCATGAATTCAGTGTAATTCTCATCAATGTGTTTACGTACGCGCGTTTGAAATTTTTCGGTGCGAACCAACATTTTCGTGATTGCCGATTTTGTTGATTCAATGCTCTGGCTGTGGCCTTGGAAGGTCTCCTGAAGCACCTGCTTTTGCGCCATCATCTTTAAAATTATTAAGTTCCAACGGCAATATGCTTGAAAATTGCTTAAATCTGTTTGATGCTAATACAAACTGCAACGACGACGCTTGTTTACTTTTTTCTTTTCATTTATCGATTATAATTTGAAAATGGAGTCATCGAACTACAATTAATCTGCACTAGCTCAACATTAGTATCGATAGTTGGCTTTAGTCTGTATCCATCGATTGTAACATTGCGATAGCTAGCACAATAGTGGGCCAAATAAAATATATTGGCGGCAAAAAGTAATACAAATTAGCACATGTATTAAATGAAATCTGATGTAAATGTAAAAAGTACAATTTCGTAGCATACGTTGACATAATGAAATAAATTGATTTTTTGTGAATTATTTATTGGTCAAAGCTCTTAGAATATATCGATACTTTTTGCTGGCGACTCCAACCGCTATAGTGATCTATGTAAATTACTATATAATAGCGTAGAATGTCTGGGAAGTTCACTAGATGTATACATATATTGCTAGTTATTGCAATAACTGCAACTGGCACAGTTAATAGCATTGAGCCAATTTCAGCAATTACAGGTACTGCAATAGTTACCGGCATATTTGGCGCAAGCAATTTCTTTTATTGCAAATTCGCCGAGTGTTGTGATGAGCGCAGCGTGCCGGGCGACATAAAAAGTAAGTCGATCAAGATGGCAGCTGATCGTTTTTGATAACCGGTGCATTTCAGAATTAAAGCAGTCACTCTCCCAAACGCTGTTCGGCCAACATATGGTGCAGCAATATGTTGTGTCCGCACTCACAGCCCACCTGCAATCGAAGAATCCGTCCCGGAAGCCGCTAGTCATGAGCTTCCATGGAACGCCGGGCACAGGGAAAAGCTTTGTCGCCGATCAGATTGCACAGGCTCTTTATTTGGAGGGTACTAAGAGCAAATTCGTGCACAAATATTTGGGTCGAGCGGATTTTGCGCATCCGGGTCGCCTGGATGAGTACAAGGAGCGCATCAATAGGGAGGTCCGGGAAAGCATCAAGCAATGCCCGCGTTCCCTCTTCATATTCGATGAAGTGGACAAGATGCCGATAGGTGTTTTCGATACGCTCACGTCTTTCATTGACTATGCCGCCAATAATGCCGATGCCGATTATACGAAGGCCATCTTTATATTCCTATCAAATACGGCGGGCATCGAAATATCGGACCAGTTGGTCCGGCTCATGAAGAGTGGCAAACGGCGAGAGGACACGAAGCTCTCCGATTTCGAGAAGATGCTAGAACTGTCCGCCTACAATATGGAGGGCGGCCTAAAGAAGACGAACATGATTGAGGCGCATGTTATCGATCACTATGTTCCCTTCTTAGCCCTCGAGAAGGCCCACATCGTCCAGTGCGTGGAGGCCGAATTTAACCGATATGGGCATAAGCCTACGCAAGAGGATATCCAGCAAGTAGTCTACAATGCCGTCACCTACGATCCCAAGCATAGCATGTTTGTCACATCCGGTTGCAAGACGATCGAGAAGAAGGTCGCCATTGTTGTCTATGACAGCAAGGCGTAGAAGTCTATACGCATTTTTTTTACTCTTTTTTTTATATATATATATATATATATTGTACCCTGTACGTGTACCTGGTCCATTGACTTGATTTTCTCTTTCGTGGTGCATCGTGAGCTTTCACAGTAGGCAGGATTATTATGGAAATCAACAACTATAGCTTACTGTTTCGCTACCTATTTCCTTAGAGTTGGCAGCTCCCGAATGGTATAAAAGCATTGGAAATATCTTACTTTTTGGATACCTACTCAGTGGACTACGTTTCTTGAGCACAGCTCGATAACTTAAGGAACTAAAGGCACTAAACTTGGCATATGAGCTTAGATCGAATATATAAATCTAAACTATTTTTCTTTCCGAGTTTACGTGCTTGAGTCATGTCTGTTTTGTAGGGACTGGCAATGCTGATAGACTACTTTGAATTCTACTTACTTCCCGTGCGTTTAATAACTTCTTTCTTCTTTAACATATTACAATTGAATGGACCTATTGCTACCAGGGATTGAGCCACTTGAGCCGCGAATCCTTTCGCAGCAGCTCGGTGTCCAATCGTTTGGGCTGTTGATCGAATTCTGCGCGTGCCTCGCTGCGCTGTTCCACAGCTCCGATTTGCTTGGTCACCAGGCACTCGCCGTTCTCCTTGAGTATCGTGTGCTTGATGTCATCTTTGGTTGGTTCGCCGTAGGGGAATGTCACTGGAGACACTTTTATCAAATGCTTGATCTTCCACAGGCGGGCATTATTTTCAGGAATATTTTTAACTACGGTGAAATCGCTTTGTTTGCCGTCCAAGCCCAAATCCTTGAGCAAGCGCTTCTCCCAGTAGGGATTTCCTTTGACGGGCTTGATGCGCTGCACGCGAAACAGCTTGGCCGGTTCGATGGGCGGATCCTGATGGTCGGGTGTTCTATACAAAGGTTTAATTTGTAGAATTATTTTTACCACACCGGGGTTTCCAGCTTACCTCGGATAGTAAATAATGTTCTCGTATTTCTTGCCATCTTTGTACAGGAACTTTTTGTTGTGCTTGCCATAGCTCCTCTCGAGCTTCAGGCTGAGCTGCAGCGGCTGCAATAGTCGCAATGTGTTCATTTTATTTAACAAATATGTTAATTTACAAATAAATTAACGAAATCGGCAACTGCTTGGTTATGAAAGCCTGCCAGGGCTGCAGCGCAGAATTGCCATTCACACACACAGTTGTATCTATCGATAGTTAGATGGACAACAGTGCAATAAGCACAGTTAATTCAAGACTATCGCTAGACGTTTTCATAATAGTGCTGTTAACGCGCCAATTGAATTATTTGTCGTAACCGTTTTTTCTATTGTTAAAAAGCAGTGTAAAAAAAATTAATATAATATTAAATATAAAAAACAGATGTAAGTTAGTTCACGTTCCGTGATTTTGTCTCTAGCCGTCAAGTTATCTGCATATAAATATCGAATCTAAAATATATGCAAATTTAAATTTTATGCATGCGTTAAAACTGTTATAATTATCTTATTCAGATTTCTGTTATACTGTTTAGAGTACAGCATTTTAATGGTGGGGCGTTACAGTTATATGATTAGCATAATCGCCGCCATTTTGTTACGCTGATTGGCCGTTGGCCCTGAATGCAGCGCTTGCCATTGGCTGCTGCCTGACCATACAAATGGGGGTAGCTCGGTTCATACGGCAGCTGGCTATAAAGGATGCTGCAGCATCCGCACAGCGATTCAGTTCGTTTCGAAAGCTTTGCGGGCGCAGGACACCAGCTAACAACTGAAACAAAACTTTCAAAATCAAATCGTGTGTCTGATTGCGATTCTTGTAAGTAAAAGATGTTCAGCTAAAAATCTGTGTAAAAGTTGATTTTTTTTTCCTGGTTACATATTATTTTCAAGTGCGTGATTTAATTTCTGGAGTAAAATTGCCGCCCTTAACGAGTTCTTAGGTTTCGTAAAGCGCATTAAACAGCCAAAATAAAAAAAAGGGGTTCGCAGTTCGAACATCGCCTCAACTCCCGCGGGCCGCAATAAATGCAAACGTGACAATTGTTCTGTTATTTGTGTAGGTGTGAAAATATGTCGCAAATAAGAGCCCGAAGAGCAACAGCAGAAGTAACAATAATAAGTAAACATAATAATAATCACAATGAATATAATATAATAGCAAACGCAAACACAACACGTGACCAAAAAGGGTTCCCTAAAGGGGTTGACTAACGGGCAGGACTGACTGACTGGCGGATCGACGCACACACACACGCACACCCTTTCGTCCTGCCCATAGCATAATTCTATAAATAATGCAACTGTTATTTGCGGCGTGGGCGTGAGCGTGGGCGTGGGCTAGGGTGTGGGCTTGGGCGCTTGCGGAGAGGCAAGGTAAACATTCTTAATCAAGCTTAAGATAGCGTCAACAAATACATATAAGTATATACATATATATTTAAATACCTATGAACCTGATACGATTGAAACAGCTTTTCATAAAAACTATATTCCTGAGCTGTATTATCTGAAAACAGACATTAAATCTTTTTAATAACGTCTAACTATAGAATCGAAATTTTTGGACTGCTGTTTTTCGAAACAACTCAAGAGAGCTATTAGAACTGGAAAGATCAGATTTAGCTTACAGGCTGTCATTGGGCACATAACTCTCAATTGGAAATAACTTACTTTTAGTATAGATCGTTCAGAGACTTGGGTTCGCTGAGTTAGTTCGAGAGATTGATGAGCTAGAGACAGCTGAGCTGCTATATAGGGGCTCTTCTAAGATAGATCGATATACAAAATAACTCCTTTTTTGAAGAGTCAACTGACTGATAGGAGCATTCTAAAACATGCTCAAAGCTAGAGTTAGATCGTATACATTCAAGTATCCACAGAGAAGAACTTGACAAGCTGCGAGTTAGCTAAAAGCCTTTCAGAATGGTTTACCCCGAGCTAACTCGAGAACTAAGAGAGCTAGAGACATCAGACATCATAAGCCTAGGGAAGAGGTGTATACATAAGTGCCCGCGTGAGGCTTGGGAATAGCTCAGCGTTTAGATGGCTGTTCTGCTTGCCCTATTTGTCCATCCACATTTGAACCTAGACTTGACAACTTGTAAACTCTCTCTTCACCCCAAACAGTGGCCAGCCGTGGTGCAGTAGCATCGGGATCGGGATTAGGATCATCAGCTAAATATGGTTTACGATATGTCACATCTGGCACCGGGGCCGCCGCAAAGCATCTCACTGAGTCGCTATTACATGGACCAGGATGACGACTTGGCAGCGGGCAACAGCAGCGCTAATATATCGAATGGCCATGGCCACGGGCACGTCGCCAGCGAGGACTATGCGGGAAGCACAACGCTGGACATCGATCAGCGATATCAGGCGCGGATTGCGTGCGAGACGGCGGCACAGCCAGCGCTGCCGGGGCCGCCGCCGACGCCGGCGCCACGACGTCGCACCACGCCCATCACTCACTTGGATCCCTCCGAGCTGGTGGGGCTTTCCAGGGAGGAGCGTCGACGGCGACGTCGTGCCACGCTCAAGTATCGAACGGCGCATGCGACGCGCGAAAGGATTCGGGTCGAGGCCTTCAACGTGTCCTTTGCGGAGCTGCGCAAGCTGCTGCCCACGCTGCCGCCAGACAAGAAGCTCTCCAAGATCGAGATCCTTAAGCTGGCCATCTGTTACATAGCGTATCTGAATCATGTTCTCGAGACGCCCTGAGATTCCGCCACCGCCTCCAGCTGCAGCCAGTTGCCAGGCGCCATGTTTCTCAACATTAGCTCCAACTCCACCCACTCCCCTACTCGCACCTCCAACTCGACCTCCTCCTCCTCTGCCTCGTCTTACCCCTACAACTAACTCCGATATATTTGTATATATCTATATATATCTCTCCCACTCTCTCTATATATATAAATATAGGCAATGTGTAAATTGTGTTTTTTTTTTTTCATAGAGTTTAGCTATATGTGTACTACGTGATATTTGCTTATATATCCAAGTCCAGCAATAAAATTATCTATATATGTATGTATGTATATATTGTACAGCATTTATCTGAGTTTACTTTTGGGTCAATATAAGAAACGGGTTGGGAAAACTGTGCACTTATCTGGAAGCCGATCTCATATATATCTCTATCTCACTCACACTCTTAATCTTTGTTGATTTTATTTAGTATGCTTCATCTCGTTCACCAAGATCAAGAGAGAAAGGGAGAAAGAGAGAGTGAGTGAGGCGCAGAGTCAAGCGCCTTTTTCTCTTTCTCTTACTGTCTTTCTCTCTCTTTCTCTATCTCTCTCTCTCTCTGTCTCTTTATCAAATAAATGTATATACTGTGTAAATATCTCTTTATATTGCTATCACCCTGACCGATTCTCTTCCTGATGTGCTCCATCTCTCTTCATTCTTCCTTATTCTGAAATTTCCTATTTTCTATTTATCTTTTCTCTCTCTCGTTTTCTCGCTTTCCCTCTCTTCTCTGTTTATCTTTTTTACCATCTCTCTTTACATAAACTAATATACGTATACTTTTCTCTACATATATGTCTATATATTTCCCACTCTCTATCTTATGTATTTATGCCTTAATATCTCTATGAATGTATCAGAGTCTCATCATTTCTCGTGCTAAAGGCAAATGTCTATTATGCTTTAGCTCTTACTAAGAGCTAATATTGATATTTACTGCTGTAACTCTTAATACAGGGTATCGCAGAATCAATCATTTGGTTTTTTGTAAACCTATTTGATTACAATATTAGTTAGCTTTCTTCAATGGATGTCTCATAGTTAATCCTTTTATAACATATCAAATTATTAATATATAGAGTATCCCGCAGTCCATCAGTCAGTCAGTCAGTCAGTGCGAAGTTTTGTGCCTCAGCTGGCGTTGTCAAGCTTTTCATTTGTTTTTCTGTCTGCGCGCAATACGCCAGCTGTGTCAAGCCCCAATCCAGAACGGCACTCCCCATCATATCTATCTCATTCTCGCACACACACACGCACACTTTCTCTCTCTCTCACACACACACGCACACAAACACACTCTGCTCCACTTTGGCTGCTGTGCGCAGTGCAGGCCACGCCCCCAAGAATCCATAAAATCTCCCCCAAGCAAACGCTCTCAATCGCAGCAAGCTTTGCCTGAGTGTGCGTGTGTGTGTGTGTGTGCTTATCTGAGTATTCGTCTGTGTGTGTTTGTATTTGTGTTTGTTTGGCTCAACAGAGAATTTGAAGTAACAGTAAAATCATATATACATTCCAGTTTTACATCAGTTTGTTCAGAAACGAGCCATTGCAGATTCGTAACTTTTTCCCCCGTTTTTCCATCGCATTCGAAATTCGAAATTCATTAGCCGCATCAAATTAGAGGAGGAGAAGGGAGTGGATCGAAAATGGCGTTTAATTTCAGTGCGATGCAGGTGAGCCAACGACATACCTAACCTCATTCTTTAGCTGCGACCCAATTGCAGGCGTCATCTAAATGTTTCTACATTTCCGCGACTGTAACTGAAATTTGTTAGCTCGACTAGCGTATGCCCTGTAAAGTAGCTGCTTCTCTAGCCATAGCGGCTCTTCATGAAGTAGATGCAGAGAACGACTAGGATATGCCCTGTACCTGTACAGCAGCTGTTAGTAGTCAAAGGAAGTTCCTTCTCTTGCCTATTGGTCGTCTATAGACGTAGGTGTAGCTGATGTGTACGAGTAGACGATGTATACCCTGTAAGCCAATTCAAACTGGCTATGATATGTACTTCTTCATAGTTATTCCCGAGAGGCATTCAAAATTGATGAAACCTTATCTCAAGTGCAGAGTTGCTATTCTGAATAACAAGTCTATACCCTGTAAGCTTACTCCCGCAGGTTAAATAATCTCTGCATCATGTTCTTACTGCTGTACCCATTGCATCAATCCAATTTCGTATACTTTCGCATTGATTAATCAATCAAGTTCTCAAGAAATTCTCTACAAAATGTTTGCTAATAGTTGTATACGTTATCATCGAGCTTATTCCATGTATATGTATATGTAGCTGGCTTTATGTATGTCTTACAAGGCCAACAATAACAACATGGATATAGACATGGCAACCGGGTGAGCGTGTCCTCAATCTGGGCTATGTTTAACCCGCACAGCAATCAAAATACCAATGGAGCTCGTCTCCACCCAAGTACCAGGCTCTATAAATAGAGAGCATAGTCCATAGTCCAAACAGGCGACAATAATTAATAGAGTGTATTGGTTTCCATATCAATATGAAACTATTAATAGCACCACTTTTTATACACAGTGGCTAATAAATTGACTAGAGATATTCACATATTCATTCTACTTTTCATTCATTTTTGCATTTCATAAATTCAATTTAGCCTGAGCTACAGCTCAATTAGTTAAACGCTTTCGACGCCTTTGTCGGCTGCCGGCTGAGCTGTGCTGTTACTACATACATAAATACATACATACATATATACGTACATATGTATTTGCATGTGTACATGTGTATGTATGTGTGTGCGATGCGTACGCAACTTTTGCATATTTTCCCATTGCCCTTCTTGTCACCTACATACTTGCTCTTCATCCTTCCCTTCCCTTTCACTCCCACTGCCAGGTAGCCGACAGCTGCCTATGCCAAAATAGCGACAGTTTTATTTACTTGGTTACCATTACCGATTGCCATGCAACTTGTTTACAGTTATTTTTCCAATTCTATTACAACAATTTTGTTTTTGCGCTGTGCACAAAGAAGACGCGCTCAAAACAGTCTAACGGAATTTCTGCGTTTTGCTTAGCTCAAGCCAACGGTCAAGCCGAAGTGTCAAGTACTATTTTTGTTAGTGTGTATGTGTATGTATGTACATGTGTGTGTATCTCTTCTTCTTTATTTTTTTTGCATCTGCATCGCCCTCTGTTGGAGGGGGAATCGTATTTAATGGCATTTCAATTGCAATTACATGTGGACAGCTGTTTTGGACGAACTGCTGCACAAAATTGATTGGAAAAACGTGGAAAAGTGGAAATGGCAGTGAAAACTGTGCACTGAGAAGCTGCTATTGCTGCTACAGTGCGTGAAATTAGCTTAAGTGTTGCCCACTAGACACTCACCATCGGTCCGTCTCTGCATCTTCCCTGCGCTGCTACATGAGACACGCCTCGTAAATGTGTGTGGGTGGGTGGTTGGGTGGTTGGGTGGTTGGGCGGTGTTTGAACCACACAAACACCAGACGTTGCACGTGCAGCTCGCTAGCTTTTTGACTGTCTAATCCAGCATGTGATAAATTGCCCCCCAGAGGGCTGCACATAAAAATCATCGCTAAGGGTTTCCTGCTGCTGCGTGTAAAGGGGTGGGCATCAATTGTCCCGTTATCTGTCTGTATGAGCTAAGCTCTTGAGGTCTTTTGTCGCGCCTCTCGTCCTATTGTTGCTAATTGAGTTTAAAATCAATTTGTATTTTACGCTTCGTCCCAGTCACTGTTATCGATAGCCCCCTCCCCCACCCATCTCTAGCGACGATGCTTGTCCGCCTGCCAGCGCCCATCTCGAAGCGCCAGTGTTGTGTAATTGCCGTGCAAATTTAATTACAGTAGCAACGCCTCGCAACAAGCGTGCGACCTCGGTGCAGGTCCTTTGTAGATCTCCCTCTGGTTCGCACGCACTCAATCAAGACCTGCACCCCCTCCCCTGCCGCATTCCGTCATCAAGTGTTGACAGCCTGCCACGTGCTGCGGCTGCGGCTGCAGCTGCTGGGCATGGCCCTGTGTATTGTATTACCATTCGCAATTTGCATTTGCCACCTCGTCTTGATTGAAAAGAAGCTTGCGTGGGAAGTGTGACGAGCTCGCTGGCTGCTCCACTTGCTCCTTGGAGCAGCTGCTCAGCAACAGCTGCTAAGTGGAAAGAGAAAGAAAGCGAGAGGGAGAGAGATATGTGAGCTGGGCTGATAAATGATTGCGCCAGCAGCTATGATCCATGGCTCAGGACAGAGCCTTGGGCCTTAGATCTGACTCTGACTCTGGCAGCAATCGCCAGTTCCAGTTTGATATGATTCCTGTCTTTTGATACCCTAGGAATTCGCTTACACATGGGGTATGTGCACTTCAGTTGACTGCATTGCTTATCAATTGAAGGCAAAATATGTATATTGAATGAGTAATTTGCTAATTACCATCTGTCTCTCTCTCTCTCTCTCTCTCTCTCTCTCTCTTTCTCTCGTTTCTATTAATCTAATTGCAGCAAATTATGTTTGCACTCTACTAAGGGGTATATTCTAGTTGTGTATTGTCTCCATGCCTCAAGCCATTTTTTATTGTGCCTGTGTGCCGTCTGTTTAAAAAAGCAAACACAAACAAAGATAGAGAGAGAGAGAATGAGATAGAGGCTGAAACAGAAGCACAAACAAGGCATTAAGTGGCATTAGCCCAAATGCCTTTTTTACACATGTTGCAACACGGAGATTACGATTACGCCGTGTAATCGTTGCAAGAGGGTTGGGACACGCCCATTTGGGGTGGAGATGGGACGGTAAGGGAGGGTGCGGTACGATGTGATCCGGTCCGGTCTTTGGCTTTTTATCAATTGGTTTGCTTAGCGGTCATAAATAACAGCTTTAGGAGTTGGCAATTGAAACAGGTGGCTGACAGGTCCAACTGGCTTAAAGCCAACTGCAACTGCGACAGCCCTCTGTCTCTCTCTCTCTCTCTCTCTCTCTCTCTCTCTCTCTTTCTTGTCTCATCATCAAGGAGGGTGTGACATGGAGACAGACACCGTGTCAATTCTATTGCAGCTAAGGACTTTACATTATACGTTCATCCGTATATATCTAATTGATGTCGGAAAAGTATATTTTATATTAGTCCATTTCAGACGACATATTTTAGGAGATACAAGCAAGAATTTTAATTGAAAGATTTATTTTATCTATCACTCACTACCCATGTCTGCCTCGTTTCTCCCTTTCTGTATAACCTCTTACATTTACTTCTTATAGGTATAGTCCGTATTTCCTGCGAGCACATCTCTTAGCCATGTCTCTCTCTCTCTCTATCTATATATCTGTTTCATGCAGCTAAATGTGTAAAATTTATCTTTATCTTCTGTTCCATGTTTCACTGCATTTCGTCTATCGTCTCTCGGCTAGTACGAGCGCAGCTTTCAAGCGAGGAACGTCGGTAATTGGGAATATCCACGATTCTCTCCGCCTTTGCCACGCAATCCGAGGGGCACATCAAAGCCAATTGCAGGCAACGACGGACATTTGCTGCCCTCAGTACCCCGGTAAGGTTGAACCCAAAGCTATTCGAATGTATGGCATTTCGAAGGCATGCTCACTCTCTCATTTTTGCAGGGACGGCAATTTCCTGGGCCATTATCGTGGCACGTATCATTTGCCTTTGCGCATCACGCGCAGCTTTGCGACGCTCTACAACAACTGCCTGAGTAAGAGGTATAAGTATTGGAAGTACCCGAAAGATCTGTGCAATTGCCAGCGGGCGCTCAAGCATCAGTGCGGCTATCGCGAAACGTTGGGCCTCAAGGACGATCCGTTGTGGCAGCGACCCGAATGCCAGACCAAGTGTGAGGGTCTGCAGCAAATGCTTGACATCAACAAGCTGCACATGAAGTGTCGACGCGCCAAGTGCGTGCCAAGGGTGAGTTGAGCCACATCAATTACCATCAATCAGAACACATCCGCAATGCACAACCACACCCACAACCACTACCTCATCCAACTCCTTTCCCACACCCCCGTCTACAGCAAAATGAAAAGTTGATTCCACGCATTGGCGATGCTTCGTCCAGGAACCGAAAGAAACTAAAGAAGCGTCCAGTCACCGCCTTCGACTACAATCGAAGCAATCGCACTGACGAATCAAAGGCACATAAAGCATCCAAGGACACTATCAAGGATCATTCCAAGGACTCTGGCAAAGACATCTCCAAGCAGGCGTCCAAACAAGGCAAGGTCCAAGCTGCTGCCTCGACTCACAGCAAATCGACTGCCAAGTCTAAGGAGCCTGGCAAGGAAGTTCACAAAGAGGCGTCCAAAGATGTCAAGGTTCATGCTGCCGCCTCAACTCACAGCAAATCGACGGCCAAGTCGCCAACCAAAGCACCCAACAAATCGAAGAAGAAACCCAAGTCCGATTCCAATTCCAGTCCCAATACCAATTCTAATTCTAATCCCAATCACACTCCCGCTCCTAATTCCAATCCCAATCCCATTCCTTCTCCCATTCCCTCTCCCTCGGCCATAAATGAACCACAATGAACTGGCTAACATACAAATTCGAGCGTGAAAACCTTTAATAAATCTTTTGCACCTTCAATTCAGCCTAAATGTTTCTCAGTGAATCCTTAGCCTAGCCTAGTACGTCAATTAATCGATCAGTCGATCTTTCAGTTAGTCAGTCAGCCTCTTCCTCAATCAAATAGCACATAGATAAGCACATATTACACAGTTTATAGCACATTGCAAATAATCAATCACAATCATACATCAATTATCATCAATGATTTTTAAACAGCGATCTATCAAGCATCAATCGTCATTGACCATTCTACAATTGTGTATTAATTAACCATCAATTACCATCAATCAATCATCATCAATCATTTATAGTTCCACTTTTCAAATGCAAACGTTGATAAACCAACTTAAATTTGTGATCCAGTATCAACCATTCACCAATCATCTTTCAATATCGTTTCCTATTCCAAGTATCCATCAATGATCAATCATTGCCCATTCAATCTAGTTTTCCTATTCAAAGTATCATTGCTAAAGCACAAATATTGAGCTGGTATTCAATCATCATCAATCAAACATAAATTATACATAAATCACTCATCAATCATCTTCGATCTCATTTCATTCTTCATCATGATCCACATCCACATCCACATACGCATCGGCAATCCCATAATCTTCCATCAATCATGTATCGCTCATCTTAGTTAATTGATATCGATTGAGAGTAGAAATCCGAGGAGAGTCTATAATTCAATAATGTCGCAAGCAGCCGTTGCCAGCAGCAGTGCGAACTACAAACTGCCGGATCTGAGCTATACGCCCGGAGATCTCACCGAGCCGGAATATCGTTTACCCTCGCACCAGCAGCTGCTGGACGCGAAACTCAAGCCACAAAATGTGCTCCAACGGGAGCTACCCTTAAGTCGTCTCTATTTGGATGAGGAGGCGGACAGATTTGACCGAACCGGAGCGAAGGAGGCGAGCAGACAATTTCCGGCTCTAGCTGCCGCCCAGGCCAAATATACGGATCAACTGAACCAGAGCTCTGCTCAAATTCCATCCGAGTTGGACTTCTCTCCCGGCCGAGATCTAATCTCAAGTAGACCAGTGCCTGCCCCCAATCCCGCTATAGTTGAGACGGACTTGAGTCGTAAAATGCCATTGCACTCGATTACGGAGAAGCCAAACGAACGTTGTCCGTCGCCCGTAGTGCCAGCGTATGCGAATTTTGAGCTGGCCAAGCGAATGCACCATGATAATCTCGACCACCAGCCGTTGCCCGATTGCGTTGCAGACTTAGCGTTTCGCAAAGCACAGATTAGCGGAGGGCACGGTGGCCTGGCCCTGGACATCGATCCCATTGCAACAGGCGTTGGTGTAAAGACCCACAACGCCGGCCCAACGCACTGCACCAAGATGAAAGTTTACCGACCGAAGACAGGTGGCGTTCTACCCAAAGCCTTGAACGGAGATCCATTCCGAGGCATTGGCTCGGCGCCAGCGAAGAAGATGGGTGCCATGGACTTGGCTATTGGCTGGGATTTCAAGCCAGCGAATCCGGCGGACGAGCCACGTCTGGCACGGCACATAGATGGCTCCAACGACTCCGCTGGGCCGGCTGTATTTACGTGCGTGAAAACGCCTAGAGAAGAACAGCCTAACGTGGAGCTGGGTCGCTCGGCGGGCGTGTTTACGAGCACCATGGGTGAGCCAGACTTCTTTGACAAGGACATACTACGGCGAAAGTCGGACTTTGCCGGCCGAGCAATGGCTAGGGAGGAGAACTGCGGCTGCGACTATGGGCCACCTGCGCGTGCGCGCAGCGTCTCTCGAGAGTCCAGCGCTTCGCATTGTCGCCGAGCTCCAAATTTACTCGACTCCAGTGGTCATTCCGGCGGGGTTAGCTTCGGACTGCCAACGAATCGCCTGGCCAAGCAGTATCAGTCCTCGCCCATGTTGGGCGATAAAGCATATCAAGCGCTGCGCGAAAAGTATCTCGGTCCGGACAACAGCGATTGCCATACTGGTTGTCCACAAATCTCCGGTCCAGCGTGCAGGCGAGATCAGCCAGCCCGTCGGCCGACTCGTCGCCTCTGCCACAAAGTGGCACCGGCGCCCAGGTGTTGCCCCTCAGCTCATGGCCATTGCCTATCGAGCAAGGCGGCTTTTCGTGCCGGCATGCCCAAGCTAAATGCCTCCGGCGATTTTGTGGGCATCCCGCAGGGCTGTGGAGCTGCCTCGGGAGGAGCTGGACGTGTTTTGGTTGTGCCACGCCCACGACAGCCGTATGCAAAAAAGAACTACGATATTGACACATTGGTGCCACCATTCCGCAGCCAAGGTGGCGGCGCCGGACAAGGCGGCTATCCGGAGCACTGGAGGTTGGCGAGTGTCTATCAGCACGCCTACAAGCCGCCCGAGCAGCGAAGAAGACCCCTACTGCAGACTGTCTACAAGTAGAGCAGCAACTTGCGAAGGAATCTATCAGTTCTTCAACAGGAATCTCTTGTGGGAATGAGAGAGTCAGCAGTCTACAGGACCTTCGATGATGGGGAACACTTTGGCTGAGGACTTTTGGAGGAATTACTTAAGGAGATTCTAATTTCCCTTTTTAATGTCTCTAATTATGAATTATGTTAGAAAATTATTTAATTTAAGCATCATCAGTCCCCATTGGTTAAGGGGTACTTCCTTCCAAAAGGAATCCCTTCCAAAAGCTGCATTCAATTTAGGTTAAGTAAGCTTTCTGTATCCAGACATGTAACCTACTTTAAATTGAAGGCTTTCTTTGAGGGAAATGATTCCTTTGGGAGCTATCATCAAAGAGATTGGAGAGCGACCTATTGAAAGTACGTCAAATAGGGAAGATATGTATGAACTTTGCAATTCAAAGATATTTTTAGCACTTAGAATTAAAAGTAGCGTCAGCAGATTTTTATGTGAAGAAATCCATTTCGGTTGAGGGTTTTTGCAAATGAGGACCAATAACCTAATCGATGAATAAGTTTTGAAGGCCTAGCAACGTCAGGATTAGACATTCTAGCAGACCATATATACTATAGAAATTTTTGGGGAAAATCGAGAACAAACTAACGATTATTACAAAAATTCAATGTTATTATTGTGCAATATATAAATATATATATATTTATTTAAAAACAAATCTTAAATTTAATATAAAAAAACGTGCATTTAAATTGAAGGTAGAATTAACATCTATAAAAGGGGTTTACCCAATAAAAAACTGGAACAAGATTTGTAAAAAAAATTTCAATAATAAATTGCATGAAATACATCTACTATAATCAAGAGAGATAAGCTCAGACATATATAAAAAAAAAAGTAAGATAAAATCCATATAATTTAAATATATAGTAATTCCATATATTATGGAAAATTCTTGATAGACATTATAAACTTAAAGAATTCCTGGTTATAGCTGATCAATAAACACACGCTTCTTGAACATTCAAAAACTTACAAATTGTGTTGCGAATACTTTCTCATTGAAAATGGGAAATCATTTATGTATGTATATCAAACACTTGATAATTGAATTTAAATTGCGTGGCCAGATCGCTTCAGGTAAAAACTTAATACTAAAATGAATTTAAAAAAAGTTTGTAGACAATCTTTGGATGCTAAAGAACTTGTTATATATGTATGTATGTATGCAACTGGAATCTGGAATCTGGAATCCCTCGCGCTATCTCTCTATCTCTTACTAGTCATACATGTGTGTGGAGCTGTCTCTCTTTATCTCTCTCTCTCTCATTCATGGCAGAACCTGTCATATATATGTTTATGGAATCTATCTCTCTCACTCTTCCCCCTCATTTGCTCCCTCTGCACCCTCTCGCCTATTACTTGGCCGTCGCATAGGCATCGTGACTCTTGTGGAACACATGTCGCAGAACATCCCGTGTGGAACGTCTGATACTATTGCGCAGCGTGTGCTTCTTTTCATTTGTTAGCTGATCGATGGTCATGTATTCGGTTTGTGCAATCGTGGAGCGAAGCTTCATTGTTCGCTCGCTGCTGTCCACAATGGAAATGTCCAATGGGCTGGAATTTGGGGGCTGCGGCTTCTGTGGCCGCCGGCGCAGACTGTGACGTATGCTAGTTAAGATGTTGTGATGCGGTTTTTCCAGTGAATCCGATTCCTGCTCCGATTGCTTCTGTTCCGCCTGCGGCTTGGGCATTAGCTTTCTAATGGACTTACGTATCATATTGCGAACGCCGTGCGCACCATGCAGCTCCTCAGACTTGGCAGATTTGCTGGATGCAATGGAGTGCAAGGACTCCTTGCTGCCTGCCACATTTGCAGCTGCAGCTGCGGCTGTGGGAACGGCTGCTGGACGATAGGATCGCACAAAGCGCGTGGGAGCCTTAAAGTCCCGATCATCCTGCTCCTCCTCCTCTGGCTCCGATTCGGAAGCATAGGCCACATCATCGCCCTCGACTTGTAGCTGCTTTTGCGACTCCTGTTCTAGCTGCTCCACCTGTTGTTTGGGCTTCCTGATGGATTTGCGTATATTGCTTTTAATGTCCAGATCTAAGGACTTTGTAGATTTTGCAGATGTTATGGAGTGTAGCGACTCCTTGCTGCCAGCTATGGCCGCAGCTGTTCCACCTGGTCGATAGGAGCGCACAAAACGTGGAGGAGGCTTAAAATCTGCGGCAGGATCCGCGTCCGGCTCCTCTTCCTCCTCTGAATCCTCAGATGCATACGCCACATCTTCAACTGTCAGGTGGGGTGGCTCCAGCTGCTCCTCCTTCGACTGCTGCTCCGTCTCCCGCTCCTCCTCATTTGTTTCCAGAATCTCCGTTAGGGTTTGTCTGCGTGTGGTGCACACTAAGCGTCGCTCCTCGGTTCTCTGCTCGACACTGGAAACCAGTTCCAGCTCTGTCTGCTCCGTCTCCAGAAGCAGTCCATTCTTGCGCAGCTTAGCCTCATTAATGCTGTTCTCTAGCTCCAGTTGGTAGCGGTCCAGCTCCTTTCCAATGTCCATGCTGCTGCTCTCCTCGCTGATGGAGCCCAGCGAACGTTTACCTGGCGCCTCCACTTGCTTAGGAACTGGCGAGAAGACCAGTTTCTCGGCGAGCAGCTTGCTGGGCGTGAGTTGGGCCAGCGATAGGCCGTGGAAATCAATGCGGCAATTGAGCCGCGGTGTAAACGGCAAGCCGATCTTTAAGCTGGTGGGCAATGGCTCCTCGGCCAAGGCCAAGTTCTCTACGCCTGTTGGATTGCCAGCTGCGTTGGACACATCGCTGCGACGATGAATCTCAAAGGGATTCAGCGAGGCGGGTGCATCGTTGCCTCGCAGATTCAAGGCCTCGTTCACAAAGCCCTTGGTGGGCGTGCCAGTTGAGCGAACGACCTTAAATAGAGTTTAATAAGCTTATGTGGAATATGGGTAAGTATAAAAGGTCTGCCACTTACCTCATATGGATTAAATTGACGCTCCGGCAGCTCAAGATTCAATCCCGGATTCTCGAAGCAAGCGTGCGCGCGCTTTTTCTTCTTCGAGGGCTGACGCACTACCTCAAAAGGGTTCAGTGAGAGTTGTCCCTGCTGCTCCTTCTGCTGTTGATGCACTGCAGCCAAATCCGCTATCGACTTAATTTCCAGTCCCGGATGAACAGCAAAAGGATTTGGTTGCTCATTTTCTTTGACCAAGCGACGACGCCCAATCAACTTCTTAGGCGTCGAGCTGAAAGCAGCGTTGGTGAAGCATGACGACGCATTTCCTGTAACACCAGGTGCAGCAGCTGCAGCTGCAGCTGCTCCTTCAAGTTTAAGGGTGGCGGCTGCGCAATTAGCTTCACGTTTACGTTTGCGCGGCGTTTCAGTGAAGGCCAAGGCAGCGATGCTCTTGGTTTCCAGCATTTTATGCAGAAATTATTTGTAATAACCACGCAAAGTGTTTTATACGGTTTCACAAACTTTTATAATGAGCAAAATACAAATGTACACAAAAGCCAATTGTATGCATCAAACAATGCGCACCATTTTGAATTCATGAAACAAAAACAGTGCTGCACAATTATCGAAAATAAATGAGTAGCCCTGGACTAGTATCGTTTAAGGTTTTACAGTAGACTGTGAATGGCAAATGTTAAAGAATGAGCACTCTTCCTTTGCCGCCATATATCAATTTGAATAAACATGTTGATATTCAACTTTTTTGTAGAATACACATTATAATAAAACTTTCGCCTTGTCTAAGCAACCCATTTTTTTTTATAATTAATTGAATAAAACAAAATTTTAGCATTTGTGTTCAGCTATCGATATTTTAAATATCGATGTATTGAAATAATTCATATATAACATTTTCTAACTGACCAAAATTAGTATTTATTTAAATAAAATTTAAGAGTTTGTCCGAATTGCACATAAATATATTTATATTTATTAATAAAGCATATCGATATCTGGTCCTCGATTATTTTAACGTAACACGTGTGCGGTGGTCAAAACGGTAAAAGGCAAAAGCAGCAGCATTTTTGCAGCTGCTGTTAGTGTGTGTGTTCGGTGTGTTCCTGTTCCGTTGTAAAACAGCAGCCCGTCGTCTAGCAGCAGCAGCCCCTAGAAGCCCGGACCAACATTAACAGCCCAACAAATGCAAATTGGATTGGATTCTTGTGCGTGACACGTTTAGTTTTTATTTTTCTATCAACAAATTTAAAGGTGAGATGTGCTATATAATGCCAGCCATGAAAAACTCAATAATGTGCACACACATACATACATAGTATATAAATGTGCACATGTGTCAGTATATACGTTGATACATATATACACATGCAAATGTACATTTGTATGTATAAATTTGTGTATGTGTGAGTACGCGTGTGTGCTGTAATAGTTTAGAATAAGTGTTGTCTAGCGCGTGTATGTGTTGCAATTTCACCCATTTCCCCCCATATTATACTTTACACCTGTACACTGTACATACTACCATCAGCTGCAGTGAAATTCCTTTGTGCACATTTTGTAGACTCAGCGCGCGGCGTCCCCCATTGACCAAAAGTGATTCATTGCGAAAAAAAAATGCGGCAATGTAGGTGAAATGTGGCTCAGCAACAGCTAGAATGATAATCCAAGAGTATCACTCACTGTTAAATTGTTAAAACGTATTATAAAAAGTCGTGATGCGTCGCTAGCGACTTTTTTCTATTCAAGCGTTTTTTAGGCGCTTTATTGAAACAGTTGCGGCCCAATATGCGCATGTGGCGCCATCTGCAGCCAAGACAGCGTACCATCTACTTTCCACATTCGCATTCGTATTCACAGTAAATTTCCGCTGTATCTCTTCTCACATGTTCTCTTTCAATATGATTGAAACTGGATATGGGCCACTATGTTGCACACACGTAATAGAACTTTTAAAAATATATCTTCACTTTTTTTTATTAGTACTTTCCGTGCGCGGCTTTTTCGTCTAATTCGTAGTATTCAGCCTAATTACTTGGCATATTTTCGACGCACGGGCTACAGAGCGTGTCACAGATGGAATTGTCGCAAGGTCTAGTTAATGAGCTAAGAGCTAAGCTATCGATTGACTAATTGACATTTGATAATTGAGATGACAATTAGCAACACTAAATGCAAGCTCGTTCCAGCATGCAAGTAACTCGATTCCTTCGTAACTGCCATTTCATTTTTCCCCGCGAGCATCGTTTAACAGCGCCGAAAGAGAATCAGCAAAAGTTGAAACATGCTAATATATATATATGTGATCTACTTGTTCTTGAATGCCGTCTATAATCATTCTCTGTTACTATTCATGCTGTTTCAACTGAGTTTTTATTTTGCTGTCCTTTTCAGCGCATACCTAGACATATAAACTAACGAGCGCAGGCACGCTCCGACAGGAAATATTTATACCTAAATATAATATAAATTTTAGGCATACAAACAGACGATACACATCACACACAGAAACATATTCGATTTGGCAACTGAAAGTATTGTAGAACACAAAAAATTTCAAAAGAAGCAAAATGCCGTCGGACGCTAAGAAACGGGATGCGCAACGCAAAAAGGATGCTCGCAACAAGAAGATCCAACAGATACCATCCACAAAGAAGATGAACGGCAATGCCAACGGCTTGGATCGGGAAATGACCGAGGAGGAGAAGTTGTGCGCCAAGCTCGAGGAGGAGGCAAGGATCAGCGCCGAGGCTAGATCCTGCACTGGATCGCTGGCCGTGCATCCAAGATCGCGTGATGTGAAGATTGCCAACTTTTCGATAACGTTCTTTGGTTCCGAGCTGCTACAGGACACAATGCTGGAGCTGAATTGTGGACGACGCTATGGCCTAATCGGTCTGAACGGCTGCGGCAAATCATCGCTGCTCGCCGTCCTTGGCAGACGCGAGGTGCCCATACCGCCACACATTGATATATTCCATTTGACACGAGAGATACCGGCCAGCACGAAAAGTGCGCTGCAGTGCGTCATGGAGGTGGACGAGGAGCGTATCAAGCTGGAGAAGCTGGCCGAAGAGCTTGCCATGAGCGACGAGGATGATGCCCAAGAGCAGCTAATCGATATCTATGAACGTCTCGACGATATGTCCGCCGACCAAGCCGAGGCGAAGGCCGCTCGCATCCTCCATGGTCTCGGATTCGATAAGGCCATGCAACAGAAGCAGGCCAAGGATTTCTCTGGTAAGAATTGCTCGTAATAATATCTATGCAATATTCTATTTTGGCTTAAGTCTGCACATGCACATCAATTCAATATATCGTAATAGTATACGTCGTTATGGCATTTCTCTATTTATTGGTGGCAGGAAAAGAAAGATTTCTAATACTCTGGGATTTCGTCTCTTTCAGGTGGTTGGCGTATGCGCATTGCTTTGGCTCGCGCTCTATTTGTGAAGCCGCATCTGCTGCTGCTGGACGAGCCGACGAACCATTTGGATTTGGACGCGTGCGTGTGGCTGGAGGAGGAGCTGAAGACGTACAAGCGCATCCTGGTACTCATCTCACACTCGCAGGACTTTCTCAATGGCGTCTGCACGAACATCATTCACTTGACGGGCAAGCGTCTGAAATACTATACGGGCAACTATGAGGCTTTTGTGCGGACACGCATGGAACTGCTGGAGAATCAGATGAAGCAATATAACTGGGAACAGGATCAGATAGCGCACATGAAGAACTACATAGCGCGCTTCGGTCACGGCTCGGCCAAGCTGGCCAGGCAAGCACAGTCCAAGGAGAAGACATTGGCCAAAATGGTTGCCCAAGGTCTGACCGAAAAGGTGACCGACGACAAGGTGCTCAATTTCTATTTCCCATCATGTGGCAAGGTGCCGCCACCTGTGATTATGGTTCAGGTGAGTTCATAGCCTATATATACGTGTATCTCGATGTCTCTCTACCGTGTGCTCTGCTTTTCCTCAGAATGTCAACTTCCGTTACAACGATGAAACGCCCTGGATCTATAAGAACCTTGAGTTTGGCATCGATTTGGATACGCGTCTCGCTTTGGTCGGCCCTAACGGAGCTGGCAAATCGACACTATTGAAGCTGCTCTATGGCGATCTAGTGCCCACATCTGGCATGATACGTAAAAATTCACATTTGCGCATTGCACGCTATCATCAGCATCTGCACGAGCTGCTCGATCTGGACGCCAGTCCTTTGGAGTACATGATGCGCGCCTTCCCCGACGTCAAAGAGAAGGAGGAGATGCGCAAGATAATTGGACGATATGGCCTAACTGGTCGCCAGCAGGTGTGCCCCATACGTCAGCTCTCTGACGGTCAGCGTTGTCGCGTTGTCTTTGCCTGGCTGGCCTGGCAGGTTCCCCATTTGCTGCTACTTGACGAACCTACAAATCACTTGGATATGGAGACAATTGATGCTCTAGCGGATGCCATAAATGATTTCGATGGCGGCATGGTGTTAGTTAGTCACGATTTCCGTCTGATCAATCAGGTATATATCCATTTTTCGTATTACTGTAAGCAAGATTGTGCTAATAATTCTGTGCTCTCTTTAGGTTGCTGAAGAGATTTGGGTTTGTGAGAAGGAGACGGTGACCAAATGGAAGGGTGGCATCTTGGACTACAAGGATCATTTGAAGAACAAGATTACCTCTGAGAATGAGAAGAAGGCCAAGGCGGCAAATAAATAGATAGCTACACACACACACATGCACACATACACACATACACAACACAGACACACACACACACACTGACACTCACACGCTCTAAAATACTGTTTGAAAAACTCTTCTGGAAAAAAAAAAACTCTTCTTGCAGCAGCTGCGCCTATCGCTCTTTCTTTCATGATTTTTGTGCGAAATTAGTTTTTGAGTTTACACGTCAAATTGAACTACACACACAACACACACACACACACAAAATTCGATACACAAACAAACAAATTTATAGGTGAATTTTTTTCCGTTTTTTTTCTGTGTCTATTTAAATTAAAATAAAATGTGAGTCGAAAAGAAAGAAACAACAACAAATGCTTGTGATCTTAAGCTTAAGCCACGCGTACACACACACACACACACACACACACACACACACACACATAAACCTACAGACGCATACTCTGCATGTTGTGCACAACAAACTGTGTGGCTTAAGTGTTTATTTTTTTATTATTTTTATTTTTATATTACTTTTTTAATTTGAAAAGAAATTCTTTGCTAGGTTTCAAATTGTTTAAAGCGCTTAAACTAAATAGAAATAAAAAATTAAAGAAAAAACATATAGTAAACAATATTTAAATATACAGACATCTTTGTACACACACGTATATATGTATATAGATGTATATATGTGTGTGTGTATTGGATAATTATGAAGAAATTGCAAGACCAGTTAAACAATAATAAAATCGCTACTGCCCGCTGCCCTTCCCAGAATCAAAAATACAATTTTTTAAATAAGTATATATACATATATATATCAAACTTTTTTGATAGTTTATAAACAATTGGAAATCGCTAGAGAATTAATGCAGAAAACGTTTTTTTTTTTTATACTCGAAAACGAAACGAAGTTTTTTTTAAAGGAGTAATTATAAATAAAATAAAATTACAATGAAAAGAAAATAAGATAACTTACAAAATTGTTCAATGAAAGCAAATTGATATACAATAAACATATATACAATACACTGCGAAATAAACAAATTTAAGTAAACTAAATAATTTAAATTCAATAAAAACAAAATGGAAAAAAAACAATATATATATACAAAAAATGTTCAAATTAAATTTGTAGCTTCAGATTATGAATAATTTCTACATTCTCAACCAAATATATACATACATATATAGTATATGAAAGCTGGACCTGTCATAGTTGGAAGAATATGCGCATTAAATACTCAACAGATGGCGCCACGCTCTCCAGCAGCCGAGATTGAATGAAATGTTATCCCTGCCAAAAGTTAGAATATGGATGTGTGTACATGTTCCATCATTTTATTGTACTTTAGAGTTTTATACATAGGTTTTGTTTTTTATCAATATAATTAGTTAAATTATTATAAACTAATATCGTTCATACGTTTGCTTTATTCGTGTAGGCACGTTGACAAGTTTAATTGGTAGACTCTCGATATTCCATATACTGTATATATAGAAGTATATATACATATGTATATATAATTTCAGAATTACTCTTACATTTTTTTTGTTCGTTTTATATGTTACACATTTTTTTGTTTTTGTTTTTTTTTTTCGCTCCAGGCGTTAAACGAAGGAGTTAATTGATAGATGGATGCGTGGAGTAATGAAAGATTAAGTAAATGGAATAGACGTGAGGGAAGGCTACTCAAATCAAAAAAGAAAAGATCTTTGATTCATTTGTTTAGAAAAGATATTCTTTTGCTCTCAAGCTCCTCTTTCTGCTCGAGTCGATCCTTAGCACATCGAAATAGTAAATAGTAAGGCTTTTGAGCAGCTAAGAGGAACAGGATAAATGAAGGAATAGCAAAATGTGATGTCTACATAGAGAGCAAAAGGTCGATAGTACAAAAGAGATAAATTCGCCAGCTGTCGCAGCTTTCTCCCGACGCTGGGAGAAAGGCGAAAGAATGGATAAACGACGATGGAATGCATGA
The DNA here is from genome assembly GCA_030914345.1 of Drosophila koepferae. Classification (NCBI taxonomy): domain Eukaryota; kingdom Metazoa; phylum Arthropoda; class Insecta; order Diptera; family Drosophilidae; genus Drosophila; species Drosophila koepferae. The sequence continues at coordinate 426,924 of JAUESR010000209.1, forward strand.
TAAGGGAAAATATTTGAATGGGCTGCTGCCCTAATAGATCTTCGATAGTTCGGAATAGATGGTCTTAAGGAGTTGGCGCTCCTGCTGACTGATCGAAATGTTTTCTGCGCCAAAGTTGCGCAGCAGATGCTTGAGATCGCACATGTTGCGCTCCACCCAGGCGCAAATGATTTCCGCCAGGCCATACTGTTGCTGTATTGGCACCGAGGTGCCGGCACGTTCTGTCGGGTGACTGGCGGCGTGAATCAGCTGCGTTGGCGTCTCATACTGGGCGAGCGTGTAATAGTGTTCAATTAGTTTGATGTGTGCGGGCGACTGGCGAGCTGGCGGCAAGTTGAGATGGACTAGTAGTAGGAGACGCAGCACTTCGACGCGTCGCAGTAGTTCGCCGTACATCGTGGGTGTGCGCCGTTCATAGATGTTATCCACAATGTCATCCAAGTGCAGCAGAGCGCCACGATAGTCTTCGCGCTGCATACTCATCTCGGCACTAATCTCCAGGTCGTTGATCTGATGAGTGGGCGAGGCGAAACTGCTTGTACGTTCCAGTTTGCGCTTGAGATGCTTCAGCTCGCGCAACACAGCTGCCTTGAAGACTCCACTGTCGGCAACACGCTCGGCCGCTTTATTATAGCAATGGAGCGCGCCCTCGCGGAAACCATCGTGTCCGCTGCGCAGGTGCAGCTGGATGAACTCGTTGTGCGCTAAGAGAAAAGCACGTGCAGCACGCACATATGCCTCAGCCTCGCGCTGTGGCGTGCCGCCAAAGGACTCACACTTGGCATAGCCAATGTGACACATTGCTGCATATTGCATGATGCCCGACTCCTCAAAGCTGTGGGCCAAACGCTGGAAGTCGGCCTGAACATCGGCCACGTTTGGTGCAAAACGCCTGTCAATATGGAAATTCATATTACCTGCTATGAGCTTTATAACTTCACTTCGATTCACTTACTTGAAGAATACACCACGTTCAATTTTTTTAATTTTTGTTGAGGCGCGAAGATATTGTTCAATTGGATTCTTTGGGTATTGGTCGAGCTGCTGATGTTGGGGGTGATGATGTTGGTGATGGTGATGTTGTTGCTCTGCCGGCTGTGCGATGGCAGCGCTACTGAGGCGTAGTTTCTCCATGATTTTTAGTTATTTTTTAAATGCTTGTACATTATACGCCAATCCTGTATCAAATGAATTTGTAAAAAACGAAAAATAGTAACAGCCTTACAAGTGCTGTACAATTCCCTATAGCGAACGTTGACAAATCGCGCAAAGGTAAGTACAGGTTGATTTTTATTACCCACGTGTGACGTCACTGCTCAGCGATTCTCTCTTTTCTTTTGCTTAGCATATTATTTGGGCAAATCACCAAGTCAGTCTATGAGTACATTTACGAATTAAATTTTTGTTTACAATCTAATCGTGAATATTGCCTAAAGCTACGCCAAATACGAATTGTGTATCGTATGAGGTGTTACCTGTTCACTTCTCTGCGGCATTTCTGTTGAGCATTAACCAACACTGCGCCGCCAGCTGTTTTGTGCCTGTGCATACAGCGCCATTTTTTGCACAGCCGTAGAACAGAACGTTGAAAAATATTGCAGCGCCAGCTACGTACGTTACCGCGCCGCAACGCATTTAATTAAAGCATATACATTTGATACAACGATTTATCAATAATATTGACTAAACGATATCTACAATGGCCATTGCCGAGCACGATAACGTTTTTATATTCGTGCCAAATTTAATTGGTAAGTTGCCGTTTAGTAAACAAATGTGACGTCTCGTATAGTGGGCAGTAATCAATGAACCGCAAGCTAAATATTTATGTGCGCAAATAATCAAATGATTGAATCGAAAAGGTGTATATTGTAGTGGTTGATTGAGCTATAAGCAATGGATCACAATGTATAAAACATTGCTGCTCATGAAGTGATTTTTTTTTAAATTAATTTTTTCATTAATTTTTTGCTTGCGCGCCCACGGTACCACGCACTGGGCGCCAATGTGTGTGTGTGTGTGTGTGTGTGTGTAGTGTGCAGATAGCAGGCAACAACAAATACGTCTACACAGATTTGTTATTGCTGTTTTGCTAGCTTAATTCAATTAGCAAGCGTTGGTGGCGCTGGCGTTGCAGCCTGTGAAATGCAACACACTAACCACCCCTTCCACCTTTCACACGAACAATCAGCAATGTCACCTACAGCGCCATCTACATGCGCACAAACACATTATCGATTGGAATTTGAATGCATTTGTTTGTTTGCGCGCTTGTATGTCTGTCTGTCTGTGTGTAATTCGCATTGTTGTTTCTTAAATTGTCTTTTACAGGTTATGCACGCATCATTTTGGCCATTATTGCGTTTTGGTTTATGTCCACCAACTATGTGGTCGCCGGCTGGTGTTATATAATTAGTGCACTACTGGACGCCGTCGATGGACATGCCGCCCGGGCCTTGAATCAGAGTAAGCTCCCACACGCATCTTCCACATCTCTTTCATCGCTTCATCAATTCTCAACGAGATATGAGTCAGACACGGACCGGCGAGGCGGGCTAATAGCATTGGACGTGTTTGTTTATCTAGATGTTGTTTGTGCACTTTAGCCACATACGTGTCCAAAATTGATATCGTATGGTGCCACATTTTACATATTTTAACTTAACGATATGAACCTGCGTTCCACGCTTTAGGCGCGCATACCCATTCAAAGAGAGGTATGTCTAGGTAGGGTATTATGTTGTTCAGTAATTGTATGTAACAGGTAGCGAAAAGAATTTATTCTAGGAGCATAAAATAATAATCTTAAAATAAAATTAGAAATTTTCTTAAGGAATTCTCTTAAAAAGAGCAATTCCAGAGAATATCAGAAGTTTGTATAATATCTCGTTTAAGTATAAGAAAATCATTTAAAAATCAATATTAAAAACTGCGAGGTATTCCGTAGTCAGGCATATGCTTAGCATTCAGCCACTCAGTCACTATATAAGGCTGTGCTTAATTTCCTCCTCTCGCTTTTTAGGCACTCGCTTCGGCGCTATGCTGGATCAGTTGACGGATCGATGCGGTACTATGGGCCTGCTCGTTACCCTGGCCAATTTCTATCCCGAGTACATGTTCTGGTTCCAGCTGTCGATCGCCATTGATGTCGCCTGTCACTGGCTCTATATGCAGACGTAAATGAGCCCAATTCAATTGGAATCCTATTATTGCTTTAATATTACATTGACATTGCAGGAGCGTTGTCGTCGGTCGCGTCTCGCACAAGGTGAACGACAACTTTGTGATGCGCATCTACTACCAGAAGGATGTGCTTACCTTCATGTGCTGCGTGAATGAGCTGTTCTACGTCTGCCTCTATCTATTGCATTTCACCAGTGGACCCTTGAGTAATTATATACTTATAGCTGTTGTTAATACCATGTAGACCTGAACAAGCCTGTCGCCGTTCGCGAGTCTAACTCCGTCTGCCTTGCCGTTTGATCTCGGCCTTCTCGAGAACTGCAAAAGCTGAAGCTCTTCGCAGGACTTGGGATGTATTATAGTCTGGCACTCCCGACTATATTACGCTTTGCTATTTTACTTTTTAATTAATGTTATGTTTTTCTTTACCAGTATTAGGTTTTTCGTTGTATAAAATTTTGGCCTTCCTCACGGGTCCCTTCGCTATACTGAAGGCTTTGATCTCATTGATGCACGCCTACGTAGCTGGCATCGATTTGGCCGCTGTGGATGTTCGCGAGCGCCGGGAGAAGCGTCACAATCCGGAAATCCAAAACTCTGGCAAAAAGTTGGAGTAAACGCCAAAAAGGAAACAGCGAAAGAGAAAACAATTAAAAAGTACGAAGCAACAACATTGATTCCAAATAACTAAACAACAAAACAAAAACAAAAATAATTATTTCTAGTTGATTTTTATTTTTAAATTTTTAAATGCTATTTATTTATTCGATATATATATATAAATATCTATATATATATATTTATATAAAAATTTTGAGTTTGTGGTGATTTAAGCATTATAAATCTTATTATTATATATACATATATATTTATTTGCCTAAGTTAAAGTTAATGTTGTGTAACATATGCATATACCTACATATAAATATATGTATGTATATATATATATATATATATATATATATATATTATATTGTTAATGATTGGAATTTGATGTCATTTTAAAAATGAATTCTCTTGATCTAACCAACTAACTCTATATGTATTTAACTTTATAATGTGTAAGGGCTAACTACAGCTAAACTGAATACAAACCGAGACCTGGTTATATATATACACATATATATATATATATGTAATATACTATCAGTCAAAATTCTCTGCGTTATTAGTCAAAAAAAAACAAACCGAAAAAAATAAGAAATTAAAAACAAACAAAAGTAGTAGTTGAAACAATTTGTCAGTGGTTGAACATGATTAAATAAATAGAATTTTTATTGTTTTGTGTGTGTGTGCAAAATTTAGAGTTTACATTTATTGCTTCAACTCGTATAATATTGCGAATGAGTATAAATATTTTTGAATTGAGCGCCAAGTCGGAAGAAGAGCTGTGGGCATAAATACACTTGCAGCCCTGGTGAAGACTACCAATAGAGCGCAAGCACGGAACAGCTGGCGAACAGTGCTGTGTAGCCCTGGTAATGCTAGCAGCCATCAACGGCACATTTGTTGTTATTTTTATTAGTTGCGCAAATCATAAAAAAGGAAATTTTTATATATATTTACTTATTTATTTTCAATATGGTTGGCCTCAACGAAGACACAGCTGACACAATTTGACATTAACTAACGGAGACAGGTGCAGTGGAGCCGTCATGAAGATGGGCATGGGCTACACAGTACTCTCGCGTTTGCGAACCCTGGCACGCTACACAATTGCCTACGCTTGTATAACCCATTGTACGTTTGAGTATGTGGGGGACTTTGTTTTGGTAAGTTTTTATACATTATATATATATATATACATATTGTATTTTTATATATTGACATATGATCATGTTCTAGTGCAAAGGTCCTTCTATGGAGCCAACGCTCTTTTCCGATAATGTACTGCTAACGGAACGGCTATCAAAATATTGGCGCAAGTATCAGTCTGGCGATATAATAATTGCGGTGTCGCCAGTCAATGCTAGCCAGTATATATGCAAAAGAATTGTAGCTGTGTCTGGTGAAAAGATAACTACGCTTAAGCCGACTCCAATAGAGGCCGAAACGACGTCTAAGCAACCTATTAAAGGTAAAATGGTTACAGACTATGTGCCTCATGGTTGTGTATGGATCGAAGGCGATAATAAGAGTAATAGCTCGGATTCGCGCTATTATGGACCTATACCGCTGGGTCTAATACGTAGTAGAGTCGTCTGTCGCATTTGGCCACTGTCCGAGGTAACAGGCCTCTAATCACCAACAAATTTCTAGTTAACTTTGATTTTATTGTAAATTAATGACCAGTATAAATAAGAAAAAAAAAAAAACGTTTTCGATGAATGGTTTGAACTCCCGCTTTTCACACAATGTCATTTGACTACAAACTGTTATCGATGTATTTATGCAGCGATAAGTCGTATGTCCTTTGACGCATTACATACATACATAAATTTTAACTATACAAGTATCGATTAGCTAACCGACAGGCTGCACTAGCGATAGTCCGATGTTTAGCAAATTAAAATTGTAAATTTGTGTACATTTTCGCTATACATTTATCTATGTACAAATATAAAAATAGACACTCGAAGTGATTGCACTACAATTTTGGCACTTTCTGGTTACTGTCCTTTTCCTGCGCGACATAATATAATTGATATTCCTTTTTGAGCAGGCTATGCACCATGCTAGTGCAGGTAAAGTCCAGGCCTCGCTCTTGGTAATCTAGATAGGTGCGCACGAACAATCGATTGCCCTCCAACACCTGGGGGTGGCTAAAATACTCGTCCAGCGGCATCCACTTGGCGCGAGCGATCTCACGCTCACATGGCGTAATTTCCAGATTCAACGGATTCAGAGCAATAATCACATAAATATCGGAGCATCCGAAATTGCCGCCATGCGAGTGCCGCAGGCAAACCATCGAGCGGAACGTCGTCCGTATGCCCGTCTCTTCCATGACTTCACGCACGGCGGAGTCAACCAGATTTTCTTTCGGCTCGACATAGCCGCCAGGCAATTTCCACAAGTTTTTTGCTATTGCATGTTTATCGGACACGACCAGCACTTCATTGCTTTCGTTTATCACTAAGCCACCAACGCCAAGCAATGTGTGTGCATAGCTGGGCAGGTTGCTGGACTCATCCTTAGGTAGCCACAGGTACATGGTGACGACACCCGAGTGGGCGTGATGAAAATCGAAGCCCGCCTCGGCCAGAATTGGCACCCAATCTGCCTGCTTCTTATAAACACGAAACCAAATTGCACGATATTTGTTTTCTCGCCAAAAGTCCAAAGATTCTACAAATAAGTGTATATATCTTTATATAATGAATATATGAATGAGCATTTTTATATTATTTACTGTGCAGCTTCTCGCAAAATTGTGCTTTGTCAGCAATGTCCTGTTGATTGCCATCGACCGTTACACCCACAAAACGATCCTTGATTCCTTGAAATACATCCGGTGGTGTGTCCATCTTTTTGTAACTGCCATTATTTAATACATTTTAATGTCACCTGTTACATTGTGTGTGTATGTTTATAAGTTCGGTATGCACTTACCTTTGGAATGAACGTCGATGTTCTGGTGGCCAGCCACGGATTTTGTTACTGTGATACCTATGGACTGTTGTTGTTGTAATTGCTCCTGCTGCAATGCCCAATTTGCGCCATGTACTTAACGCGTGCGATAAACAGTTACTGCGGTTCAGCAATATGGCTAACGACATTTAATAACAATGTGACCAGGTTGCGATAAAGCGCCGTGCTGCGCTCGGTCGTTGCACACACAAAACAAATTGGGAAGCTGTCTACAAATAAATTTTGAAAATTAAAATATAAATGAAAGTAATCGAAAGTTATATATATATATATATATATATATACATTTATTTTTTTATTTTTTTTAAATGCAGCTGGCAAGAATGCAGAATTTAATAATTATTGTTCTTCATTTAACAGCGTACCTGCTTCAAAGCCTGTCTCAATCTCTTTGAAGAGAGACCATAACTGATTACTGACAAAAAGCTCTATATCAGCTGCAAGGTCACCCACGCATACAAAGGCATGCAGACTCAATCAAAAGTAAATACTATTTCCAAGTGGAAAAGTAGTTCATAATAGGCCATTATCTGTATTAGGCTATGTGATAAGCACAACAGCCAATAGAGACTTGTCTGTCTGTCTGTTCCGTTCAAATTTGGCGCATAGCCCCATTTCGGTCTGCTGTAATCCAACCTTGAATGACAATGACTGTAAGCGTGTGCGTGTGCATGTCGGTAAATATTTCCGTATTTGCTGTCTGTTCTGTTGTTGTTTATCATGCGTTATCAAAATATATGTGTTTTATGTAACGCACACATACACGCTAAATGAATTATGTGTATACACAAGTTTTGTTTTAGTTTTATTTTCATTGCATTTATTGTAGTTGTCTGATGAAATTGTTTTCTACATGTTTTATTTATTTACACTTACAAATTCGCGCCTATTTCAGCGTTACAAAGTTCACAGCTTTACACGCAGTGTGACCGCACTACTGAACATACAAAATACATCAATGACATGACATAAAAATACTGAATATTAAATAAATAATACCAAACTTTAAATTTTTCATTGCACGAATGTAGTTTGTATGGAAATAAGTTTATTATGATGCTGACAAATGCAAGTGCTTCACCTGATTGCGTAACTCGTTTGATTGCATATATGTTGTTTAATTTAGGAATATGGTTGTCCAGATCATGTACTGTGTTATCTTCAATTTTCTATGTTAATTTTGTTTTGATTATTCTGATCGCACTCTGATGCTGAACTGTCGATATCGATAGACTTGTCGGTTTCACATATCGTTGACGCGCATTTATTATTTCTCATTTAAACTCGAAGCTAACAAATATATTGAATACATAAATGTAGTGTGAGGTAAATTATTATTTAGCTACAAGTGTATCGATGGGTGAGTTTGTCGATTTAGATGCCAAACTAATTACTATGGGGCACTCAAATTTCAGATCTCGAATTGCACATGCCAAAAATGTATACCCTGTAATTGTATGAAGCTCGGTTTGAGCTTCAATGAATTTCGAATCGAATGAACAATGTTTGTCCCTCTCTCTTATTGTCCCTGCTTGGCGCTATGCGTTGCTCTCGCTTGGGTCCTGCTGCTCGTCCTCGTCCACCATATCGTGGAGCAGCAGCCAGGGATGATTGATGGCCGCGAAGGCTGTGATGCGGCGTAGGGGATTCGTGCAGAGCATCGGCGTTAGAAAGTCGGAAAATTCATGGGCATCGCGTGGCGACCAGTTGTACCGCTCGATCAGGACTTGATGTAAAGGATGCGCCTCCAGATGTTTGATGTTCAAGAGCTCTCCGTTGGAATCGAAGATATCCGCCGAGTATTCGCCGCGGGCTATCATATCTCTGGGTATGGGGCCGCATGTCTCAATGATGTGGGCGACGTGAACCTCATCCTGGCTGGCGTCGCCGCGCCACTTGTTCGGCTCGAAGAGGTACTCGCCCGTGGCCAGCTCCCAGAAGAGGCAGGCGGCGCTCCAGAGGTCGGCCGAGGTGTCGTAGCCAGCGCCCAAGATGACCTCGACGGCGCGGTACTCCCGTGTCTGTATATCCTCGGTGATATGCTGATCGATGAAACAGGCGTTGCCCACGTCGGCAATAGCCACCCTCAGCTTACAGGGCTCCAGGGCAGGATCTTTGCGCTCGATCAGACTCATGTTGAGACAGCGGCTGTTTGGGACGGGACTGGGCAGGTCGGCTTGGCGTTTAGCTGTTGACTTCTTGGCGGGCTTCTTCGACTTGATGCGTTTGTTGTGTGAATAATGGTATTCACTGCTCGTCTCCCCCTTCTGCTGCTCTTCCATTTCAATGCATTTCTGAACGTAGCGTAAGAATTTCTCGGTACTGTCCTGCAGGAGCTTGAATGGCTTCAAGCTGGGGGAGTCGAAGCCAGAGCCAGAGCTGGAATTGTCGGCCATGTCCGAGCACCGCATCCTGGTCCGACGCGTCGTCGTTTGGGTGTCACCCACCTGCTCGGCGCTCGAGTTCTCCCCGCCCAGTCTCAGCCGGCACACGTCTGGGGAGGACAGTATGGCGGGTCCGTCGTAGGCGAGGTAGGGCAGCTTATTCGTGACGGCGTCTATGGCCATTTTGGGCGTCACTAGGTTGTGCTTGGCCAGCTGCACGAGGTCGCTAATGCCGCGCTCGCGCAGCCACTTGCGGTGCGTTTGGAAAAAGCTGATGCTCTGCTTGATCTTCGTGCGCAGGCGTCGCTTGGCCGTCTTGCTGAGCTTCGGGTCGAGCTGGCTCAGTTGCTGCTGGTGCGTCTCCAGGTACTTTTTGGACTCCAGCGTTGCCTGTGTGCGCAGCGACGCATCGTCGGCCACTAGCAACACGTTCTCCGGCTTGAGGTCGGTGTGGATGAGCTGGCCCTGGTCATGCAACAGGTAGAGCCCCTGCAGCACCTGGTAGGCGATCTGCTTGACATTGTAAAGGGGCAAGCCCCGGTAGCCACTGCGCTGGATGAGCATCAGCATGTTATCACCTAGCACGTCGAAGACCAGGCACTGGTGCGTCCCGTTCACGCCGCTCGTGCTAAAGTTGTCCGTCAGGTTGACCAGACGGTCGCGCAGCGGATGCCAGCTGAGCTGCGAGATGTGCCGCAGCAGGCGAATCTCGTGGCGCGCCGATTCCGCGTACAGCTCCGCCGATTTGACCAGCTTGATGGCGCAGTAGCAGAGCCGCACCGTGTCGTAGCAGAGCCACACCGTCGAGTAGTGGCCCCAGCCCAGCTTGCTGATGGCGAAGTAGCGCTGCTGGAACGAATCGCCCACACTCACCGGGTGATAGCCTCCTGGTCGGTAGTCGCTCTGACTCTCGTTCACGTAGGTGTATGGTGTCGTGGGTCTTGATTCGTCGCCGTCTCTGCTTATCACTTCGACATCCTCGTCAAGCTCCTCATTCTCTTGCTTATTCTTATGCTGAGCATTATTGGCTTCTGGCTGATCTTTGCTTGGGTAGGAGGCAACGTGCGGCGCCTGTTGCTCTTCCATTTCGATATCTTCAACGGGTTCTCTTACCCGCAACTCGAGTTGCTCCCTCAGCTCAATGCAGCCACAATGCTCCTGCTTTCGCTTGGTGCGCTGCTTCTGCAGCGGCTCATGCTCCAGGTCAAGGAATGGATAGTCTGACTGATCCAGCTGCAGCTCCAGTTCCAGCTCCAGTTCTTGCTCGTACTCGTAATCGTGCTCCATTTCCAGTTGATTATCTTCATTCCACTGCCGCTCCCTCGCTAGCTCCTCCTGATTCTGTTCCTGCAACGCCATCCGTTCACGGTTTCGCTCCTGTGCCCGCTCCCTATCGCGCATCCTCTCCCGCTCTAGCTTCCTGTCCAGCTCCAGCTTGACCACCTGCTTGCGCTCCAGCTCCAGCGACTGTTCCCGATCCATGGAGCTCAGCTGGTTGGCCGATCGACTGCGATAGCAGCGATACTTAAAGTTCGCCGTTTCGCCAACTGTGAATTTCTCAGCATCTTCTGCTTTCTCTTTACCTATTGCGGCCAGGGCCAGTTTCTTTTTGGCCATCCGTTCGAGCTGCAGCAATAGGCAATCAGTGGCCGCTGCAGTGGGCTGCTGGATGCAGGAGCCGTCCGAGGGACCGTCGACTCTAGAGGAGCAACTGGAGGAGGACGAGAAGATGGAACAGATTTCGTATTCCGTTTCCGCCTTGGTCTCCGCATCCGTTTCCGTTTCCCCGTTGGCTTCCTCTGCCTCTTCGTCAGCGTCATCCTCCTCCGCCTCCAGCTTGGTATTTGTCGACTTGTAGGACATGGCCAGAGCACGCTTCTCCTCTTCCTTCTGTTCTAGCTATAACGTAATCAATATGAATGGTTCACAAAAAAAAAATATAAATAATGTATATAAATATAGATATACATATATCGGGTTTTGAAATTGATATGCGAGTTTTATAAATATATACATGCTAGAATTTTAACGGAGTACTACAACTGATTCCCACATCTAAAAGTTTCACTCTGCATCACTCAACTCGCACGAAATGCTTGCTGTGATCTGAAAACAAAGCCCGTAAGACAAATTTGTCAACTCTTTTCTTTCTTCTGTCTCATCTGTCATCCTTTCTCCTTTCAATGTTCTTCTTTTCTGTACCCCACACTCATTTCTTTCTCTTTTCTTTTTCACCATCTCTCTTCATTCTTCATTCATATATATTTTCGTCTCTCTTACAGTTTTCTTTTCTCATGCCTCTCTTCTTTTTATCTATTCTCTTTTCCATTCTGTCTTCAGTCTCTTCTTTCTTCAGTCGCTTCTTCCCCACTTCCTCCCTCTCCTCACCCTCTTCTCAGCTCAATGGACGGCCAGGTCGAAGAGTTTTCCATAGATGTTCAGTGATACGGAAAATGTCATTTGGAGCAACAAAGTGCGAACGAGCAAAATCCGGTTCCCGTTAACCGAACCAAAAAGAAAAAAAAAGAAAAAAAAAAGAAAAAAGGGAAAACAAAAGAGGAAAATCAAAGGGGATTAAAACAGTGTTGCGAAATGCACAATTTAACAAAGTCAATTCGTAGAGGAGGCGGTAGAGTAAGGGCTGGGACAGGGCAGGGTGTAGGGGGTGGGGGTTGTTACCCATTCAGGTGCTTCAAATGGAACAAAGAAACTATAGAAAACTTTTACAACAAAATTCCCTTCTTTTTTTTGGTGGAATTAAAATTTTTGTTTGTATTTTGATTGCCAGCTAAGCATTATTTTTTTAAATATATATTTTGGGAAAAAAATAATGAAAAAAAAAATGATTGTGCCCCTGCGAGAGGGGAGAGAGCAGAGAGAAAGTATTTACACAGTTGCTTAAACAAATTTTCCGCTAAGGGTTGAATGGGAAATCCAATGAAAATTCAATGAAAATTCAAGCGTAAATATGAAAACTCCCGTTCAAATATTTATTTCAGACTTCGATATTATTAGAGTAGGGGGAGAAAGCCGTGAGCGAGAGAGAGAGAGTGGCGGGGGCAGGGGCTCACACGTAATACCCCTTTTGTTTGTAATTAGGGAGTTTTTCTTATCGCAAAAAATGGGCAAGAAAAAGAAAATTGGGGGATTATTTTTTCTTTCTATAATCCATTGCTTAGATCTGTTCGATTCGGGCGCTACTTAGCCCAAACTATTTACATAATTTACCTAAAGTAGCCAATGATATGACTGTAAATGGGGTAAGTGCGAGTATATTAGCTGTAAGCTGTGATGCGAGTTTAGCGAGCAACAACTAGTCACATGGGAATCATCTAGCACATCTAAATATGTGTGTATATACATACATATACATATGTACGAATGTATGTATGTACATATATGTACTCAATCAACTGGCATGCCCTGTCAATATTGAAAATGAGAGATACAGACAATAAGTTACATAGACTATTCTTACGAAAATATACTTACATATAGTATATAGCAGATATATGTACAAAGATAGATACATACATATGAATATATTAACATATTAACTCGTACATGTAGCTATATACATAAATGCATTCAAACATATATACATATATTTACCTGTTAAAACTCCGTTTTAATTCCAGCACTTGAAAGATTTATTTTATTCTGTAACTTTTATGCTCATAACCAAAAAACTCCATGAGGAAATTCGCATGCTTACAACGCAGCTAGTCACCGTTCTAGTATATGCCAATAAAAAGTAATTGTCATGAAAATGGCAGCTAGTGTTGCCAGGCTGCCGCAAATGATAATTTTTGGCAAGCTTTTTTGTCAGCTGGCAATGCTGCGCTTGCGCTTTTCTGCGCTCTCACTCTCTTTCCACGCTCATTCACTATATGTATATGTATGCATGAGCGTGCGCAAGCGTTCTGCATGTGTGTGCGTGAGAGAGAGAGACAGAGTGGGCGAGCTATTGCGCAGCTGTATTTGATTTTCATTGCACTCGCTCACCGCTCGTTCGTTTTCTATTGCTAACGGTAATAAGCAGCATAATTGGCACATTTTGCACAAATTGAACAAAAAGTCGGAATGCGCAACAATGCAGCAGCAGCAGCAGCGGCACGGGCGACATCGACGGCAGCTGCAGAGCTAGACAAAAGACGGCACATGCCAAAAAAAAAAAAAAAAAAACGAAAACTAAAGAAATGCCTGGAAGTAGCAGCAGAGACAGCAAAGACAGTTTGAGGCAGGCGGCGCAGCGAAACAATGGCAAAAGCGGAAAAATCTCAGCTACAAATAACACCCAAAGGACAGCTGTCTGGCTGCAGCGAAGACGTCATCATCAGACAGCCAGCCAGCCAGCGCAGCTGACTGCGACGCCGGCAGCGACGTCTTAGGCTTTGCAGGCGTGTTCGCAGCGCTGGCAGCAGGCAGCAGGCAGCGGGCAGCGATAGCAGCGCGCGGTCAATCGGTAATTGGATTAGGCCAGGCGCTACCCTAAGCATTGACCCGCTGCAGCACGTAAGCTAATCGAGCAAATATCGGGACCCCCTTTTTTTTTTAAATAAATGTATAATGTATATGTAAGTAAATACCTTAGCCAAAGGGGCATGCTAGTCATGTGAGAAAATATGTGTAATATCAGCTATGCGAACTCAGCTCTATGTGAAGATATCATTGTGAAATTTAGTATACTATATCAAAATGCATGGTATATCGGCCAACTATATCATATATGTATATTATACATACGGCTAGTAGCGTTTATACTGAACATCGCAATGATATATTCATAAAGACATGGATTCATATAGGTAGCTAACCCATGTCTTCACGTATGTATGTAGATATCATTGTGAAATTGCTACTCGATGTATACATACAAATTAACGAAATCCAATTACTGTATCATTTAGAAACCACTGATCACAATCTCATGAGCTGCTAGAGTATAGCCACTTCGGCATTGGAAGCGCAAGAGTTTTCTCAAATTTCGGATGCTGCTGCTGCTGCCAAGGAAAACAACGGAAATTAATTAAGAAAACATTGCATCGCGATCTGCGTTGAGGTTGTCCGTCAAACCGAAGAAACCAGCCCGCGGGCAGTCTTGGCCCCTGCCCTTACCCCAACCCCTAGCTTTAGCTCTCTTGCCTGGCCTTGGCCCCTGTCCCGTACCATAACGAAGGTTGATTTTTATTGCATGTAAGTTATTTACATGCACATGAATGCACATCAGAAAAAAAAAAAAACAACATTAAAAGGTTTTCATATTTTGTTTTTTGTTCAGATCGGAAGTAGCCGCTGCGACCCTTTCACAATTGGATTTAATTGTGTTTGACTGACTGGAGAACCCTTTGGAAGCTGTCTGAGTTGCTCTTCTACTCTCTCTCCCTCTCTCTCTCTATCTATCTCTCTTGCTCTCTCTCCCTCTCCCTCTCAGTGATGGGCGAGCCAAACTTTGATCAGCATCTGAGGACTATTTCAGTGCTTGATCAATATTTTCTTATTTCTAAAAAGTTTAGCTAGAGCAAAGTTGCACTCGAATGTAGTCGGAATCGGGAATAGATATAGTTACATGTTCCATTAATATTATTTCGTGATATAGTATTCCAAATTGATATATGTAGTAAAACTTGCTCAAGTTAGACACGGATTTCTCTAGTGCAACTAGATGATGCAATAGTTCGAATTGTAATATGCATATGTCAATGCTTAATAGTTTAGCTTAGATATTAGTCTATATTGGGTGAATACATTTAATTGCAGAATAAAGTATTCCAATACAGTATAATCTTCCAATAATTAACATAACATCTTTAGGCAGAGCTCTAAAAGTCTTCTTGAGAGAGACATGAGACATAGACTGTTCTACTTCTCTCCCTCTCCCTCTCACTCTATATACCTCTCTCTATCTCTATGCTCTTCTGGAGTATATATAGCAATGATATCACAGTATGAAGCGATCCTTGCTCGATCCTTTCTAGATCTTTCTTTCGATCATTCTTTCTCTCAGATCATTCTGGAATATACATATATAGCTATAGGTGGCTAACTTCTTCTCGGACTTGTAAGTTTATAGAATAATCATATTGATATAATTTATATTACAATATTCCATCTATAATATTCTATCTTTCAGGCATTTTAGACGGATTCTGCTGGGATAGAGTCATCTCTCTCTTATCAGGAATATACATATGTATCAGGAATATACATATGTATATCAAGTATATATATCCATTGCTAGCTAGCTACTCTTGAATAGTAGAACTATTAATGGCTCCAGGTAAACTCCCATAATAACAGAGTCCTTGCTCGCCTTACAGGATTTTCGGCATTTCGTCGATTCTTTACGCTTGAGATATGTTTTTGTATTTAACTGCTCCCGATTTCTGTCAACAGCCTGGGAAATGTTGTGGGCTGTGAATGGGAAATGGGAAAATCGATTCATTTATCATGCATGTGCAGGATGTGGGGCGACAGGATGTGACTGGGCACAAACGATTGTTGCGGCTAGCCAGACAGCGCATCCTGTTGCCCAATCAAAGGACAAGGCACAAAAAAGAAAGTGCTAAGCAGGATATCACAGCAGCAACAGCAGCAACAGTAGCGACAGCTGTTGGCCATCGACCGCAAGTTCGCGCCCATGTTGCGGCCCAGTTAATCCTTTAACTGGTGTGCAGGATCAAGCAAAACAAACGGCGCTGACCTCTTCATTATGCGCTGTCAACGTCGCAGGACAATCAGACAGAACCACGATCAGTCAGTGTCAGAGCCAGCGGCTCGCTGAACTGGAAAATTATGCAAGCGCGCGATGCCCCCGGGCAGAAGGACGCCTTGCAAGATGTCGCGATGTCGCGCTACCTTAGGGCGGATCAACTCGGATCAGCACGGATCCTGAATTTGCCTTTTTCGCTTGCGCTTGTTTTTATTGCCCCCGTGTCGGACAATTGATTTCGTGACATAAATTTTGATGTAAACAGCCTTACTTACGGTCAGCCCTGGCCCCGCGATTGAGTTGTCACATAAATCACAGCCGGACGGACATTACGGCCAAGGGTATGAGCATACAAGCACACTATATCCCCGTCTGTGTGTGTGTGTGTGTGTCTGCTCTATATATGTACATGGCTGATAAAGCGCTCTAATTGCAGTTGACTGTGCGAAAAAGTCTCCTGAGCAGTGAAGCCTGGGAAAATGCTGTTGGGCTTGTTTTCTTATGTAAGTTAATTCTAGCTGATATTTATTATTGTAATCATATTCATTGTCATTGTTATTGTAAATATTATTATCATTATTGTCATTGTCGTTAGCATTATTGCTTACATCAGCATTTAGATTGGCATTAACAATAGATTTGGCATTAGTGTTAGCATTGTCATTATTATTAGCATTAACATTAGCATTGCCATTAGCATTAGCCTTCTAAATGGCATTGACTAACTAACTATACCATATGTTGCATATATTTATGTATAGATTCCCGAGAATTGGACACGAAAGTTCCGCAACGATATCTACTCCGATTTGCTCCAGAAGAAGCTACACTTAACCACATAAACAATAGATAACAAAGAATTTGTAATTGGAACTCGATTATAAAATAAATCCATGTGTGTTCTATAAGAAGAATCGTATACATATATGATATATAGACCAATTATTCATTTTCATTTGAATCTCTTAAATTACTTGCAGTTTGAATTGGAATTACGAATCCCCCTCCAAGCGATGCAATTTGGAAGCGTTGCCTGTGCCATTCCCAAATTTGTGCAATTTTCAGTTTAAGGCTTTAAACTGTCTCTCTCTCTCTCTCTCTCTCTCTCTTTCTCTCTCTGTATGTGAGTGAGTGAGCAACCCTTTGTGGGCCGTTCTGTTGTGGCTTATGTATGGCTGGGAATAGGCAGGCGAACCTCTGCCCGGATTGCAATTGATTTGAAACGTATTAACCCATGACCGCTTTAGCCATTGTTTATTGACTAATTTGTGGTTAAAAATTTGGTGCGATTTCACAATTCGCATTCCTCGAGACAGATTGAGATTTATGTGCGAGTGTGTGTACGATATAGAGAGAGAGAGAGAGAGAGAGAGAGAGAGTAAGAGAGAAAGAGTGAGAGTCTGTGTTTGCCAATAAATCTTTTTTTTTTTTTTTTAAGTGTGCGAAAACTTTTCGCGTTGTGCAGCGAGCGGGAAAACAAGAAGGAGGAAAAAAAAAACTATAAACAAAGCAAATGAGGGACGTGAGAACGAGAGTGCAATCAAGGTCAACTATCCAACTATACGATATATGCATGCATACATGTACATATATAGCATATAGAATACATGTTGCGATCCTAACTAAAATAGAGTCTATAACAAGCTTTTGGCTAGAGGTTTGTTGGAGCTAGGATTACTCAGAGGTTCTTAGATGAGAGGCCAAACTAATGCTACAGAGCTGTGACCCAAAGTCTCTTGAAGTCTGTGAAGCAGCTGATGAGTTATGAAAGAGCCTATCTAACAAGCAAGGCGTAGTACATCCACGTTCTTCTTCACATTCTTCTTTCTTCTTTTCAATATTCTCTGATAATTCCATAGATCTCATAGGTCTGTTGTAAGCTGGGCTCACATATCATTTAAATAAATGCTGCGAGCTTGTTGCAAGTGCTTTGACTTCCTGACTGGGCCGTAATTGCCAGTTGTCAGAGGGGGTGGGACGAGTGGAGGGAAATGTTAGAGTCGTAAAACAAAAAAAAGTAACCAAATGGCAAAACATCTGTAAAAGAGCTAAACAAATTTGAAAATTCTCATGTGTCATAAACTTGCTGATCGACTCTTGTGCTAATGTGTTAGACGCGTGGGTCGGTGGCCGTGGGTCGAGGGTTGTGGTTCGTGGGTCGTTGATCGAGGTGGTGGTTGCCGGTGCTGCTGGTGGTGCGATATGCATCGCGTTGTACGTTAGCCTTTGACAGTTTATCATTAAGCTGAGGGTTGTCCAAGGTCCTTCAGGCAGCATAATGACGTCGACTCGCCTCCTCCCGCATTAGAGGCATGGTAAACAGTTGAGGGGTTTACATGAATTTAATTGATTTTCTGCACTCGGACAACGGAATCATTAGCAGATCCTTGAACAGCGATAAACCCAACCACACTAACTGCTCCTGTTCTTATGATTAATGAATGCATTCACTGATCAGACAGAGCGAGAGAGTGTGTGTGCGAGAGAGAGAGAGAGAGAGAGAAAAGAAAGAGAGCTGTTGTAGCACACGTCGTATAAACGCTGACCAAAGCTAGCTCTTAAAGGGATATATCCAATTGTAAAAACAAGTTTTGAAATATAGATATTTATATATACATATATATTTATTATATATATATATATATATATATATATACATATATATTGTTATATTGTTATATTTTGTAATCACAGTGAAAGAGAGATTAGAATAGCATTTCTTAGTAATCCGTGATGATAGCTGGTAGACCCATAGTAGCGTTGGTGATATTGGGAGCCTGGTCATTAGGCATTATGCCGTAGATGCCCTCGCTCATGATTGTTGTAAGATTGGATTCTGGTATATGGGTGCAGTTGAAGAGCTTTGTCTCGCACCAGCTGACGACACGTAAAAACTCCACTAGAAGTAATTCGTTATGCTAGATAGTTAATGTTAATTATATAGATATAGATATATTACTCACTCATCGCAACCATCAGCCAGTCGAAAATAAGATTTCCAATCATGTTTAGTTTTGCTGTACGTTTTTTTCTCTGTAGAACAATTTTAGTAGCTGTGCCTTGAGCTCGTGACAATCAAAATTGACAGCTCTGGCTAACTGACATGTAAATCAGAGCAGGCTTTGATGACTTTAAGACCAGGGATAGAAGAAATGAGCATCTTGCTGAACTATGCTGAGCAGAAGCCGAGGCTGAGCGAGAGAGACTCAATGTGCCAATCAGAAACTCATTACTCAATTGTTCTGCTTGCGCGCTTGCCAATCAGCTGTCAAATTAAAAAGGGGCTGCGTGAGTGGGAGTGAGGAAGACATAGCGTGCGTGCAGCGCAGCGTAAGTGAGAGCGAGTTAAAGAGAGCGTATGCGCGACAACGAAAACGAAATCTATGCAAAATTACAGTTTGGAAGGGGAACGAAGTAGGAGTGAGGGAGAGATAGTATGCGTGTAAGAAGCTTGCTGCGCATCGTTTGTGTGAGAAGAGAAGCGCCACATTGCTAAAAGACAAGCAGTGTTGGACATGGCACAGGCATAGGTGCATATGTGTGTATGCATGTATGTACATATGTATGCATGCATGTGGAATAAAGTAAATCTGTAAAGGTGTCTGGCCTGCCTACCTCTGTCTGTCAGTTTTTGCCTTGGGCCAATCAATTACGAACGAAAAAAACTTAAGGCAAAGGGTTAAATGTTAGGGTAAGGCAGAGAGCGAGCGAGTAAGATTCGATAAACTTAACATTTTATTCAAATTTAATTGCAGCCATGCATTAATTTTAATGTTTTGCATCGGAACCTGATCCCAAGCAACTGTCAAATGCTTGACAAACTCTTCCAGCTGAGACGCGCTGCGAGTGCGAGTGCGAGTGCGAGTGCAAGTGAGAGAGAGAGAGATGCGATGTGATGCGATGTCCCGTTTGTGAAACTCATTTGCATAGGGAAGACGCGGACAACCCTCTTCTTGGCGGCCTGCTTTGCCTATGCGTTTGGCCAATGGCTTTTGCGGTCGCGAGGTTAGATTTATGAACAGCAACAACAATAACAATCTTCTGTAGTTTCCCTTCATTGCGCTCTAAATGCGCATTTTTATACCCTGAACCCATTGAAAATGGGAATTCAGGGTATAATGGTTTTGTGAAAATGTATGTAACAGGCAGAAGAAGAAGTCGCAGACCCCATAAAGTATATATATTCTTGATCAGCATAAAAAAATAAGTTGATTGAGCCCTGTCCGTCTGTCCGTCCGTCCGTCCGTCCGTCCGTCCGTCCGTCCGTCCGTCCGTCCGTCCGTCCGTCCGTCCGTATGAACGTCGA
This sequence comes from Drosophila koepferae, assembly GCA_030914345.1. NCBI lineage: Eukaryota > Metazoa > Arthropoda > Insecta > Diptera > Drosophilidae > Drosophila > Drosophila koepferae. The sequence goes on from JAUESR010000209.1 coordinate 447,100, forward strand.
GATTTCGGAAACTACAAAAGCTAGAGAGCTGAAATTTCACATGAACATGCGTATGTTAGCTACGCAGTACGAGTTTATTTTGTTTTTTCGATAACTCATCCCATTTCCAAATTATCGATAAAAAATCGAGAATTCGTTTCCATTTTTTAGGTTTTTTGGGCATAACTTCTACACTGTTTCAACTAGAGACTTCAAATTTATTTATTTAGATAGATTTTATGTATACGCAGATTATGTAATTTACAGATTTTGGATGCCACGCCCCCTCCGCCCCCAATTTGAAAAAAACGCATTTAAAATACTAGAGACTTGCAATTTGGCACATAGATAGATTTAGATACTCTTAATATATTCCGAAAGTTTCATGAAGATCGTCCATCTAGAAATGGAGTTATAAGCGTCCAGAGTATAGCCCAAGCCACCCCCAAGCCACGGCAGCAACTGCGCAGTTAGCAGAGCCCGCGGTCATAAGTGCGTAAAGAAGAAGAGTATCACTTTTTTGCAGGGTTCAGGGGATCTCGTAGTCGAGCCGTCTCGACTAGAGCCTTCTTACTTGTTATGTCTAAACTTTTGGATTTTCTTTTCGAAATTTTTGTAATTTTCTTGACAATTAAATATGCAAATGGTGCTAAACGTTTAGCCCCTGGGCCTAGGCCCTGCCCCTGGTGGTGGTCCTTATCCTGGTCCTGGTACATTGTACACTTATCGTATTTCGCCCTGACCCGAAGCAAACAAATACAAGAAATAAAAAATCTAATTTAGAGCTAAGATTTACTAGATTCTTTGTTCAAATTTCTTTCACATCAAATCGGGCAGAAAGCGATTTGTAGTGCAACATGAGTTTGGGTCGCGATGATCTAGGCATCTGCGTGAGCTATCGAGTTGTGAGCTCTGGTGAAATCAAATATAATTTGGCACAGACAGAGAGCTAGAGATTCGTATGCAAAATGTAATTCTAATTAGAAGCCAATTGGAACGCCAAATTTCAATTGGGAGTGACTAAGACAGATGACGATGACGTGAGTAGGAGTGAGCTAGCAAGAGACTGAGCTGCAAGAATTGAAGTTAGCTGCACTGCTGCTAGCACGGGAGCGGAATAAGTTCAAGTGTTACATTAGAGAATATACATGTGTATTTGTAAAATATGTAAACAACGATTTACTATTCAAGCTCAGAAAGTGAAAAGTGTGGTTGAACGTTTTCAATCAAATAAATGAAAATATTTCTATATCTGACACTTCTATACACACATACATACAATATATGACATTCAGAGGCATTCGCCTGCCAGTGTTGGTCAATGCCAAAGCTAAACTAATTTACAATCTTGTGCTTGCGAATGGCTCAAAGGAGCTAATTCCTGCCGTGTCAGGTTTCTTTCCGTTCCAAGTGCTAGAAGCGACAGCTTCAAATTTTCATTCTTCGGTTCTCAATTGTCAGTGAGTTTTACACATGTAAAATTTTCTAAACTCAATTTTTGTTTTCTATAAGTTTTCTTCAGTTTTGTTTATGGTGAGTACCATGCAGAGGTACCATATAGAACAGCAACAGCAGCCTCTGCAAGCTTTCGATAGGCCAAGCTATGTGCAGGTGATGCCGCAGCTTCAGCCGCAGCTTCAGCCTCAGCCGCAGCCTCAGCCTCAGCCGCAGTTGCACTTGCAATTGCAGCCTCAGCCACAGCCTCAGGCACAACCGCAGTTGCAGTTGCAGCCACAGTTTCAACCACAGTTTCAGCCACAGTTGCAGCTGCAGCTGCAGCCCCAGCCGCAGTTGCAGCCCCAGCATGTAACTCAGCAGCAGCATAAGCTGCAGAATCTACCAGCAAATGGCTTTTATCACGATGGCGTCTGGTACAACGTGCAACCGTTCAGCTCATACCAGTCGGTGGATGGGGATGCTGCGCAAGCTCCACAAGCTCTGCAAGCTCCACAAGCTCTGCAAGCTCCGATGCAAATGATTGTTTCGCCGGCTTTTGAGGGGCAGCAATTTAGCCTCCAGCCAATACAGTTCCAGGAGACTTCCAGTCAGGGCAACACCACTGCCGCCGCTAGCACTGCTTTTCGAGTTGTGGAGCCACAGCCGTTGATGCAACAGCAGCAGCAACCACCGCCGTTGGACTATCAGCAGCCGTTCCAGGCGGTGCAGCCACTGCAGACGATGCAGCTGGTGCCAGCTGCCAATCAAACCGCCTACATCTATCAGCCGCATAATCAAACTTTTCAGGCTGTTCAGTTGGTCGCTGTGCCACCGAGCACACCTTCCAATGCAGTTTCATCGAATGGGATTCAATTGCTTGTGGCTGCCAACGTGCAGCCGATTCAGCAGCCAGCTGCAGCTGCAGCGCCCTCACCGGCCCCACCACAAGTGGAGCAACCACAGCCCAACTATGTCTATCAAATTTACAACTATCAGGATGCAACTGGTCAATTGGTGCAGGCAGCACCACCACCGCCTCCACCACCACCACCACCACCACCACCACCACCACCACCACCGCCACCACCACCACCACCACCACCGCCACCGCAACAGTCGGCGCCACCAACCCAGATGTTCGGACTGCTGCCCACTCCCGACATGCAACCACAGTTGCCCGACTCTTACAACTATTCGCGCTACAACGATCAAGTGGTGGAACGCAATCAGGCGGTTGATCCACCATCGCCCATGCAATCAATGGTGATCGAGCCGGAGTTAATGGAGATCAATATAGCTTTGGCCAGTGACGTCTTCATAACCAGAACTCGCGAGAAGCTCATGGTCATCATCTACAAGCAGACCGGCATGACCAAATCTGATTTCGGCCAGAACGTCTATATCAATGGAAGTCCATCGACTGGCACCGCGCTGCCAGCTAACCCAGACAAGAGAGCGGACTACATTGCTGCCAAAGAGACAGCTTATCCAAAGTCCTACAACGATACACCGCAACTCGAGGTGAGCTCGCATTCTTCCCCTCTCTCTCTTTCTATTTCTTTTAATATGTTCTTCCACTCCTCCTCAAGGTCACTCAAGGAGCTGCTGTCTGTGAAAAAGCCTCCCAGGGTTCTGTAGAACCACCAGGGACTAATTGTTGTGCCCAGGAGCAGGTAATATATATGTACCTATATATAGATAGATAGATAGATAGATACAATGAATGATCTATGCCCATTCATGAATATGAATTCATGTATGTGTATAAGATATATCAACTATATGAGTTAGGTATGCTAATGTTACAACTACTTTATATTTCGATAAATATCGAGTTGCTAAGGCAGCTTATATGAGATTTGAACTGACTATACTACCTTGTGAGCATAAACTAATACAGGAATGATGAAAGAGGATTTTCTTACAATTTCACTGCCTTAAACATATCGATATATATCGACTTCTTGCTTTTGCCACATACATATATATTATTTACACTTATGTACTGTATTTTCGATTTTATCACTATACTTGCTCATGTATATCGATAACTATCGTTTTGCTATAAGTGCTCTTTAGCTTTAAGCTCTTCAGCTAGAAGAACTAGATACGTTATGCCCAATATTGATTAATTTTTTGGCACACCAAAACTACATTAGTTGTATAATTATTTATCGATAAATTATTGAAGATATTCCATATAAAGAAACATTTTTGATAACGAAAGCTGCTCTTCCGCAACAATTTTGCAAAAAGCCGAAACACGATAATGACATTATCATGTACTGAGTTTGATAAAGATAGGATTTTTTCAGTAATGCGTGTGTGCTGGAATATCAGCGTTTTGCTGGGTTTAGGGGATTCCCTAGTCGAGCAGTCTGGACTAGAGCCGTCTTACATGTTGTTATAGCTAAAAACTATATATATAAATAATACCTAAATTGTGAATACTAGAACATATATCTGATGTATCAAAACACTTTTTACCTTATAGTCGGAGCCTGAGCATGATCAGCCAAAAGATGTGCAGCAATTCGTGCCTCAGCCGTGCTTTCAGTCATTCAATCCATCGCATTTGATTGAATGCAGCGAGATTGAAAGCCAACTACGTCAAGAGATACCTAATAGAGCGAAAAATTATACGAAAGATATTGTGGAAAACCAGATGGAGGAGGTACCCAGTAGATTTAAAAATTTTCCAGTGAATTATAAGGAAAATCAAATGGAAAAGCCAATGAAAAATCAAATGGAAACTCCATACGAACAATTTCGAGCACCGCGCCGCGTTGTGCAACCCATAAATCCATTGCCGATAACTAGACCACCAAAATTCTATTCAAAATACCAGAAGGTAAACTTTGTCAGTAAACGGGCTCAGAAGCCAATACATGAGGAACCGGAGATTATTGTGAAAGAGATTTTGAAACCAATACGTGAGGAACCGGAGATGATTGTTAAGGAGATTCTGAAGCCACAACGCAATCAAACTGTTCCAGAAAATCCGCAGCTAGAAACCAATAATGCGAATATTTCGGAGCAGGTGGCCGAAACTCCAATGATCGACTCCGGTTCGAAGACCGAGCAGACTGTGGTTGTCAATCAGGTGGTAGCACCTCAAGTTATATCGAATTCTAATGAAATCAACTCAGGCATCAAGCAACAGTTGTCCCACAACTCAGACAAAAGAGTAGCTGGCCTAGCCCCGAAGAATGGTAACAACAGTCCAACTGCCAAGGACTCAACTATAGCCCAGCAAGTCACTGAAGTCGTCTGCGAATCTCAGTCTCAGGGAGTGAAGTTAAAGAATGAGCCCCTTACTACAGCGAGCCGTGAACCAATTCAAGGCCCAATCCAGGTGCCAGCTACCCAGCCGCATACAGAGAAAAATCCCAAGAAAAATGGTAAAGTTCCTGCCGCAAAAAACGACACAGAACCAGACAATTTGAAAGCGAAAGAGGATCAGAAGGCAAAGCCCATGCCAACGCTTTCTAAGAAGAGAGCCAAACTTTTGGCACGTAAGAAGCAAAGACCATTCCAGTTAACACCTGAAGTGAAATCAGTCTCGAAGAAACCACCCCCGAACGTGGTCATATCTCCAGCCGTGGTCTGTAAGTCCCTAGCTCCACAGAGTCTGACTAAGAAACCGTCTACTAATGAGAACTCTGGGATAATACTAAAGATTTCGGCCGAAAGTTCAAATGCGAAGTCAAGCCAGGATTATCCAATGATCAGCTCAAAGCCAGCTAAGGAATTGACAAAGCCAAAAATTCCAAAAGCAGCTCCAATGATGTCGAAGGGTTTTATTAAGGTACCTGCAAAGACTACGGTGAATGATAAGGCTCAGAAAACTTCAACGGAAGTAGGCCCAAAGGCTCCTAAGTCAAAAGTTATAGAATCAGTGTGGATGCCAAATAAAACTATCGATAAGCCCAACGATAAGTCTCAGAAAACTTCACCGGAAGTAAGCCCAATGGCTTCCAAGTCAACAGTTATAGAATCAGTATGGATGCCAAATAAAACTATCGATAAGCCCAACGATAAGTCTCAGAAAACTTCACCGGAAGTAAGCCCAATGGCTTCCAAGTCAACAGTTATGGAATCATTGTGGACAATGCCAAATAAATCTGTTGATAAGCCCAATTCGAAACCAGCATCAAGCGAGGCAAATCCTTCTGTAAAGCTTCAGCCCAAGCCTATTCAGATCAATGTTAAAAAGGACAATCCTATTTCAAAATGTCCCATTCCAACCAGAGCAGATAGTATTGTCTTGGCACCAACCAAGCATATCAATGTATCAAAAGCTGCTGACCCAATTCCAGACAAACCGAAGTTCAATTCAGCTAAAGTTCCGGAAGATAAGCCAACAAAGAAGCCCGCTTTAGTCGAAGTGAAGAAAACATCTGAACCTGTTTCAGTGGATAAACCATCGAAAATAGCTGGCGTAAAGCAGCATGCAAATAAATCTCACCCAAAAACTAATCAACCTGTAGTTGTGCCGTCGATGGAGTTCAAGAAGAAGGCTTCTCCAAGAAATTATCAGCAGAAAGCTCCGAAGGTTAAGGTTGGCAATCAACTAACATATGCTGGAGTTTTAAAGCCGATAGCTAAAGAAGTTGCTGGACAGGGAAAAGTGGCTGATTCCAAAGGCCTTACGAAAAGTCAAGCGAGCATAGCTAAAGAGGACGCTGCTGTTGTAGAGCCTCCGAAAAAAGACTTGGAGGTGGCTGAAAATCGTGCCATGTCATTAGAGTTGGAGATACAGAAATCAAAAGAAGCTGCACAAGGTGTTGCAAAGTCCGTGGATCTAGGAAAAAGCGACACGAAATTAATTCAAGAGAGTACTGCGAAGGTTGAGTCCGATCAATCAGTTGCTGAGAAGGTGGATGCAAATCCACTTAACTTAGCCTCAAGTGGTGCTAAGGCAGTGGAGCTAGAGAAAGGCGACCTGGAATCAACCAAAAAGGGTGCTGAGGAGGTGGAGTCCAATCAGTTAATTGAGGAGGCGGTGGATCCAACAGTTACTGAAGGAGGTACTGTGAAGGAGCAAAGCGACGTGAAGCAAGAATCGGAGGATGCAACATCAGAAGAGCTCAAGAAATCTCAAACAGAAGGCGTCTCATCGATGGAACTTGAGCAGAACAGTCCATGGTCAGCTTCGGTGGATGAGCTGGATGAAAACGAATCAAAGTTGGCTTCAGAGGATGTGAAGCAGCTGGAGAGCAAGCCAAACCCATCACAGTCGGAATCTATCAGTCAGACGAGCCCAGACGCGCTGAAGGCAGGTGAAACCAAATCAAAATTAGTTGCCAGTTTAGAAGACGCTAAAAATAGTTCCGAAAATTCAGAAAGTTCATCATCCAGTGACACGGCTTCATCCCATGGCGCAGCAGCGGGACATGCAAATGAGGGGACCGAAGAAACTGCCAATCCAGGCGAGATAGAAGCTGAGGAGCCGGTGCAGCCCTTTGTTGTGAACCACAAGAATATGAAGAGGAAATACCCAAAGCTTACGAAATTGGAGCGCAAGGCGCTGCGACTCGAGGAGAAGAGGGCGGAGCTCGAATTGCAGGCAGAAAAGAAGAAAGCAGAGAATAATAATAATAATAAAGACGAAGAAGCAAATGAGGAGACGACAAACAATTGCAAAACAAGGAATCAACAGACTAAGAAGAACAAGAACAAAAAGAAGAAGACGATACTGAAGAAGACAAAACACGCATTCGACTACGATCAGAGCGAAGAGTCATCTGACGATGAGGACTTGGACTGCTCGGAACTGAAGGAGATTAAGAATCCGATTGTGCGTCGTAAACTTATGTCAATCATTCAGAAAATTATTAAGCTGTGATCTTTCGAAATTATTTCACGATAAAGATTATAATTCTACACAGTGGTTCCATTACTAGTTATATTACTGGTTCCATTGCGAGTCCCATTATTGATTCCATTTCTAGATCCGTTGCTGATTCTTGGCCCACTTCATAAAATCATTTGTTACTGAAGCAGGTAAAGGTTCAAATATTAAATAAATAAAATATAAATATTACTTTTAAATTGCTTCAATTCTTTGTATTCTGAGACTAGATCAGACACCACGACAGTGGTTCAAAAGTGACATTTTTGTCATAAACGATCAAAAAGGAAGTATTTGAGATAATCTTTCCATTCCAGCTCACAGATAAGCTTGAGCCTAGATCTTAAGCCTGTTCTCAGGTAGCTATGCCAGATGAACTAGATCGTAATCCAAATTAAATTGTTGTCAACTGTGAAACTCGCAGCCTGTGACAAATGCAGATTTGCAGGGTCTCCTGAAACGTTTTCAGGTGTGGCTAGCACTAATTAGGTGTCGAAAGGCTTAACAACGCCTACAAACTCTGTTGAGCCGAACTACCTGCTCATTAGCATACCTTGCTTACCTGCCCGACTCAACCTCTCGCCTATTCATTGAGCTCTTCATTCATTCATTCATATCTCTCTATGCGGATCTAGGCCTATTCTAATTCTAATCCTTGCCTAAGCAACTTCTGCTTCCTCTTCCTCCCCCTTTGCTTTCGAATTGCGACAAATGTTGCATTAAGTCTGATGAAAGGCGCAAGAAGGTGTCGCAAATCCCTTCGCCTATCTCTTCCTCTGTCCAAGCAGCTGTGCGGGTGTTTTCCTTTGGTGTCCAGATATAGGATCTATAGATGCAGATAAGTATTTGGGACACGAGTTCTAATGCATCCTTTGTTTACCGTTTACTAATCCCAGCTCATGTAAAATGCCCATTAGGTAAGCAAAATGAATAAGAAACTTGAATAGAAGAATTGCATATATGCAGAAGACTATTATATATATGTAGATATATATAATTTGAAATTTTCACTTGAATCTCAGATAGATCAACTTTAGCTTTAAGTTGTCAGTTAACAATTATCAATTATAGATATTGATATTTCATATCACGTTGAGAAAAGTCTGGGATGTCGAAAGTCGGAAAAAGAGGATCGTAGACTCCGCAACACTGAGAACAATGCTCAGCTAGATTATGTGGAACGGTTCCATTTTAGTGCGGAATAACATCAAAGACCAAGAAATCTTAAATAGTACAAGGTTCGTTCAGAGTATCAAAAGTATCTCAAGCAGGAACGACTTCCTATAGTATATATATAATATTCTTAATCGAGTTTTAGCTTCTGCTCAATAACAAGACAGAGCAAGTGAGAGTAAGGGAGAGTAAGGTAAGGAAAGAGAGAGAGAGAGTGAGACAAGGAGGGGGCGGGAGAGAACGTTAGTTAGCTTTAGTTAGTGGACTGTTTCATTGTTGTTGTCGTGCTCGACTGTCAGCTGGCACGTGGACGTTTTACCGGTTTGCACCTCAATTTTTCGGGCCCATCAAACGGGCGACTAACTCATCTAATTGGCAACCGGTAGTCGCTGGCCGCTACCACTAAGCGATGCAGCCCGCTTTTTAAGCCTTATCTCTCGCACTTATCGTAATTGCATCATCGCGAGTGAGCACATTCCACTGTGTCATGTCACATGTCACATGTCACAGCGCCCGAGCTACTTGAGATGGAAGTTGAGAGAAAGATACGGGAAAGCAAAAAAAAAAAAAAAAACCCACGCGTATCGATATCGGTGCAGCCTTCTGAAAGAGTTTTACTCTAGTCACGACCCTATTATGCGAGCCAATTTATTGCTCAATTTATATATTCGCTTAGATTTTCAATAATTCAATAATTCATAAAGAGAGAGAGAGCGGAGGAGAGAGAGAGAAAGCGACATAGAACTGGAGTGGAATACAAAAATCATCAAACAAACAGAGAGAAAGACATAGCAGAGTTAGGTTCGGGCAAAAACTTAACTTCTCATAAGATCCAAGATCCAGAGAGTCGGACTTCCCTCAAACCCAACTGAACCTCACAACTAATTTATTTTTTGCTTAGACTGTCAATAGTTCAATAATTCATAATAATAATAGATCTTGAGGGAGAGAGAGAGAGAGGGGGGTAGAGTGATGTTAGAGTCAAGACAGAGTCCTACCCCGATCATGTGTCTTGAATAATTTGCATAAATTGACATTTGCATATGTCTTCGGGGCTGGTGTCTGAATGCCGAAGTCGAAAACGGAGTCTGAATATCCTTTGCTCTTTCTCTTTCTCCCTTACGCTCAGGCACACTTTGGCAGTGTGCTCTGTCTCTCTTGCTCTGTCTCTGGTTGCGTTCGACAGCTGTCGCTCTGTCCCGCCCCTGGCTGACTTTGTACCCTCGGCTCTTGAAAGGTGTGAGCGCATGTAATAGACATGCAAGATGCAAGATGCCAAATGCAAATCCGAAATCCAAAATCCAAAATGCAAATGCAAATGCAAATGCAAATTGAGAAAGAGGAACATTTTGTTTTTGTTTTTGTTTGGCTGTATATATGTGTTGTTGTGATATGTAAGTTGATATATATGATATTTGATTTTCAACTTTCCCAAATTAACTGCGTACACCCTCTCCCAGAGAAGCGACTCTTACTTTGTTATCCACTCGAGCCAACAGCTGCCTCAGCGTCTGTATGCAAAATAGTTCCAAGTGATGTTCTCCTCCATATGGCCAGTTGGTTGTTGGCCAAGCAAAACGTTAGCTAGCTAAATGCATTTAGCTAGCAATGAGACGGTCCTTCAATCGGTCATTCATGGTCAGTTGATTAATTTGTCAATCAGTCAGTTCAATTTGTTAGTCAGTTAGTTACTCATTGACGGTCAATAAGTAGATCAATCAATCAATCATAGCCAATGAGTCAGTCATAGTCAGTTAATCCGTCATTCATGGTCAATCAGTCAGTCATTCTCTTAGTCAACCACTTACTCCTATTCATTTAAACATTCAGTAGATCAATCAAGCAGTCATTCATAGTCCGTCAGTTAGTCATAGTTATTCAATCAGACTCTCAATCGATCAGTCATGGTCAGTCAATAACTCAATCAGTTCGTCAGGCATCTAGCCCCATTCGGTCAATTAGTTTATCATTCTTGTTTAACCACTTACTCCTATTCCTTCAATCAGTAAGTCAGTTAATTACTCATAGTCAATCAGTCAGTTATAGTCTGTCAGTCAGTTAGTCAATCATGCTGACTGATTGACTAACTGAATAATAAACTGAATGATTAGCTTATCGATTGACCCTCCTACTCGGTCAATCGATAAGCCAATCATCCTATTATTCAGTTAGTCAATCAGTCAGCATTTGTTAAACAACACTGACTATATGACGTCCTCTCTAGATAAGTAATATATATTCTATAACGTTTTCAATCTTAACTCGTATATATCATTCCTATATTTATATATATGTATATACTCGAGGCATGTATCTCAATCTATAAATGTGGAGAATCAATTAAATTCTTCTAATTTCACGTAAAGTTGAGACGTGATAAATGATAAATAGTTCTATACCCAGGGCGTCCACATGGCCGCTTCATGCATATGCAATTTGAATTGGATTTCACATACGCTACTAGATCATCATGCATCATAAGATTTCCGAAATATGGCAGAGATGTCAAGAGATGGAAATGATCTAACAAATGTTGCATATCATTAATGCAAATCTGGGAGAAAGATCTGATCCGCTACTCCTTTTTTTTCGCACTACCCTTAGCTGTCATGTCGGTGACAAATATTATTATAACAGTTGCAAAACTGATCAAAGACAGAGACAAAGACGGAGATAGATAGACAGAAAGACAGAGAGAGGGAGAGAAACGAAGATGATGTTATATAGATCTGCATTGTCTGGTTCATTAAGTGCGGCTCACTTGACAGCGATTGAGGGAAAATGCAAAAAAGGTAAAGTGGAGAAACCCTTGCGTTCGGATTTTGCGGCCTGGGTCGTGAGAGAAAAGAAAACAGCTTAAACTCAACTTCAGCATAACCCCCCACCCTTCCCTCATTGCCCTCCCTCTCCTTATCGCATCTACTCCCTGTGCAACCCTTTTCTTTTACTTGAAGTGCGCAAAAATTTAAATTATGTCAAGGTGGATGAGAAGATGAGTTCGACGAGCAGCGATCGGATTAGATTTCAATCATTTGCAATTTTCCGCATTTACGCGAAATGCAGCAGTAGCAGAAGAAAGAGAATAAAAAAGAGGAGAGGGAGCGGGAAAGGGAACAGCCAACGCCTTGAAAGAAAACATTGCAACACCAAAAAGAAAGAATTGAAATTGAAATACAAATAATATAAATTGATCTTTCACGAGATGAAACACTTTCTGCCGAAAGACCCTTTGGCAATGGACAGAGTTAAGATAGATATAGAGAAGATTCTTTAGAGAAAGAGATATATATAGAGAGAGAGAGTGGCGAAGAGACAGAGAGCGAAAGAGAAATTGTTAGAAACTAAGAGAGAAACTAAGTTAGAGAGACAATAACGATCTGCTTTTCCTGAGATAGAGAAAAGAGAGGGCGAGACGGAGAGAAACGAAGAGAGAGAGAGAGAGAGAGAGAGAGAGAAAAGGAGTTGATACTCTCAATGCGAATTATACTTCAGCTAGTTCACACTAGTTCATATAAATGTCTGGTTCAATTGAACTTGTGGCTAATGTATTGTAATATATAGCAATCTGATGGATATATTTCTTTTAAAGATCTTCTGCCATTTCTTCTTTATGGAACCAGTTAAAGACATTTCTATCTGCTAAAATAGTCAATGCTTTCGCTTACCATTCCTCTATGGACTCTATATCAAGTTATCATCGACCTCAGCTGTAATTTAGCTGAAATTTCAGCTTGTTAACTTCAGTTCAATTTTGTTTTCGGGCTCAATTGGTGGATGAGACGTGAGCACCTGCTGTCGAGCTATTGAAAATTGGAAATTGGTTCTAATGAATGGTCTGGCGTACTGCAAATAACATGTTATATAGAGCACAGCTATCGCTCTCTCTCTCTCTCTCTCTCTCTCTCTCTCTCTCTCTCTCGCTCTCTCACTCTGTTGATTCAGTTTATTAGTAGTTGAAATTGATGGCAAAGGACATGCTCGGACGGCCAACAGGTGAGTTTTGCATCTTGAAGGATACGCCTAGTTAGAGCCTTGTATACCAGAGCGTGAGAGAGAGTGGGAGTCAAAGAGAAAGAGCGAGGCAGAGAGAATGAGCGAGAGAGAGAGAGATAGACGATTGGGATATGCATATTTAGCGCCTGCTTCTAATGGCTTGCAAGGACCCGCAGGACATGCCAATCTAGAGGCCGACGCGACGTGTCGACTGTGTCAAGGTGCCTTTGTGCCTGTGAGTGCTTGCTGTCATGTACCCTGTAGAGGTTGCGATACTCAAAAAGGGTATATTGCTAAGCTGAATGGTTACTTGAGAACAAGTTTTATATTGCACGTATAATAGTGAATTACAGGGTATTTGCAATGCGAAGTAACTGAGTTAGAGTATAACTCTAATAAAAACAAATTATAATATACATATAATTAATAATAATAACGATAGTTAATTACAGGACATTTATATAGATTATTGTAATATCGATGTATTTTCCTCTCATTTTGTATATTTACTAGTTAATGTATTATGTAATCTTAAATCATTTTCTATGTAGCAATGCATCTCTTATATTCTTACATTAGCCAAATAGAGGGTAGCTAGTAGTCGAGCACTACTTTTCACTTTACTTGCTCTCGCTGCCCGTTCCCCTCTCTCTTTTACTGTTGTTTTTTGCACATGTTTACACATTTGTCTGACATTCGACTTCCTGACAGGACATGCAGGACACGCAACACGCCCGCTCCCCAGAGTCCCGAGCTCCGAACTCCGAGTCGTGAGTTCTCGGCGCTGCACTCGCATCCTGCGCCCGCCTCGATCAGCGTCCATTGTTTGGCTACAATTTTTTGCAACTGTTTCGTTGTCGAGGCACGCGCAGGACGCGGCACGCAGGACGTGCAAGTCCTGACCGGGGTAAAAGTGAATGGAAGGGGAAGCAGGCGGCCGCACGAAGAGTGAAGTGTGCGAAAAAAGTGCGGGTCGAAAGGTGCGTTCGACTGTGTCAATCGACTTTTCTCACTTTAGCGCAACATTTAAGCGGGCCCATTATACACGTACTCTAGCTAAACCCAAATACAGCCATATACATTTGGATTTTCCACTTTTCCAGCGCATTTTGCACTTTTCATTTGGCGAACAATCGAAGTGTGCCATCAAATGGCTTTTCAATGAAGCTGCGAACTCGTTTCAAATCAAATGGAACAGCATAAAGAGATCAGATGCCCCATTGTTATCAAAGACAAATGCGAACTCTATTAACAGCACTCACTATCTCCTCCCTCTCTCTATTTCTATTTCTTTCTGTGAAGTGTAGGGGCGTTTCAAATTCAACTCAATTGTAAAATGTTTCAATTTACAATGAAAAAAGATAGATAGATAGAGCGGTAGATAGATATTAGATTGAGATTTAGAGAATGGCATAGGCGTGGAAATGCAAAGAGTTATCTCAAAAGGTTATTTGAGAGGTTCTTATAAACTAGGATTAGAACAAGCAGAATAATATTTGATATTGGAAAGTTTTTGCATGTGGAACCAGCTGAAGCAAGAGCAAAGTTCAAATTGAATATTCACGTGTGAAACTAGACTTCAGAGTGGGCAATACCTCTACGAGTATAGCTGATGTGCTGTGAGAGACTTTGAGCTGTTGCATTAGATGGACTCCATTTCACATTCAATCAAAACAAAACAAGTAAGAACGTTGCAGTTAGGCGCCACTAACTGCGATATACTTTGTTCCCATAGGTGCATCTTATTTCTTTAATAAACATTTAATTAACGAAATATTTCGGCAATTAGAAAACGTACATGGCAAGCAACAAACGTTTTTCCTACACATACATACAGATTTACACATGTACACACTATACGAGTATACACAATTTTCTAAGTATACATACAAAAGTTTGCATGCCAGAATATTCTACGAATTGTGACTGAATTGGGAATTTTTCGATCGTTATTTTAGTTTTGTCAAAAGGCGCTCTAGCAATGCATTACAATGTCTTATTTGGTTTTAGTTAATGGAGTGCAGGTCAGGGCAGTGGCGCTGGTGGTAAGCACTATGCAAGCTATACTTAGGTGCGTGGGTTCAAATCCCGCAGAAACCTTTTTTTCAAAAATTATTTATTTTTTATTTTTTTATATTTGTATATTTATTATAAAATGCTTGCTGCCAATTGATGATAATTTATAAACATACGCATATGAATTTTGCATTTAAGCAAAAACTAAAATAATTTTTCCGATTTGCCACGCTGTGTGGCAAGCAGTTTTTCTATGCATGCATATATGTATGTATTTATGTGTAAGTGTATACACATCCAAAAGTGTATACATATTGCAAGAATTGCGATTGTATTGTTTTGTTTCGTCACAAGCTGCTGATCAGCTGGTCAGCTGATCAGCTGTGAATTGATTTAGGTTTAGCTAACGATTACATGTTGTTTTCAAAAGACCTAGGTTCGAATCCCGGTGGAAACTTTTTATTTATTAATCAAAAACTTATCAATTTTATTTTTTAAAATTTATTAATATTATTAAATTTATGTTAAAATGCTTTTTGCCATCTTAGCAATTGCTACTAAGCTATTATATGCATGAATTATGCAGTTGGCCACAACAAACTTCTTTGCCGATTTGCCACGCCCCCAGTGGGCGTAGACGCATAATTTTTTGCCAGTTCTTAGAAAAGGCCGAGGCTAACATGACTGCAAAATTTGGTTGCTTACATTCCAAAAATGCGAAAATTACAGGGTATTTTTCGATATGCCACGCCCCCAAAGAGGCTGAAAAATTATTTTTGGGGCATCGATAGAGGAGAACATTAGTAACTCAACCATCCAATTTTCAAGCTTCTAGCTCTTAAACTGTGGGAGATATAAACTTTTGCGGTTTGCCACGCCCCCTGTGGGCGTAGATATATCTACCATAGCTTATTAGTCTTGGGTTGTCAACCCGAGTATACATGCAAAATTTCAAGTCTCTAGTGTCAATAGTGTTCAAAATATAGCACAATTTGAAAAATCAGTATATATTCAGGTCCGATTTGCCACGCCCCCAATGGGCGTAGACATATAACTTTTTGATCGATCTTCTTAGAATCATAACATTAACTCACATGCAAAATTTCAGCGTTCTAGCTTTAACGGTGTAGAAGATACGTATTTCCCGATTTGCCACGCCCCCAATGGGCGTAGATATATCCGCCATAGCTTTTTGAACTTGGGTTGTCACCCCGAGTATGCATTTCAAATTGCAACTCTCTAGCTCATCATCTAGTATGATAACTTAACTATGGGCGGAAGAGTTTTCCGATTTGCCACGCCCCTAGTGGGCGGATCGGGAAAATTTTTACACTTTATAATTCGGGAGCATATATGAGTATATGTTTAAAATTTCAAGTCTCTAGCTCTAATAGCGCCGAAAAATATTGCGTTCATACGGACAGACGGACAGACGGACAGACGGACAGACGGACGGACAGCAAGACGGACATTGCACAAAACCAATATACTTTTTTCCCTTTGGGAACAAAGTATAATTAAGGAACTGCTTGTTAAATGAGACGGCACGGAAAAGCGGGAAAGTGGGAAAGTGGGAAATTGTAACAGAGACAGGAAAGACAAAGGCGCATCATTAGTGAACGGGAACGGGAGCGGGAACGGGAACGGGAACGGGAACGGGAAAAACGGAGCAAAAGGTGCAAAGCCCTCGCGATAGCTAACCTTTTTTTTTTGTCTCAGTCTCAGTGATTTGGACCGCGACAAAAGGGAGCAAAACAAAAAACAAAAAAAAGAAACACTGTCCGCTGGTCACTCAAGACCCTTAAAACGGTTCACTGTCCCGGAAAAGGGTATGACAGGCCTTTAAGATGAGCGAGCGCGCTAGAGAGCGCTAGAGAGAGGAGAGAGAGAAAACATATTATTACCTGCTCTACATATCTTGTTGTGCTTGACCTCTATTGAAGCTCGCTCGGACTGTCAAAACTCACAAAGACGTAACACATGTAAGTAACCCTCTCACTCGCTCTCTCCTTCTCTCTCGCTCATTATCTCTCCTACTTCCTCTTGAGCTTGACCTCTAGGCAGCCTGTCCAGACATATCATATCATATTTGTTGTCTCTGCGTCTGTCAAAACTCACAAAGCAACAATACATGTAAATACTTTACACATACTCCTCGCTATCTCTCCCTCTCTCTCGCTCTCTCTCGCTCTCTCTCGCTCTCACTGCCTCTCCTTATTTTATTACTACGCTTCGCTGCGCTTTGGGCTGAGAAGCTCAGCGCATATTCTTTGAAAAAAAAAGTGTTAACGTCTTGGCTTAGTCTAAGCAAAGGGAGATTACAGACTTCTTCCTCTCCCTCCCTCTCTCCAAGTTGTCTAAGCATTTGCATATGTTATGACAGCTCATTTAACGCCCTTTGCTCAATAGACTTGACCAGCTAATGAGCCATAGCCACAAAATATATCTTGACCAGTCTTCACTTAGCTATGCAAATGCCCAGAAAAGGTTTTGCGAGACAAACTTGTCATAAATTCTCGCTCTGCTATTACAACTTAATTGAAGTTTCAGGCTCAGCGGGAGTTGGGCCTGGTCTATTAAAGACTTAACTGCTTTGTTCCTAATGGGTCTAGTTAAGATATGAAGATCAAGTGTGACAGCTGGCTAAAATGTCCAATAGATGGCGCCACGTATCAATTGAATTGACTGTAATTGTTCATCTGTGCAGAGTACAGGGTATCTTCTAGTCAAGCACAGTCGACTAGAGGTTAGCTTACAGTCTAATACAGCCGACGCAGAGTGTCTTATATAGTCAAGTAGAGTACTTCCTTACTAGAGTTCTATGTAGAGTTTGCTTCATTCTGATATTGTGTGTATGCCTTAAAGGTTTAGCTTAGATGGGGTTGACATAGGGGTCTCTCTCTCTCGCTCTCTCTATTAGCCCACTCATTTCTTGGTAGCTATCAAAGCATAAAAACGCCCATTAACCCAAAAAAAGAAAGAAAAAAAAAAAAAAAAAAACAAGAGCGCTGTGGGAAACACTTGCATTCTGAATCGTGTCTGGTGGTTTCGTGGTTCGGCGTTTGTCGTTCGCCGTTCGTCGTTCGTAATTCCGTGGTTCGAGTCTTTCGTGGTTTCGTCTTTTCCCTCATCCAAGGAGCTGGAACTCGTGTAGAGCCAGACGCTACGCTTGGCTGCACCTGAAGAGTTTACTTATGCATTTAATGCTGGTCTCAGCTCAAGACTCTCCTGTGGTCAAAATTCCAGATCATAAAAATTATGATGGGCCACTTCGACTCGTGGGAATTCACGAAGAAACGGAGAAGCCTCATTATAAATATAAAAACAATTTTTATTTATAAATTTTAATAATTTAATTATTTATTTTTCTAATAAAAAAAGTTCTTAAATTAAAAAAAAAAAGTTGAATTCTACTTCAGATATGTCTATATATAGATATATCTATATAGTATATCGTGGTATATCCTCAGCTATCCTCGTTTAGCGAGAAGCTGAGACGTCGCTTGGTCGCGTCTCTCGCCTCCGACTGCAGCCAAATGCCGTCCAGCTGGCAAGAGGCCTCCAGTTCCTCGCCCAGCTCCAGCTCGCAGTCGCTGGTCGAGTTGTGTCCGCTGTCGGGGCTGATGTGCCTCTGGCCAGGGGCTCGTGAGTGGGGATGGGGCAGCTTGTGGGCAGATCGGGCGGCAGCTGCGAGTAGCTTCTGCGCCGAGTGACGCACGCTCGACGAGATCTTCGTCGCGATCTTCCGTTTGCGCCTCACCACGCGCTGCCTGCGCAGCTGCTGCAGAGAGCGTCGCTTGCCCGCCAGGGAGAGAGACGCATCTGCCGCTCCCAGCTGAGGAGAGCGCACCTCCCTCTCCTCGTAGGCATCCTGATTGGTGGGATTGCTGGGATTGCTGGGATTGCTGGGCTGCCAATACTCGCTCAGATCGCTGGCCGGATCGAAGGCGGGTCGATAGGTGGGCGAGTGACTCGCGGGGATGAGCGGCAGAGGAGCTGGGCGGGAGTGGGAGCGAGAGCGAGAGATGTGACGAAGACGGGAACGAGGATGGGGATGAGGGCGAGCGCGTGCACGAGGAGCTGCAGTTGGGGCCTTGCGCGTGCTCTCCAGGATTGCATCGATCATGCGCTCCAAGGTGACATCGCCCATCTGGGTGGAGCTGAGCGCCGTCTGGTCAGCAAGAGGCGCAGCTGATGGAGCAGGGGCAGCACTAGCAGCACTAGCAGCAGAAGCAGCAGGAGTAGGAGTAGGGGCAGCTGGCTGCAGGTAGCGTGGCTTCTCGAAGTAGCTGTCTGGGATGCCCATGCCACGCAGTGCTAGGAGCGCTCCTGGAATGATTCTGTTGTCATGCGTGTGCCGTTGGCTGTCCGGCTGATCCTTGTTGTCCCTGTGGCCGGGCGAGTACTCCGCCTCGAAGGTGGGCAGCGTGCACGCGTAGGCAGTTCTCTTGAGGGGAGGCGTGTGCACGGGCGAGAGGATGTTGCTCAGATCTCTCAGCAGAGGCGTGCAGCGGGGTGCAGCAGGCGCAGCAGTCGAGGCAGCGGGCAGCGGCGTCGACGTCAATGTGGAGGTCAAGTGATTCTCCTTGTCGCCCGCCTGCATCTGGATGTGGAGCAGTGATTGTCGCTTCACGTTCACATTCAGATTTAGCTTCATGCGAGAGGCGGCTTTTGGGGTGGGCGTGGCAGTTGGCTGGAAATCGCTGTAGCTGCTTATGACATGGCCTCCAGCTGCCACCTCTCGATCCGGTTGAGTCTCCAGGTAGGACAGACGCGGCTGGTTGACAGCCCACTTCAGCATCTTCGTTCCTTTTTGCTCTGGCAGTGCTTCAATTGGTGTTGTTGTTGTTGTTGTGGGTGTCTGTAAAGAGCGCGAACAAAGTTGTTGGTTAGGTATTTCGAATAAATATGTATATATTTTTGTATGTATGTAAGTATGTATGCATGTACATACATATGTATGTATGTATGTCTAGGGCTGTCTTTTAATACTCTATGCGCACAAGCAAAAGAATGAGGGAATAATGTCTTAGAAGTGTATGATAACATAGCCTCCCTATCTCTCTCTCTCTCTCTCTCTTTAAATTAAATTTTGAAGTTTAACTTAAACTTGCCTATTTAAATAAAATTAAATTACAAATTCTATTCGATTTTTTTTTTTATTTTCATTTTTAGTTTCAGTTTCCATTTGATTTTCAATTACTATATATTTAAAATTTGTTATTTAAATTTGAAACTAATTTTCATTTGCATAGAAGTTGCGAAATAGAGTATTCAATAGTCGACTATAGTGTACAGCTTAATTTTTGGCTTTATTTTTTGTTTAGCTTTTTGGCTTTTGTTTGCGCCTCCTGTGAAGTTGTTCGGCGAGTTTTTTGGCGCGCTTTTCGGCGAAGAATTTCGCGATCTGGCTATATCAATATATACACACATACACCATATATACAATATACATATATAAAGATATGCCCTTTTAAGGGACAAGTTATGTGAGCTTTTTGGCTGACCA
This sequence comes from Drosophila koepferae, assembly GCA_030914345.1. Classification (NCBI taxonomy): domain Eukaryota; kingdom Metazoa; phylum Arthropoda; class Insecta; order Diptera; family Drosophilidae; genus Drosophila; species Drosophila koepferae. The sequence continues at coordinate 467,061 of JAUESR010000209.1, forward strand.
AAAAAAAAATGAAGCAAAAAACATAAGAAATCAGTGAAGCAGCAAAAATGAACTTCCCCCCATCCCTTTCGTATATTTCACGTACAATTGAATGCGCCATGGGGCGTGCGCCACGCCCACTTCTCGCAAATGAATTTATATTTATTCTTCTTATGATATGCACAATTGAAATCGAAATCTGTTCAGATGCTGTTGAGGAATTCGCTTTGCTTGCCACTTGCAATTTACCTTTTTCACAAGAATTTTGCAGCACTAGAAAAAAAATATTTGCAATATTTGCCTAGCAAATAAATATTTCACTATTCTCGTATTTATTTTGTCTCTTGGTTTATTTTTCGACAGCGGAACGCGCACGTGCACCCCAAACGGCGTTTGTTTTCGTACTAACTGAGTGAACTCAGTCGCCGCAAGCAGCAAAGCACAGAAACGTGTTGCGTGCATACATACAGAGAGAGAGAAAGCGAGAGAGCGAGAGGGAGAGAAAGCATGAATGAACACGAGCATGAAATCGAGAGAGAGGGTGAGTCGGCAAACGAGCGCTTGCGCCGCCAGCTTAGAGAGAGCGCAGAAGCAGCGCAGCTATGCATGAATGCAGCGCAAAGGAATTCATCGAGAGAGCACAGCACTAAGAGCAGACTGAGCGCAGGCATTCAAGGCCATAACTGCAGTAAGCCAAGTATGCAGCTGGTGGGTGGGCAAAAAAAGGACATACTCTGAGCAGGGATTAACATGACAGTCCCCTATAATTTGGGATATTAAAAATAAGAAATTATGGATGAAAAATAAATAAATAAATATATTTAAAAATATATTAAAATATTCGTTAAATTATATGACACCTGATCTTTAGGATAAATGTAATAGATAAGAATGAGTATCTAGAGTGAATATAAATTTTCATTTGTATATCAAGAGTCTTATTGAATTTTCATTGAAGAAATTATTTAGCTATATTATTATATAAAGTAGTATAAGTCTGTGATCTGAATGGACACACATACATATCTATACATATTGATATGTCAGTAATCTATATGGTTTACATATATTGTTATACACTCCTTCATGTCTATACATACATATGTATTTATCGTTTGGCCTATGTTTCATATAGCATAGTTCACATAGTCTACTTAAGAGACCGTAGACTGATTCCTAAATAGTGTGTACATAGATGACAATAGAGAAAAGTATATTTTAAAGTGTAAACATAGATATATCATGTACATACTATATACTATCTACATATCTACTCTACTACTCTCTACTCTACTCTATAGACTCTTGACCTCTCTCCCTGTCTGTTTCTGTCTCTGTCAACAAGTCTCTATACTATACTATAGTAGATATACTATCTACTATGCTATGTAACTTATATACTACAGAATTATATAGTGGAATCTGTTCTGTATCATATATATATACATAAACGATCTACATACATGTTATTATCTATATAGAGCACTCGCTCTAAGTATGGCATTCTAAACTAGAGCTCAGCTTCGATTCGGTGGTCAAAAACAGTTGGCAATGAAAACCACAGTTGGCTCAGGACATGCGAGCGTGTGTGTGTGTGTGTGTGTGTGTGTATTCACATGCATGTATGTGGTTGTGTGTGTGTGTGTGTGTCAGCCAGCTGCTGCTGCTGCTGCTGCTCCTTTGCGCTGCTTACGCCACAAAACATAATTTTCAATTACCTTTCTCGCAGCGTGTGGCTCCTTTCACCTTTGAGTTTTTCGCCAAGAAAAGGACAACAAACACACGGACACACACACACACACACACACACACACATACGCTGTATAAACCTTTGTACAATTTAGTTCATTGTTTATGGGACAAGCGCCGCTGCCGCTGCCGCTGCTGCTGCTGCTGCTGTCGCTGGCAGCGTCGCTGCCTGGCTGGCTGGAATGGAAAATGTTGTGGAAAATTGTGCAATTGTTTTGCAATTTATTGGTTGAAAGGGGCTCAGCATATGATGCTGCCGACGTCGATGCCGACGCCAGCTGCGACGCCAACGTCAACTTTTGTGAAAAGCGCAAATTTATGAGATTTTGCGAAGACATTGAGAATTGGCCAAGGCGACAGCTGTGCCAACCCAAAAGGAAAGGGCGAGAGCGAAGGAGCAGGAGAGCGCAAGAGAAAGTGAGACAGAGAATGTGCCTGAGATAGCTATCAAGAAAATACGTTTATAGCAGAGCTCCTGGCTTCTTCCTGTATCTTGAATGAGAATCAAAGGATTTCAGCTAAAAAACATAACGGGCAAATGTAGAGTCGCAGCATCTTCAGATCTCAGTATTCCATATCCGGTTGGAAGACCACCATGGGAAGCAATCCTCTACACACTAGTTTGGTCAACATTCCTTTGTACTGCATGAAGATGTCATATGGAGTTATTGTTGTTGTCAGTAGTTCCGAAAGAGGCCAATGAAACGCGTTCTATACGAAATTGCAATTCTGTGTGAAGTATTTGAAAGATCAGCTACGAATTGGAATGTGAATGAAGAACGATAATTATCGGATTGGCGATAATGGTAATGGTAATGGTAATAAAAGTGGCAATACTGCTAATGGTAATACTCATGCTAATACTGATACTAATGTTAATGGTAATACTAATGGCAATGTTAATGATAATGCTAATGGTAGTACTAATGCTAATACTGATACTAATGTTAATGGTAATACTAATGGTAATGTTAATGATAATGCTAATGGTAGTACTAATGCTAATACTGATACTAATCCTAATACTAGTACTGATTAATAATACTGATACTAATGCTAATGACAATGGCAATGACAATGACAATGTCAATGTCAAAGACAATGATAATGACACAATAATAACAATAATGCTAATGCTAATACTCACGCTAATAGTTGATGGCATTGTTCACTTTTTAGCTTTTGCCTTGATCTTCGATATCGATAACGTCACGGTTTCAGTTATAGGAATCCCTATAAAGGAGCTTAACTTGGTATTATGATAATCCAAAGTCTGGTTCCATTTGTCTCTTTTTTCCACTCCGAGCAGCTGCTGCTCCCGTTTTGAGCAATTGGTCAATAAAAAAAAAAAACGAAGAGGAGAAAAGACAAACAAAGAGGCGACTGCTAATGGAAATAAATCAATAATATGATCGAGCAAGAGCAGGACTAGGAGCACGAGCAGGAGTCGCAGGACTCTCAGTATAACTACGCGCGCACGTCTTAAGGGGCAGCTGCTGCCGCCTGCTGCCTCTTCTTCTTCGTCTTCTCCATCTTCCTCTTATTCTGCAGTAGCAAAAGGATCTTCACAATAATCTGTCCTTGTGACAGGCATTGAATCAAAGCCAATTTAACGCATTGGTCACTACAAACGCCCCTGCCTCGGAGAGGGAGAGTGTGCGCGCAAGAGCGTGAGAGAGAGAGGGAGAGAGCCGAGGGAAGATAAATTAGGACAGAGGATAAAATCGGTTCGCTAATAAATTGCCCAACAATTGCGCAATTTCTCATAGCCGAAAAATTGCGAAAATGGTAAAATCGTTTCACGCTTCTGACTACCTTTTTCCTTATACGAATTTTCCTCTTTATTTCTCACACGCAACGAGTGCGAGAGAGAAAGGGAGAGGGAGAGCAGGCGATAAAGTAGGTAGGGCTCGGGCCAAGGGCAGTTTGTTAGCTAATCTCAAGTCGTCAGATAGCGCCAGTTTGTTGCATGGCTCAAGGTCTATGGATCCTGGAACAGCTGTAAGGGATTAGAGATTGGAAGCATATCGAAGCTCGCCTTCGATGGATTTGACCTTGAGTAGAAGTGAAGTGGGCTGGAAAGGCGAAGGGATTGCCTAGATTTTTCGATTTTGGTGCTGGATATATATAGATTGATTCTAGAATTTGATTGCATGAGACCAAGCTGCATCCCAAATATGTAGTCAAAATGCAAGTTGACTTCCAATATAGCATATATTGTTCAATTCAAGTGAGTCGGTTTACAATTTGGAATAGTTAGGAGGTGTACCTGATATACGAATTTATTCACAATGTAACCTATTTGGAACTTCAAAATAATATTGAAAATTATGTGCAATTCAACTAGTTTGAGGCTTTGAGGCTAAGAATTGTAATGCTGGTAATGCTTATGATAAGTTGAAACTAAAGTTGAAGTTGAAAGTAAGTTGCAAGAAGTTGCTCAATTCAATGCAACAGTTGTTGTCGTTGCAGTTGCTTCTCCAGTTTGTGAACTTGCAATCATCTTGAGTTAATATTGAAATTTAATGTGTGGAATTGAATGGAGTTGAAATGACCCAGAATTGCGATTAGTGTATGTGTGGATTTAGTCGTTTCTTCAGATTAGATTGATTAGATTGATTAGATAGATTAGATAGCGCTTGTGATGGAAATTCTGTTGTTTTGAGGGAGGCTCGCTGCTCTCATTGCTCCATTAGGTACGATGCACTTGAAACAGCAATTGAAATTGAAATTGAAATTGAAAGTGAAAGTGAAAGTGAAACTGAATTATTTAATTGATTGACTCACAATTCTGCTTCTTGCGCTTGCGCATGGATTCCTGTATATCTTTCTCCAAGAGCATGAGTTCATAGGCCACCTTCATCATCAGATGGAACTGCAATCTGTACAAGAAGATCTGGAAGCGGATCAGCTCCTCGATTTGAGCCACCACCTCTTGACGGATCAGCCAAGCGCATATCAGACAGGCCTTATTCCTGTTATGCCAGCGATATTTGACCGTGCTCTGCTCGGTCTCCCCGATCACCTGAGTTCCCCGATTTTTGCGCAAGTGTCGCGTTATATTCTTCACAGTCAACTCGATCTTTTCCTTGGCGACCACGCACAGTGCAAAGAGCAGTGCGATAGAGCACAGCCCTATGATGCAGATGAAGTTCTGTCGAGTTAGGACCATTTTAGAGGTAAAGATTGCTGCACGATATATATATATATATATGTATATATATATTTCAAGGAGTGTAAATGAACTTCTAAGTCGAAATTCTCATGACTTGCTGTGTGCGCCCAATGTTGCAAACGTCATATCGGCTAAAGGCTCGATTTGTTTCGATTAAAATGTCATTCATTAATTGACATTTCAATCAAATCGATTAGATTTCATGTGAAATCAAACTCAAGCAAACTGCAGCACTTCATTCACACCTTTCTACACTCTCGCGCTCACGAACTCGTGCAGCGAGTTCATTTGTGTGTTTGCTTAAGGATTTCATATGCAAACTGCAGCGCTTCACTGTCTCCCTGTCTCTCTCGCACACTTGGACTCTGCGCAACGGAGTTCATTTGTGTATTTTCGTCTGGCGCGCTCTCCCACAAATTCCAACAGCCAACATGCCAATGCAGCCGCAGCCATATACTACTGCCAGAGAGTGAGCGAGAGAGAGGCGAAAGGGAGAGTGAGAGTTCTCCAAAGTGGAGAGAGCATAGGGAGTCGGTGGTGGTTGATTGGCTGGCCAGAGCTGAGCACGCAACATGACGTGCATAGCAAGAATCAGTCACATTGCGTCTGCGGCTCTGACAGCACGTCTTGCTCTGCTCCGCATTGCAAAATTTCGTTTCGTTTCGTTCCGTTTCGTTTCGCGAGTATAAACATTTTTTTTTTGACTTTACGGATTTTTTTTTGGATTATAAATATATATATTTATTTTTTTTGACTGTGTGAAAATATTTTTGGATATACAACTAAACGAACTACCCCTACCACGAAACTATACACATATTTAAAACAAGGTAAAGATACGAAGACAAGTGCATTGTGATTAGCTATTAAAAATGCATTAAATATCTCGAGCATGAAGGAGCGCAGAGGCACAGAGTAAAGCGTAGAGAGTAATAAAAATAAAAGTAGGCAACTCAAGTGTTCTGTGAGAAATGTAATTATAAAAACACCCCATTCAAAAATCATCGCAATTTTTAATTCATTTCAATACGAAATGCATTCAAATTGTGCGCGTGCGTCACGTTTGGGCTCGCATTTAGCACAGGGTATATGGGGTATATTGTGTGCATCGACTGAACAGAAATTAAGTTTTCTATCAGGCTGAAGACAACTAAATTTCTTATAGAAACTAGTGAAAGTCTTTAATCTCTCACTCTCTCATGTAATTCCTATGTGAACTCAGGTATTGCTGAAGATATTCGAATGAAATTTAATATTTGTTGCTTGTCAAAGCTAAAAGTAATTTATACATAATTTTCGGCGCATATATCTTATAACTGCCTATGTGAACTCAGCTCTCCTTGAAGATATCTTTATGAATTTTGTTACTCAGGCTAGCCAAAGCTTAAAGTAGCATATAAATCAATGCTAACCCTATAACTAGACTATAACATTCAGGAATGCCAAGAAACCCTCATAGCAACAGTTGATATAGGCATTAGAACTGTTGTATTTCTAGGGTATTTCAGCTACAGCTATGCTATTTCTATGGAATATATGCTTTTTATTTTTATTATTTTTATCGAGTTCCATCTGAAGAGCGCTTGAGTGCAAAACGAGGCGGGCAAATGCGCAAAATGCTTTCGCGCACTTTCAAGTGTTTTTGGCTTTTTTTGCGCGTTCCACTCGAATCGCATTGCAAATGGCAAAAACAGGCCGAGGGCAGAGCGAATCTGGCTCGGCTCGAGGCGCAGCTGGAGGCAAAATCTATCCAATTTCTCAACTTCCTTCATTCATTTGATTCAGTTTGTTTTTTTTTTTTTTTGCGCGCCTTCCGCTTTGCAGCTTTTGCGAATCCTTGCGAAAGAGCAAACTTGTTTCGCAAGTCGAGCGGGTTTTTTCTCCTGTTATCCTTTCATAGACAATGGCAATTCAGGCCTAACTAGCCTGATCCTTCGTGCGCATCTCTAACTCGTTCCATCTACCTATTCTTCTCTGCTTGCAGACTTTTCGCACAGCTGTCAAGATGCTGAAGTGGGCTGTCAACCAGCCGCGTCTGTCCTACCTGGAGACTCAACCGGATCGAGAGGTGGCAGCTGGAGGCCATGTCATAAGCAGCTACAGCGATTTCCAGCCAACTGCCACGCCCACCCCAAAAGCCGCCTCTCGCATGAAGCTAAATCTGAATGTGAACGTGAAGCGACAATCACTGCTCCACATCCAGATGCAGGCGGGCGACAAGGAGAATCACTTGACCTCCACATTGACGTCGACGCCGCTGCCCGCTGCCTCGACTGCTGCGCCTGCTGCACCCCGCTGCACGCCTCTGCTGAGAGATCTGAGCAACATCCTCTCGCCCGTGCACACGCCTCCCCTCAAGAGAACTGCCTACGCGTGCACGCTGCCCACCTTCGAGGCGGAGTACTCGCCCGGCCACAGGGACAACAAGGATCAGGCGGACAGCCAGCGGCACACGCAGGACAACAGGATCATTCCAGGAGCGCTCCTAGCACTGCGTGGCATGGGCATCCCAGACAGCTACTTCGAGAAGCCACGCTACCTGCAGCCAGCTGCCCCTACTCCTACTCCTGCTGCTTCTGCTGCTAGTGCTGCCCCTGCTCCATCAGCTGCGCCTCTTGCTGACCAGACGGCGCTCAGCTCCACCCAGATGGGCGATGTCACCTTGGAGCGCATGATCGATGCAATCCTGGAGAGCACGCGCAAGGCCCCAACTGCAGCTCCTCGTGCACGCGCTCGCCCTCATCCCCATCCTCGTTCCCGTCTTCGTCACATCTCTCGCTCTCGCTCCCACTCCCGCCCAGCTCCTCTGCCGCTCATCCCCGCGAGTCACTCGCCCACCTATCGACCCGCCTTCGATCCGGCCAGCGATCTGAGCGAGTATTGGCAGCCCAGCAATCCCAGCAATCCCAGCAATCCCACCAATCAGGATGCCTACGAGGAGAGGGAGGTGCGCTCTCCCCAGCAGGGAGCGGCAGATGCGTCTCTCTCCCTGGCGGGCAAGCGACGCTCTCTGCAGCAGCTGCGCAGGCAGCGCGTGGTGAGGCGCAAACGGAAGATCGCGACGAAGATCTCGTCGAGCGTGCGTCACTCGGCGCAGAAGCTACTCGCAGCTGCCGCCCGATCTGCCCACAAGCTGCCCCATCCCCACTCACGAGCCCCTGGCCAGAGGCACATCAGCCCCGACAGCGGGCACAACTCGACCAGCGACTGCGAGCTGGAGCTGGAGATGGAGATGGAAATGGAGCTGGAGCACGAGGCAAAGCTCGTGCCATTTGGTGACTGCATCGTGGAGGCAGCAACCAAGCGGCGGCTCAGCTTCTCCTTCCACGAGGAGCTCTTTGTGGAGCAGTGAAGCTGGTTCCATTCAACTGATCCTTTGGCTGTCCCAAATATTTTTAAACAATTTTTTTTGCTGTTGTTTTTTTTTCTTTTTTTTTAGCAAAATTGTTGCTAAAAGCTTTCAATTGCCTTTTTCAAATTTACATTCCGATCTAAGACTTTTTATCTTTAATTAAAAATACTTTTTTTTTTTTTTATCGTAATAAAATTGCCAAGATTATAAAAACAAAAACTAAGAGAGTTAATTATTTAACGACAGATCGAGATGGAGATAGAGAGAGAGAGAGAGAGAGAGGGAGGGAGAGCTTGCAGAAGACAAAGAGATCAGAGAAAGTTAGTCTTCAGATGGAGGAGATCTCTCGTATTTCTAATGCTTGAAGATTCCATCATAATCGTATGCTATATATATGATATATTGAGTATAAGACATATGTAATATATGATATATAAGAGTATAAGTATCATCTGTTCCCGAATTCCATAGGGAATTCGTCTTAAATATGAGTTGAAATTCATTTCAAAATTAATTTTTCCGCATCTATAACGAATTTCATCAGGAGATCCGAGCTTACACTGGCAGTTATATGATATAGCATGAATATTGCGCTGAGAACTGACTATAACTGCTTTGCATATTTCTGTCTGTCTGTTTAGTATTTTTTACCCGACCCATATTTCCCACCCTTGTTGAGGTTAGGTTAACCTAAAATTAATTTATACACTTGTGAAATGCATAAAACACAATATGAAACGTTGCAATCGGGCGCAATCGACTGCAACATACTCGTTCGCTCGATAAGGAGTGAGCATATGGCATATATGGAGGAGGTAGAAGAGTAGCTTTAGGCTGAGGCTGAGGCAAATATGTATAGATGGATGGTTAAATGAAGAGGCGGAATAATTGACGACGTGAGGACGGGTTAACTGGCGACGTAACGGGTGGACAATGTAGCGAGGTATTTCGAAGAAGAGCAGAGTCGGGCCAGATAGAGACTTTGTGTGGATAAGATATGTAGGTCATTTGGTCGAAACCAATATGCTCAGCCTGTCACGACGTGAACGAGCATGAAAACTCTTTGTATTTGTAATATTTGTAACATAACCGAAATCTAAGCTGCAACAATTTGTTCATAAACACAAAGCGGAATGGCGACTAAGCGAAGGTAGAGCTAAAAGTACGGTACGGTACGCGAAAGTTAAAGTCGTTGAACTACCCTCAACTGAACTGAACTGTCAGTTGTTGAATGCGTCTTGTGCATATCCTGTTCGTATCCTGTGCAAGGCATTTACATGGCATTTATCACACACCTGTGCCACGGTAGAGGCTCCCTAGGGCCGGGCTAGGGCCTGGGTGGGTGAACGATTTGCATAAATTTGCATTTGACCAGCTAACAATGTTTGACTCGCAGGATATATGTATGTATGTATACAGACAGGGCAGTCTGCGTCTGTGCCGCCTGAGCTGAGCCTGGCCATATCTCTCGCTCTGGCATTTTCAGCGTCACTCAAGTAGAACCAACTTATGCAAAAGGCAATATGGAACGGCAGCAGGAGCAGCAGGAGCAGCAGCAGCAACAGCAGCTGGCTGAGATCCTGACTCAAGGATGCAATTCAATGCAATGCGTGGGCCGTTAGCTTCTCGCTGACTGGCCTTAAATCGTCTATTAAATATGCCTTAAGTAAAATGCGCCCATTGTTCGGCTCTTCCTCCCTCGCCCCCTCCACTCCTCCACTCCTTGCTCAATTGAGTTTCTTTTATGGCACAGCAGCTGCTGCTGCTGCCGCTGTCGCTGTCGCTGCCTCTGCCTCTGTCTCTGCCTCTGCTGCTGCTGTTGCCGACTTCTGCTCTGATTTGTCACATAAAAGAGTCGCAAAAGATCCTTCAGATCCTTGCGTCGTCCTCGTCGCTCGCACACCTTGCGCCAATTGCGCCAAAAAGTTGGAACAACTGAGAGTCGAGCAAAACAAAAAACGTCAGCTGAAGGTTGATCGACTAGCAAATGCCCTGCCAAATTCCATCACTACTTAAATTCAATTTTACTCTTATCTAGGGGTGGGCCATACGCTAACTATTATATTCCTAGACTCTAGCTCTCAATTGATTTTGATTTCAATAATAAATAATAATAATAACGAGATTGAGAAGCGAGCGAGCAGCAAAATACATAACAAGGCTAAAGTATACCCCGTTTGCATACCTGCTTTGCGTACAGGGTATTGCAGAGCAAACAAATAACAAAATCGTGCCCTGGGGACAGCTGTCGTCGCTTGTGAGGGAGTCTCACTCACAGTGTGTCTGTGTGTGTGTGTGTGTGTGTGTGTTTTTGTGTGTATGGCACGTGGCAAGGCGTTTGCAAGTTCTCAAGTGTCGAGCAATTGGTTCAAGTGCTACCCAAAAATGGGTTAAGTGCCGGAAGCAGCAGCAACAGCAGCCAAATTGGAGCTGACCAAGCGCAAAAATGAAACAGAAACTAAAATATATATATAAATACTTGACAGAAATATACATATATGCGATATCATATAATACAAAGAGATGTTTATGTTACGATGGAGAATTTTATGCTTTGATCTTGGTTTGATATGAAGATCGTAGTAGGATCACAAAATATGAATTGGGAATTGAACAGAATGCAGATCGTAATATAATTATCATTGTATAAGGATCTTAGTATAGAGATCATAGTATAATGATCGATATCTTAGCATAGAATAGTGGTATAGGGTTCGTAGTGTAGGTATTGGGCATATTATAATGCAGAGATCGTTTTATAGAGAGAGTTTGCAGTAGTATAGGGAACTCAGAATACTGATCGTAGAATAGATATATTAGCAGAAGAAACACAATATAAGGATTCCAGTATAGAGAACACTTCATGCAAAGATTATGGCTGAAGCGATCTTGAGATCGTTGCGCGAACGCAGCTGGGCAAATACGAGTTGATAATGATTGGGCAACTCAATCAATGTCAGACGGGGCAATGTCAGCAATTGCAACTGTCAATAAATGGAGCAGAAGGACGCAGGGCAGGATTCGGCAGACAGGATCAAGCACAGCGCTGAGCCAGAGCAAGGGACAGGGCCCAGTTGACTAATCCCAAGCGATGTGCGCGATAAGTTTCACGACGTTCAACCGAAGGTATTTTCTATTTTGCCAACTATTTGTATTTGTCAAGGCAACTGCAAAGAGAGAGCGAGAGAGAGACAGAAAGAGAGAGAGAGAGAGAGAGAGCAAGACGAGACGATTAATCAAGGTGACGTGTGCGCATTTTTCGTGCCTCAGCTAACTTCGACTGTGCCTCGTCTCGGTTTTGTTTTCATTCTTTGGCTGCCAGGGGACATCTTGCCTTGCGGGCAAACAGTTCGGGGTTTGTATTTTTTGACGCGGGAACATATCCTGGCAGACCTCGGCCGAGTCCTGATTGAGTTTTTGTCCTGTGCCGCTCTGCTTCTGTCCGAAATGCGAGCGCAACGTGTGAAATTGGATTTTCATTCAGTTTTTAGCTTACCTTTTGCCTTCCCTTCGACTGGGTAATGCTAGTGCTGAAATATTAGCTAAAGAGTTCCCTTAGCCTTGATCGATTTTGATCAGAGTTTCTTAGCTTCTCTCTACCAATGCTGCTCTGAGATTGCCCAAGATCGAATTATGCTATCTTATTAGTGAAAAATAGAAAGGTGTGCGAATAGCTGTCTGTAAGAGTTAGCATAGCCAGCGTAGTATAAAGATCATAGCGTAAAGATAGGACAAAGGATTTGTAGAGTGAGGATCGTAGCATAGGAATAGAGTATGCCTGAAATCCTATAATCAAATGACAATTATCTATGAACGCCTCTTCTTCTGTTCGGCAAAATCAGAGTGAGTATGAGAGAGAGAGAGAGATAGGAATAGGCATCATATTTTCTATCTAAATCAAATATAAACTCTGTCGATCGATCTGGCTCAAAACTCTTAAGCTCCAGCTGTGGCATAGGCAAAAGCAAAAGAATATGAACAAAAGACGCCCACATGCTTCGCAAGGGCCTTGAATCGTTTCTTATTGTCGTTAAGGGTTAAAGAATACAGATGAGTCAAACCGCAGGATCAAACGATTCAATCGATAAGCATTTGCATTTCAAAGCGGGATAGACAAAGTGAGAGAGAGAGAACGAGAGAGCAGAGAGCGAGAGGTGTTGAGGTAGTGGTAGAGGTAGAGGTAGAGTCAGAGAGAAGGGGTTGTCCGGATGCTGTATGTTAATGTTGTTTGCACGACAAACTTTGACACGGACAATGCCAAACGCAAAACTAATAGATACATTAATGCCGATGATCTCTTACAGGATAACCGAAGAGTTCGGATGGAGAAAAGGTGTTCGGGTAATTAAAAATCGTTGCGGGTCAGCGTTTGAGAGAAAAGGGGTCAGAGGTGGTTGGCCAAGATGCTAAGATGCAAAGCTGTTTGCACTTCGACTCAGATTCGGGTTTGGCTTTCGCTTAATTGCTTTCCATTGCTGTTTACCGGTTCTCAAGCACTTAAACCAATTTCATTCAGCTTTCCGGCTAGCCGTGTGTTTGCCTTAAGGCTTTCCTGATTCTGAATCTGATTCTGATTCTGATTCGATAAACTTTTCGCCTGGGTTAACCAAGGCCTCAACCTCAACAACATCGGACAAAAGTAAACATAATCTTGATCTCCTTTTCGTAACTTTGTTAGGAAAACTCGACAGGAAAACTCGCAGCTATCTCAAGTCCAATGGGCATTGTCTCAATTAGAATGAAGAATGTCCTATCGCCTCGCATTTCTTTCCTATCCGAATCATTTGTTAAGTATTTACTTTCATTTATTACATAATGCTCATTGTTCATATTTTATAGCTCTGTTCCCCCCACCCCACAGCCGCTCCCCGCTCCTCGCTCGCCTCTCTTGAGATCGCGCCGCAATATTTACACACAAAAGTTGTCATAAGAAACGCATTAAAAAGTTCTTCCCAATTCGTGGGTTATTTGGCTAAAGTGCTCGTAAAACTCAAACTTTATTGCTGGGCGCTATTACATGAATAAGCAGTTACGAGTTACAGGACTCGAGGATTTTCTTTCCCACTTTACGATCGGGCCGCTAAGTTTTTATGACTCGCCCATAAATCGCGACAAGGATTCGGGATTCGTCGCAACATCCTTCATTGACATCAACAGAGAAATATCATTAAAATCGAGTGGCTCTTCGGGGCGTGTGGCAAAAATTTAATGACACAAACACAGAGAGAGAGTGAGAGAAGGATAATAGAAGACAATGAGCAAGAGAGCGAAAGAGAAGGGAAAATTGCAGCTTGAGCCCGCATCATCACAGATGAATTGCGCTGTGCGAAAACGTTTCAAATGTTTCGAAATTAGCGTATGCAGCAGCTCATTAGTAAAGTGCTGACTACATTGGCTACTCTGGGGCGCACAGCGTTGCCAGATTATGCAGGCCAGTTGCCTAGATATGAGATAGAAGTAGCTGCGAGCTGTAGCAGTAGCTGTATGAGATACGAAAGTATCTAAGAGCATCTGAAGCATGAAGTATCGAAAGTATCCTTGAGATACAAGAGTATCTATGATATTGAAAGTAGCTAAAAGTTACACGAGTATCTATAACCTATATAAATCTAGCTAGAACTATATATAGATATAAAAAGAACTATCTATCTATCTATATAGATCTATCTATATAGATCTCTAGCCAAAAGTCACTAGAGTATCATTGGGATTTTCTTTCATTGCAAAAGTATCTGAAAGATTCAAAAGTATCTGTAGATTCAAAAGTATTTACTAATCTATTCTTTTGCCATATTTTGATATTCGCATTCCTTTCCCTTCCTTTCTAGTAATGCTCATATAATCATCTTTAAGAAGAGCTGCAAATGTATCTGTGAGATACAATTGTCCAGTTATTCTTCTTTCAATTGTTTCTCTTTGTTATTTGGACTATTTCAATGCATGGAACCACTGTGGCAGTTGGCTTTAAGTCCACTGCACCACTGTGCAACTAAATTGAGTTGAGGTGAGGTCCTGGCTGGCCCTTCGAGATGCCGCTGCACCTGTCTTCGTCTTCATTAAGTGGCCTCGACGTCGAGCGGGTGTCCAAAAAAAAAAAAAAAAAAACGAAAGAAAAACAGAAATAAAATTCGTTGCTCTCGTTTAGAGTCATCGGCCGGCACTTGAGGCCGACTCGCTCGATAGGCAATCAATAGAGAGCCGAGACACGAGGCAAAGTGGCGAAGAGGGAGATATAGGAAGGTAGCGAAGTCCTTTGCGACAGGACAAACGATCGTCAATCGTGGCGCGAACAGGTGCAAACGTTCAGTTTAGCAGGCGTTGCCTTAGCTCTTCGCCTGATCCACATTGCTTTCGATTGGACTCCTTTGATGCGTTGATCCTTTGGCCAGCTACTGCATAAATGCAAATTCAATGCCCCAATGCATCGAGCATCGAGCATCGAGCATCGACAGGAGCTAATGGACATGGGACGAGCCGTAAATTATTCGGAATCGGATTAAGTGCCAGGCGTAGCAAATGTCCTGCAAATGCAGCCTGTAAGCTGCTGCCTCAACGGGTTTGCCAGAGATCCTTAGGCAAACAGCAGGTAGCTGCTGGGCCATTTAACAATGGGCCAGCAAGGCATCTTAGCACACAGTGGACAGGTCTCGAAATTGTGAAAAACCGAAGCGAATCGCCAAGCAAAAGGGTATTACGCAAAGACTAATCCCAAGCTAGAGCCTATGGCGAGGCGCGTGTCCTAATGCATGAATGAAAATCTCTCGCTAGCTGAAAAATCTTAGTTAGTGTGAATGGGCAAAGAAGGAGTGAGAGAGAGAGGGGGAGAGAGAGAGAGAGAGAGAGAGAGAGAAAGTAGCCGAAAGGAGAATGGGAGAGACAGACAGACAGTAATGAAAGAGAGAAAGAGTCAGCTTTGGAGTATGCCCCTTGTATCTAAAGGTACTCTTTTTACTCTCTCTCTCTCTCTGTGTCTCTGTATCTCTTTCCTCCTCTCACTATCTATCACTTTTGCATTTGCCGAGATCCTGTCTAAGGAGCTGACTGTGTCGAATGTCGAATGCCTTCATGAATGTTGTTTCTCGAACCCGTTTTGTTTTTCCCATTTTTTTGTTTTTGCTTCGCATTAATTGCCCGTCTGTCAGTTGCATTTTTATTCAATTTCTCGTTTGCAACTGGATTTGGGACACTTCTGCTAGCTGGCAAACATTTGCTTAGCACTGAGTGTTTGTGCTGACAATTAAGCAAGCTGATTTATCTCTCTCTCTCTCTCTCTCTCTCTCTCTCTCTCTCTCTCGTTCACTCACTGTCCGCGCATTAGGCTAGCTCATTAATCAGCCCAGACTACAGCAGCTATTCCCGTTTCTGATCTTATGCTAATGCCGAGTCGAAGTCAAAGTCGACTTCGACTTCGAATTCGAATTCGAGGTTTTTATGAGCAGCACCTGCAGTTGCGCCCCCGCAGGTGTTGTCGACACGCACGCTGGGCATTTACATAAGAAAAAGGCGCGTGGCTGTGCAGCAGGATCAGCCGGATGAGCTGGATGAGCTGGCTGTTCAAGGATCAACCTGTTAGGCAGTCACAGCTGCCGCTGACGTTTATGCTAAGTAGGCTCCAGGCCCCAGCCTAGGCTCTAGTTCCTGTTCGTTCCTTCTCTTCAACTGCCTCTTCCACTTGCTGCACTTTTATGTTGACATCTCATCGACCCTCATCAAATGCGTCGATTTTAATGTTTTTCTCATTTTTCACGCGCATTTTCCGCCTGCCTTCCTGCCTGCCAGCCAGCCAGCCAGCCAGCCTGCTGACCAACTGGAAAGACGGTAAAGGGTTGTAAATAAACCTCCGATCTGTCCATTCCTTTCTGTCTCTCTCTCTCTCTCTCTCTCTCTCTCTTACTCACACACTCTCTGTCTGTTTAAATTTTCCCATTGTTTGTTTTTCTAAACGGTCAGCACTGCGACACGTGTCATGCGTTTCTCTTTAGGTCAGTTTTGCATGTGTATACTCTGTAATATGTGTCCAAAGGGTTGCTTGCAAAGCACACCTTATACGATATATAGGACAATAATCACAAATAAGCCTTGATTACTGAGATAGAGTTTGTAGATCAAACTGATACAGCATGTATATAAAGTACATATTAGTAATTTACAGGGTATCTACCTGTCCATTAATTATGAGCGTGTGTTTAACTCTGTATGCCCGATGTAGATCAGCTAAATACAGTATGCGGACATACTTTGATATGGTGACTACAATTTACAGGGTATCCACAAGTCAGTCGACATTGAGTACTTATGTTCATCTCAAATATAACCTAAATCCATGGCGCATAATATGACTGCCACTGAAATATAGCCAGCAAAATCATTATGCTCTCAAAATATACAGGGTATCTGCAAGTCGGTCAGCCATATAAAGACAACTTTTGATAGAGACTCAATAGTAAGATCAATGGAATTGGACACTTTTGTATGGATTTTCTATGTTATAGGGTATCTGCTAGTCCATCCGGCAAAGACACTTTAGTCACATTTGCTAATGGTCAACCCTTGAAGCGAATTGTTTTGACATTTTGATTTGATGCGATATGAAAGCGAATGCAATGCATAAATCATAAGCCAAACCTCAGGGCGTGGTGGGCCGTGGTCAAACCGAAACAAAGGCGCATGGGAGAAAAACAGAAGAAGAACAAAGGAAAGACAGAGAAGAGAAAGGCGAAAGGCGAAAGGCGAAAGGAGAAAGGCAGAAAGACGATAAGCAACCAATGTGCAATATGGACAGCCAAAAAGTCGCAATGTTTGGACAGTGCGACAAAGAGAAGCCACTGCGAGGGCAGAGAGGGAGAGAGAGCGTGTAAGAGAGAGAGAGAGTAAGAGAGAGTGAGAGAGAAAGCTGTGAATCAAGTTGGCGGCAAATTAATTTGTTGAGCAGCCGTCCCAAGTGGGAACCGGGCGAACGGGCAAACGGGACAACTGCCGTGGCTGATCTATCAAACTCATTTGACAGTTGGGCTAGGGTAGGTACGTTGCCTCGTCTCTAAACAGGACACGTTGGCTCAAATGCTCGCTTTTCCTCGGAAAAACTGATAGATAGACAGAGCTGATGCCGTTGCGCTCTTGATGTCGCATCTTTTGGACTCATTTGCATTTAACCCTTTGAACGCCCCTTTTGCCGGCGCCCAAGACGCAGCGGGACATCTTCGAGTCGTCCTCGACTTGATTTCGTGTCCTTTGCGTTGTTGTTTTTATTAAAAATGAGAAAATTGTCGAAAACAATCTCGCTTTTTTTTCCCAACTATTTTTCCACTTTTCACGTTTCTTCTTCACTTCTCGTGCGCTCGCAGTTCAATTAAATATGCAAATTGCTCGCAGATGATGCTGCACAATTGTCAACCGACTGCGATCGTTCCCCAAGTGATTTATTTTCCGAAACGGGACACTTCAAGTTGCGCTTAATTAACTAATTGCTTTTCAAAGAGAACGGGGTGGGGAGAGCACGGGGGGGGGGATGAGGTAGATACGTAGAAGTAGAAAGTAGAAAATAGAAATAATGAGATTTACATTCTGACAGAGAGAAAGGAAGAAAACGAGGAGTGCTGAAGTGGACAGATAGAAAGAGAGACAGAGAAAGACAGAGTGAGCTTGTGAGAGAGAGGGAGAGAGGGAGAGATGGAGGCAGACTAACCTACTTCTTTCTGTACTAAATTCTTTCTGCTAAACTTCCTACATACTTACATCTATCTACTCCTAATGTATGTGTATCTAGAATAGCACAAGCGTATGCATAAGATGCAAAGATGTCAATGCAATACCTTAGTATTTATAAGAAAAGTCTGCAGCAATGCATAATGCCAGCCATAAGACATAATCTATAAAATACTCTTCTATCTGTGAGATACAAACTGTTAGATACAAAAGTATCTGAACAAATGTAACTAAGGAATGAATACTGGATAGTCACATGGGCACTATTTGTTTTCTACAGCAGCATTCTCTGCATACAAAGGACTCTTTGGGAGGTAAAGGTATCAGGATATAAAGTATCTCTAAGATGCAAAAGTATCTTCAAGGTTGAAAATGCCAGATGAAGAAGATGCAATACACAAAACTATCTTCGAGATAAAATCATATTTTCAACATACAATAATGCAAGCTGCAAAAATATCTGCAATATACACAAGTATGTTCAATATATCTGTAGGTGAATCTGTTTAATATATACATACATATAAAGGAATATATGTTCTACTTGAGCTAGGTAAACTGTTTTATTCCTCTCGATAATGCAAACTTCATTGAAACTGAAAATTTGACAAGGATTTCGTTAAGCTTTTTTTTCGAGTGCCTGAAATCCTGGAAAAAAAAAGAGAAGAAAAAAAAACAAGAACAGAACGAAAGCAAAACTAAGCATGAAATCTGAAATTTCCGAGCCACTGAGCTGCAGTCGTCTTCGGCGTCTTCGCCGTAATCGTCGTCCTGCCGACAGGATGAAGGGCTGCATCACGAAAGGACAATGCAGCAAAGGAGGAAAAAAATTATATATATTCGTATGGCGAACGTAAACTAAATAATTACAAGGCACGACGGCAGCACAAACAAAAACAAGGCGACGCAAGACGGACAGCGCACCAAAGCCGCCTCGACACCCATGGCTATGGCTCGGGGTACGTGAAAGGACCCCGGCGCACCCATGTTGCACGCAACGCAAGAAAGGAAGAAAAAAAAACTAAACCAAATTGAAATTGAAATTGAAATCGTAATTGTAAATGAAAATCTAGGTGTAATTGCAACGACTACAAAAAGCAGAAGGAATGCAGAAGAAAAAAAACTAGAGCATGTCCTTGCTGTGTGTCCTTGCGCCTTGTTGCTGTTGCTGTTGCTGTTGCTGTTGCCGTGAGGGGTGAGCAGCCTTAAAAAATTGCCGCTTTCTTCCGACACTTTTTTGTGGGTTGTACCCTTTTTGGCCTTGGGAAAGTCGCGGCTGCGCTTTCCTTTTCTTTTTTCCTATTCTTGTTCTCTGCTTGATTAGATTTGATTTGTGTTATTTGTGGCATTTCGCTACTCGAAGGGCTCAGAGTCGAGCTCTGCTCAGCTGGTCCTCGTCCTTCGCCAGGCTACATTTAATTTCTAAATTATTGTTACGCCGCTCAGCGCTGTGAGCTGGGCGTGGCACTGGATCGGTTCGTATTTTTGTTTTGATCAGTGCGAAATTATAGAAATTATCCAATTTCAGTGTTGGCAAGCGCCTCGTGACTTTGCTCAACACTCTTTCTGCTCTCGATGTCCCTTGCCAGCTAATGAGGCAATTTAAATGCTAATTCTCATACTTTAAGCGCACTCAACAAAAATATCAAATTATAATCCAAAACATGTTGCTAAAGGGGGTTGGGGGTGTCCTGCTACTGTGCATCTCTCCCTCTCTCTCTCTCTCTCTTTCTCTGTTTGTGCCTGCAGCATCAGGGTTGGGCTTACAGCCATAAATATGTATATGAATATGAATATGAATATGAAAGCTAATTTGAATATTCAAATGTGGCAAAGTTGACTAATACGATTTGAAGTTCAATGCCCAAAAAAGTCGCCTTCAATTGGCTTGAGAGAATCGCCGAGAAGAGCGCATCATTACAGATGCATTCAACGATAATAGTTTTCAATGTGGATTATGAGTGTTTAGCTAAGAGTAGCAAAAGCTATTCGATTGCATAAGTAAGTGAAAGATATGTATCTAGATTAATAGTTAATATATTTTGATTGGCTTCTTAGAGGCACAAAAGTATCTAAACAGTACAATAGGGTTATATTTCTCAGATACAAACGTTCTCTTGTCACGTTCAAAGCATCCATAAGATACAAAAGTATCTTTTATGTACTCTATGACATGCATATCGCAAGAGAATGCCTTGAGATACAAAGCAAGCGTCTCTTTGATATACAAAAGTATCTGTCAGATACAAAAGTTTTTATCCAAAGAGATGCTACGCGAACATATAGATGCTCATAGCTGTTAGATACGATTGCCAATGGCATCCATGTGAGATACAAATGTTTCTCTTAGCAACAGCAATTCACTCATATCAAATAGATAAGGTTAGAGTTGGCCCTATGCAAATACAAGTTATGCATGAATTCATTGTTGGCTCAGCTATTCAATTGAATTGAATTGAATTGAATTTTGAATAGAGGTGAATAGAGCTTTCCCACCCTCTTTTCATTTTCTAGCTCAGTGACGGATGTTTTCAAACATTTTCCGAGCATGTCAGCGTGCGCTCTTTTTTCCCGTTTTTTTTTTTTGTTATCTATTTGTTTTTTATATTTTTGAATATTTGTGTTGGCAGCGTTTGGTCAGCGACAGCAACAACAATGGAAACGAGAATGAGAATGCGCTGCCTAAACAAACAAAAGCTGCGCGGCTGCTGCACGGCTGCTGCGAACGCGTGCGCGTGCGCGACTTCAACCTGAAAGAAGGGAAAGCGAAAGGTGGAAAGCGGAAAAACTGACCGCATGCGAGGTCAGCAGCAGCTGACTCAAAGGCACAAAGGCAAGAGGCAAAAGGCTTTTAGCCTTTGCTCAGCAAAAAATTTGAATTTCATATTTTGTTTACTTTGATAAACGGGCGTGGCACGCTAAGCCGCGACAATGGGCGGCGATTAAAGTCATAATTTGTGGGATTAAGTTTTCAGCTTTCAGTTTTTTGTTTTTTTTTTTATGGATGCAGCAAACCGAGCAGCAGGAGCAGCAGCAGCAGCAGCAGCACTCGAACGCAGCGGGTCACGAACTACTTGCGGTTCTATACATATATATGTACATATATATATTTCGTAAATTATAACGAATTATGACATATTAAGATTTATATTTATGACACAAAAGGACTTTTTGCCAGCGAGAAATGCAAAGAAAAGGAAACTGCGCACAGGAGGCGACCGCAAGATGAGAGGCGCCTTCTCACCTTCGCGCTGCAGCCTCCTGCGCCTGCTCGAATTTCAGGGCGCCGAGCCTTGGACAACAGGCAAAGGCAAAGGCACAGCTGTTGCCTGGGCGAGTCCTTGCGCCGTTTTTGTGTCTCTCGCACAGTTGCCTCGAGCTGCGTATTATGATTTCATATATAAAGTTTGATTTATTGTTTTGCTTATATTGTTTTGCAATACATTCAGGTATTTCGTTTTTCGGTTTCATTATTATTATTATTATTATTTTTTTTTTTTGGCAAATGCCTTTCGCCTTTGTTATCCTTGCGGCGCTTGTCCTTGCCATTGAGCCTGTTCGCTGTGCGGTTTCTGCTTTCTGCAATATTTATGTTAATTTCGTCTCTCAACGGTTTCTGCCAAGTCAGTAGCTAATGGCACATCGAATCATTGACTCTCGCACATCCTCTTTAGAGGCGGCACGAAATACGACGAGCGCTCATTGTTTACGTATGTTTGACTGCATTGCACGTTGAGTCGAATATATTATTATTAGAGTATTATCTTATTTTATATATAATTATACCTATTATGTATACATATATTATTGAAATTATTAAGGATTCGTCTAACGAATAATATTTGCAACAATTTCCAAGCGAAGCAACATTGAGACATGGTTAAGGTCTTCCCAAGGTTTTACATATACATTTTTCTACGCGCAAAAGTATGCAACAGTATTTAATACTCAATGAGCATGTTCACAATATGTGCATGTTAGCCAAGACAACAATCAATTCAGTTCAACATAAAATTGATATGTTTGTGTCTTAGCTAAATCGCCTGCGCTCAAAAGTAGGCAACAGTTTATATATACTATTTATAAACCTGATCAAATTTTGATGCTGTTTCTCCGTCTGAAACTTTGAGTGCCCCCTACAATTTTCACGAAATTTCTATATCAATGCATTAGTATTAAATAATTTTTATTTATCATAATTTTATAATATAAACTTTGATCTTTTACAAAAGTGCGTTAATATAAGTATTTAGCGAGATTCGTGCTAAAAAAAAATATATGTATATATAATAAGGGATAATACACAATATAATAATAATAATCATATATATATATATATATATATATATATATATATATATATATATATGAATGTTAATAATGAACATGACTTTTCTTATGGCAGGCCGCAGACGCCTTCAAAACTTGCACACACACATCTAATATATATATGTATATATGTATAATATAAGATGCAATATAGAATCTGCTATAATGACCTTTCGCTATATATGTATGTATGTAGCACTATATAGCAACATTAACTATATTTCCAATTCTTCTTCTTCTGAGCACTTTCAAAAATGTTTGTAACTTGATTTTAGAGTTAGCTTTATAGTTAGTTTCATATATGCATATCCTTGCTCTGCTGCGAAATTGTTGTTTTTGCTTGCAACATGTTTTCAACTTTCATTAGTTTACAAAATTTGGTGATCTGCAGCTATATGGAAAAGCATATAGCTTATGGTATAACAAAAAGTAAGAGAAATCAAATAGGGGATTTTTGTTTTTCTTTTGACTACTGAGCTGAGGCGTCTACTGTCTACTGTCTAGTGTCTGCTGTGACTGTCGACCGTCTACTGTCGCCTCACTGTGCGCTCACGCTCCCTGCCGCTCTCCTCGCGTTGAAGGCGCGGCGGCGAGTTTTGTCCGCTGCCTGGCGCAGCTGCGCCAGCTCCTCCGCCTGCTGCTGAGCCGTTCGAAATGCGTGCTTTGCGCGAACGCTTAAACTTGGCCATATCCTCGCCAAAGACGTCGCCGGTGCGCAGCGCCGAGATCAGATCATCGAATTCGCCCTTGTTGTCGCTCTTGGTCAGTGAATCGCTGCCTGAGCCGTTGCCATTGCTGGCGGACTTCAAGCCCAGATTGCGAGCAACGCTGCTCATAAGTCCGGTTTTATTTTTGCGCTCGATGGTGCGTTTCTTCAGCTCTGCCTCCTGCTTGGCGCGCTTCTCCTCCTCCTCCTGGCGGCGACGGAAGCTCTCATTGTCGTGTCGCGCCTCCGCGAATGCGGCGAGGAATGAATCGAAGATGCCAAAGAATTCGTCCGGCTGCAGCACTGAGCCATCCTCGCCAAAGAGCCGCACAGCCCGATCGAAACGTGTCTTCATGTCCTGGAATTTATCCTCGAGCTCTGCGAAACGCACTGAGGCTTGAGCATGAAACTCACGCATCACTGGCAAGAAGCGATCGCCCTGCTGTGCCGGTCCCGAGCTGCGATGGAATTCGATTTCACGCGCCACATCCGCCAGGCCCGTGCGCAGCATCTGTATATCCTTGTCCATTTCGCCGAGAGAAACTTTCGATGCTTCGCGCACATGCGGTATATCGTCTTCCAGCTTGAGCAGATCCTTGAACTTCTTCTCAATCACCTGCACCAAATAGTGCAGCAGTGTGGTGCCCTTGGCAGCGCTCGACTTTGTGTCCGCCAGGCGATTCAGCGAGGCGAGCCTGAAGCCCGATGCATTGCCGCGTGCACCACGATTCATGTAGTTACCTGTCAAGTAAGGGAGCAGTGCTGAGACTTTTCATAGTTTTCAATAATTTTGATCTTACCCAACGCCAGGACCAGCTCGAGCAGCTTGCGCAAACGTCGTGAGCGTGCTACCTCTCTGGATGCCTCCATAACGCTGGTGATGCGCGGTATTAGATCGTTCACTGTCAGCATAAAGCGCTTCTTGTAGTGCAAGCTCTTCAAGCGCTGCTCGTAGTGAGGAATTCTACAATAGCATGGAATGAGAGACGCATATAATATTAGATTCAACTCTTTATAGTGATAGTTATAATCTTCATCTGGCAATCATTTCACTCACTTGGATATCTCATAGAGAAAACGATCCGCACGTGCCAGCGACTCAATATCCTCGCTGTGCTCATCCAGCAGTGCACGCTCCTCAGCAGATGGCGTAAACTTGAGCAACTGCTCGACCATATCCAGCGCCAGCTGCTCATTGCTATCCATGGAGAGTATGGCTCTGTAAGGGCAAGTAAACATAGTTAACAGATAATACGATTCTCGAGTTCGACGGCATTGCACTCACTTGGATATATCCATGTCGCTCATCTTGAGCTTGCTCAACAATATCGTGCAGTTCTGTGCGCGTCGTCCATCGATAACTGAGAGCACCTTCTGTTTGTTTTTGCCAGAGACACGCAAATCCTCATAGGAGCCATCGGTGGTCTGTGCGTTGGGAAGGAAGAAGGGTTAGATTGTTGTTGGAAAGAAGCGATTCTCCTTTCACAAACATCCTTATCGCTTTCAAGGAAACTTACCGAAACGCCATTCTTCTGATAGGCCGAAAAGAGTTTATCTATGGACTCGAGTTCCATGTTGTTGTAGAGCTTGCTTTCGTCCAGCTCGCTCCAGACGGTGCCCTGGAGCTTGGCATCGGGTAGCTTGGACCAATTGAAGCTCTTCAATGGATTTGTTGGCTGTGGCACGTTCTTCTTTGGCAACTCCACTTTGGGTGGTGCTGGAGCTGCAAAACACGTTTCCGATTCGTGAGTCTCGAAGAGAGGAAGAGCTGTGTGTGTGTGTGTGCTACTTACCCATTGTTGGCGTCATGCTGGGTGGTGGTGGTGGTGCACCGGGACAGGGCGGCGGTGGTGGCGGCAACATGGCCGGAGCCATGGGCGGCGGTGGCGGTGGCACCGCCTTGAGTGGCGGCGGTGGTGGCGGTGGCGAGACGGCACCGTTGCAGCCAGTGAGGCCAGCCACCTTTTGGTCATCGGGTATGCTGCCCTCGGTGACGAGTCGCTCGAGGCGTGCGCGTTCCTGTTGCTCGGATTGCAGACGAT
Source organism: Drosophila koepferae (assembly GCA_030914345.1). Taxonomy (NCBI): domain Eukaryota; kingdom Metazoa; phylum Arthropoda; class Insecta; order Diptera; family Drosophilidae; genus Drosophila; species Drosophila koepferae. The sequence continues at coordinate 492,098 of JAUESR010000209.1, forward strand.
GCTGCAGATCCTCGGCCTTCATCTCAGCGGTCTGAGCACGTTGCACGGCCTGCGAGTGTTGAGCGGACTCCTTCTCGAGGCGCTCGCGCATGCGCGCTAGGCTCGTCTCGAGATCCTCCTTCTCCTGCATGCGCAAGTCCAGTTCCTGCTCCTTTTTGGCCAGACGCGATTGCACCTCAAAGTTCTCGCGCTCCAGCTCGTCAGCTCGCTTGCGCGCCTGCGTCAGCTGCTCCTCCTTGACCAGCAGGCGCACCAATTTGTTGACATCGATCTGAAGTGGCGCCACATCCGGATCGTGCACAGGCGACTCGCTGGCCAGCTTCAGCTGTTTGCCCGGATCATCGGGATCACTGATCAGATCGCTGCTCGGGCGCTGCTCCACCTGCAGCACAATCTGCTGCACAACGCGATCGATCAACAGCCAATGCTCCGTGCAGTGTCCAGTGTCTGAAAGAACGAACAGAAGTTCCATTAGTTGCTCAAGAGAGATGCCTCCTGTTCACTTACAGGGCAGCAGCAGCATGTGCTGCAAGAGTGAGAGCATGTGGGGATAGGCGGGCGAGTGGCTCAGCTTGCGACGCAGCAGCTCGAACATGGAGCTAGCGCTCTTCGTATCCACATGCTCCTCGTTGAAGCGACGGGCAAACTCTTTCTCATCCTCGGCACGCACCATCTCAAAGAAGTCCTTCAGAAGGAAACAGGATTAATCAATTGAATTGCAAGTGGTTTGGGCCAGTGTTGACTTACCAAATGTCTGTCCAGGGTTTCGTTCTCATGCGTGCGCAGCTTATCGATGACTGGCTGAATGCCCAGCATGAGGAATTCATAGCGCAAGTGTAAGCGAAACTCTAGATTCTCCTGGCCCGGTCCGTAATTGAGCACCGCATTGACAAACGACATCAGGGCCGTCTTTAGATTGACATTATCCCTATAGGCATATGTGGAGCGATCCAGATCATTGACAATGCTCTGGAAGCGCGTTCGCTCCGTTGCGAACTCCTGAAAGTGCAGCATCGCCTGCAGAACCTTGCGATGTCCGCCCGGCACCAGGCAAACAGCGCCCAATATCTCCAAAGCCGATATCTTCGTTCTGATGTTGTCCGCTGCCAACGAGCGAGCGATTGTATCGATCGCCGTCGGATGGGCCAGCACATGGGCACGACCCATCGAGTTGTTCATCAGCGCCTTGATGCACCCAATCAAGCTGGTGTGCAACGAGCTGTTCGCCACGCGTATGTCCAGCTGTAGCAGAAGATTCAATAGGGCTGGCAAGCCATCCAGCTCCACGAAGCGCAGCACAAAGCTGTGCGTGGAGGTGCGCAACGCCGTCTTCAGGGCGTCCACGAAGGCGGCATGATTGTCCATCCGGGTGTTTAGCTCGTGGCTAGGCGAATCCTCGGGCGATAGCGATACGTGCACCACCAGTTCCTTCAGACGCTCTATGTAGTGCTCTGCGGTCGGGGGTTGGGTTATGGTGGCTGCATCGGGTCCATCGGTGGCATCGACTGGCAGCTTGCGCGAGCAATAGATTTGCCATTTCTTCTGGGCGGGCAGACTGAGCATCGCCTCCTTGTTGGGCGCCGTCAAGTCCAGCTCCTCGACGAGCTCTGCGAATTTCGTGTCCAGCTCATCGACCGACGGCATGGGCTGTGTGGGCGTCAAAGTTTGCAGCGTGAACTCACCCTCCACCACACAAATCTCCGGCGGTTCGTCATCCTGTAAAAGACCAAGTATTACTTTCAACTCGCATGCCTCATGCGACCGAGGGCCGTTAACAGTGCAGAACCAATTGTGAAAGACACAAAACAGACAAAGACATTGGGTAACCTTCTGAGTTGCATTGAAATTGAAATTGCAATGCTTGTAATCGATCCAGCAACACGAGGGCCTAGACTGGCGCTAGTTGCTCGCGCTCTGCTAAAGCAACAATCGGTTCCACTTCAGATTCTACGAGTTAACGTTCTTCTGGTGTGAGCCCATTGCGTCTCAGCTAGTCTCTACAGTTGCTTAATGCAAAGGTCTTGACAGCGAAACTAGAGTTTCGAAATGAGCTTAGCTACGATTCGAGATTCGAGTGGGAGAGCAAAGCTATTCAAGCAATTTTATCTTGACAAAAATTTAGAGGGTATTTAGCCATAAGCCAGGCAGCTAGACTTCACTCTCTGTCAAGGCAGAGATTTTACCCTATTCCTTAGTTCTCTTTTCTTATCACTCCTACTTTATGCCTGTCTCGCTCTCTCTCTCACTTTCTCTACATCTGTTCCTTCCTCTCTCGTGTCTGTCCCTGTCTCTCTACATTTCTCTACATCTCTTTGGCCCTCTCTCGCCCTCTCTACATCCTTCTCTTTGGCAGTCTCTCTCTCTCACACTCTCTCTCTCTCTCTTGACAAGCAGGCTCACAAAAATAACAGTCGATTCCCTGAATTTCCTTTAAATTTCACTCTCTTTTCCTGTCGTTTCCCATAGTCATTTACTTCCGCCTATCTTCTCTCCTATTTTCTCCCGTCTATCTCCCTCGCCCTCCCTCTCTTGACCTACCTTACACTACATCGTCTTACCTATTAACCATCAACCATCTGTTCACCCTTTAGAAGCATTCAGCATAGTTGCATCGACCTGATTGCTCTTTCACCCGTTGCAACAGCTCTTCAGGTTCTTTAAGACCAAGTGCACTCGAGTCAAGTTCTGTTGGTTTAGTTAAGCACCTGAGACAACTTTAGATTTTGCGCCCCCTGCGCCCTCTCGATATCGAAAGCTTTTGAATTGTCTATTATTTCTTTTTATGCTTTGCTTCTTTCACCATATTTGTATACCCTGCTTTCACTGAGAATGCATTTGCCAAAAGGGAACTATGGGGAAGCTTTGGGTGAACTATGTGAAGATTCTTGTCACTAAGAGACAATGTGAAATGGCTAACACAAGCCGATAAGTATCGATAGATAACTACAGTAGTATATGAGCCATAGCTATTCGAGAAGTTTTCAAGATGTCTTTGATGGCTTTCATTTGCCTTCTAGCTCAAGGGCATCTGCTAGTCGAGCTAGTCTCGACGAGACTCGCCCACCTTATTATAATTTTCTTCTGATTATTCACTTCACTTATGCAACTTCGTGCACAATTTGATGCCAGTCAAATCATTTCGAGTTGCTGTCGCACTCATATTTCAACGACTCCACTGGGTCAGGGGTAGAGAAAAGGGACTCGAGGGGCAGCAATCGTTAACCTATGCTAACAATCGGCACGTGACTAAAGACGATTCTTATGCGCACCTTTAAAATTGATTGAAATGTATGCGCGACAAAGACAATTCGTGTCCAACTCACATATAAATCGGTGCACTACTTGAGCAACTTGAAGACAATCGAATTGAGACGGTTCTAGGCCGAATTGAAGAAAAAAGTTAAATTATGATATAGGTAAAACGATATCTATATATCTATCATATGATAGACATACTGACTGAATGACAGTTCAAGTAAATAACTGACAGCAGAAAATGTATATCATACATATAAAACTTGTTTACCCAATTAACTTGAGCTTGACATTTTGGAGTCTTTTCTAGCTTGAGAAAATGCAGCGAGAAATTAAGAGTCTATAGAAGACAGCCTAATATACTATGTATATAGCTTGAAATATCTCCAAAGTTTTCTATGCTTTTAGCTGTAAATTTATGTTAGGAACTTAAACTTGAACTTTTTGGATCTATATCTACATTGTGATTTCAGCTTTATCTAAGCCTTGCTCCGTCTCAGTTCTGAGTGCACATTGAGCTTATCTAAGAAACGCTCTGGTATGATCTTCTTCTTCTAGGTATAATCAATGAATAACATAACAATTTCTATATATCATATCTAAAAGCGTATTTATCTCTCACCTATGCTCTCCTATAATAACTGTTCTAACAACAGTTTGTATAAAGGAAGTTCTAAAACTCTTCAGACTTCAGACTGGGCTGAGTTTTTGCTACTCTTCAGCTATTAAATTATTAAATAATTATAGATTTCTGCCGTCTTCTCTCACTCTCTCTCTCTCTCTCTCTCTCTTTCTATTCCCTTACCTTAAAGCAACCGCACCAGACGCGTCTGCCTCGAAACACCGGCATCTTCTTCTTCTGCTGTTGTCTGTAGTGCTTTTGCAATGGGGTCTCGCAGCTGTTGTGCGATTTCTTGAAGCCAGCAACACTGCCGTTGCCTGCAACACTGTTGCTGCTGCTGTCGTGGGCGTCGTTCTCGTGCTCCTTGCTCAAGCCAAATGGATAGCCAAAGGTGTAGCCTAATATATTATGGGTGTAAAAGGAGTTGGCGCCGTTGCCCAAGCTGCGGCTTTCATCTGCATGTTCCGCGCAAACGTTGCTGCTGCTGCTGCTGCTGCCGTTGCTGTTGCTGTTGCCGCTGCTGTTGTTGTTGCTGCAATTGCTGTTGCTGCTGTACTGCTGCCAATAGCGATAGACACTATTGAAACAGCTAAAATCACTCAAAATACTTTTCCAATGCTCAAAATCGAAGCGTTCCTGAAAATTGGCCGAGGAGGTGTCGCTAACGTTGCCGTTGGGTCGACTGCTGCAGCTGCTGTTTAGGCAATTGTTGCTGCTGCTGTTGCTGCTGTTGAGCTTAAGCGTCGCTGTGCTGCCTTGGCTTAAGTCACTGCAGCTGTTCAGGCTAGTGATGGATATCAAGCTGTTGTTGTTGTTGTTGTTGTTGTTGTTGTTGTTGCTGCTGCTGCTGCGAATGTTGCTGCTGTTGCTGCTGTTGTAGCCGTTAAGCACTATGCTGCTGCTGTTCTTGTTGTTGATGCTGCTTCGTATGTTGCTGCTATTGCTCTGACTGTTGTCACTGGTTATTGTTATCTTAGTTACGCCCGCTGTGCTACTTGTTGTGGCAGCAGTTGCTGCTGTTGATGTCGATGTGGCTGTTGCTGGAGTTGCATTGATTGTGATGCAGCTGCTGTTGTTGTTGCTGTTGCTGGTGCTGGCTCCTACAGATGCTGTGGCTTTGGGCTTCTCTAGTGTGCTCTCTGGCGATGTCTGCAATATTTCCGTATTGGTACTGTGCGTATCCGGCTCATTGATACAAACAATGGGGCACGACTGCAGCTTCTGCAAGGACAAATGAAAAAAAAATGAGACACATATAGATATTTAGATGGAGATACATAGATTAATCAAAATTTATGTAACAATCGGAATTTGTCTATTAAATCATTTCCACTGCCCACTTGTCATTGCATTCTTGGCCAAAGCCAAAGCCAAAGACATGGGCCGCGAGGTGTCTAACCAGACAAATGGCTGTCAGCTCGCATGCCAAGGCAACAGCAACAACAGCAACAGCAACAGCAACAACAGCAACAGCAAATGCAATTGCGTTCAATTGAATGACTATCAAAGCCAGCTGAATGTGTGTGTGAGTGCGTGTGTGAAATGTGTATACTCTACACTATGATGGAGTATATGACTTTTACTCATGTCATTCGATAGAGAACAATCGATAAAAATGATATCGATATTTAACGAAACAATCGATAATGCAAATAAAAACAAGAATCCAGTATCGATATCACAATTATCAAATATAAAAGAGCTATAAAATCATTTTCGATAACTAAATAATATCCACAATCAACAATAGTATTATCGATAAATAATATGTAAAGAACTGTTATCGATAAAATCTAAGCTTAGCTTTAATTTCTTGAACAACTCTATAGATAAGAGAGTTCTCCCCCTTAGCATACTGTATAACTTACATACATATGTATATGCTTCATCTATCGTCAGCTAGTGCACAATTGGAGCTTAGGGTATGCATATTCTTTTTGGAGTACTTGAAAGATTTATATCGAATATTATGCATTCCGTTTCGTGGGTTTTTCGTTATTGTTTGGCGCGTGGGCAAACGTAAAATCTCTTGACTTGCTCGCTGTGCTGGCTGTCATAAATGTCTGGCAATTGTCGAGACCGAAATGCGTTTTGACATGTGTTGAAATCATGCAGAGGATCAAAATCCCCACCTCCTTCATAATGCGTGTGGGTCGAGAGCAGATTACATACATAGAATGCGAAATGGGAAATTTGGACTGGGTTTCGTAATGCAAAGGAAGCTGAATCAGTTCACATTGGAAATGGAATGGGACGCGGAATCAGCTTATGATTATGGATGAAGACTAGATACAGAATACGAATACGAATAGCAATGAGACCACATGAAATCATATAGAGCGGAAATGGAATTGAGACTAGATTTAAGCCTATCGATCGATATCATGAATGCTGATCATAACAAAGGCTTACGAAATGGGATCTATGACTGGTTCAAGAAAAGAACAATATAGAATGAAAGTTAAATGAGATGGATCAAGATCTAGAATGTGGATTATAAAGATGTAGAAATACGGAATTTGGAATGTCTTTCGCTGTTGTGTTGAAGCATTCCCATATGCTCGCTCGACTATTGTTTGCCTCATAATTGTTGTTTCACTCAATTAGCTATGCGAATTGCAATCAAATGTATGGTAATATATAATGTAATAATGGAGCGAGTGAGTGAGTGTGTGTAATGCTTGTTAGATAATTTCGAGTTACCCACTCTCTGTAGACAGTCTGGCAACATCGATTGAGGCCAGCCTGTCAGCCAGTTAACCAGCTGTTACTAACTCTATTTTGTTGACTGTGTGTGTGTGTGTGTTTTTTTTTTCCTTTTCCGCTTTTCAACATAGTTTGAGTAACTAACTAACTAAGTAGGCAACTAATTTAGCTGCCATCAAGTCAACTTGCGACCCAGTTGCCAACGCCAACTGTTTTTATTTTCTTATCGTTTTCGTTTTTGTTTTTGTCAAATCGGGTCAATGCTTCAACTCAGAACTGTCAGCGAACAGTCTGGCAACGCTCTGTGTGGGCGCCTGGCCGGCCTAAACGACTAATTTGACTAAAGCTGCGTCTTTTCTTTTTGTTTTTTCATTTTTTTTTTCCCCATGTTTTGTTTGTCATTTGAATATTGTTTTTGCTGCGCTCCAATCAAGCGTTACGGCCATAAACAACTCGGCTCGCGGTCGCCTCTTATTTGGCCACAATTAAGAGCCAATATTTGTTTGCTCATTAAAAAAGGGTCAACACACACACACACACACACACACACACACTTAGCCCACGACTAGCGGATAGATCCAAACATTGCGAAATCGACATCTGACACAGTTACACCCAGCAAATGGTACAAAACTTCTTGTGAGCTTAAAGCAAATGAAATTTGGACAAATTTAGTTTGTCCAAAGTTAAGTGGTACACGAAGGAGATTCAATGGACTAATGAAAACTGAAGGCTACATGTTATATATAGAATATATAGAATATATTTGTAAGCCTGTCTGGGCCTGGCTCAAGTATATTGCCAGCTAATTATATAATTATCTCGCCAATACTTGAATACACCTTGAAGTGCTAGTTATTTCCTATATAGGAAACAATCAAGTATCTAGAATCATTTTGGTTTAGTTTCTATAATACCAACAAGAGAATTTCCTATATACATATATCTCTGAGTCTACTGCTTGACTTGCATTTAATATGGGTGATTCAACATGGGACTTACTATACTAGACTATACTATTTATATACACTCAGTCACTTGTAGGTATTCGGCTCTAATTGAGTGATAAATAGTTTTCATTCAAGTTCCAATTCCTGCCTCATTTCAATGCATTCATTTGAAATTGCCTTTGATTATTCAATTACAATTGCACTTGGCAGTTTTTCTTCCCATTTCTTTATATTTTCGAACTACTGTCTTTCCGTGTCGCCTCGCATGGCTGTTACATTTTTCACACTAGGCCGAGCCACGCCCACTTTTTAGCAGGCATCCATTTCCGAGTACACCCACTCGAAAGGTTTGTCTCGTAATAACTTCATAATGCGGGCGCCAAAAAGTGAAATGGAAAATGTTCATTGGGGAAATCAGAGACAAGAGCAAAGTCAGTGGACAACTGAGAGATACCCTTTCTAATCTGTCGAGCATTTGCTGATTTGATCGAAATGTGTGCATAAGGCAACATCGATTTCTAGTGAATGAAGTTATCGAATAAATGGAAAGATTTCTATAAACTAAGTCAGACGACTCTAGGTGTTATTTAAGATATGGGAAAGTGTTTAGAGTTTGATATCGATTTTTATCGTTTTTATCAAACACATATATACATATATAGATATATGTAATTCTTATAATCCCATCAGGCTACATTCTGACTCAGCGACAAAAGACCCTATTCATCCAAACTAAAGTGGTTTACAGGGTATACAATTCAAGCCAAGGCAGGAAACTAAGAAGATGTATATATATACATATATAAATGTATATATTTATATATATTAGCAACAACAACTGTATGCTTGCCCTTAATACCAAAGAGACGAAAAATCAAGTGACTCGCAAAAATGGGAAAAACTTGTTTTTCCGCATTGCCTGGAAAAATTGTTGCGCGAATGTTGAAAGCGACGCCAACTGGCGACGGTAGCTGCTGTCATTGTTGTTGCTGTTGTTGTTGTTGTTGCTGTCGTTTATTGTGTTGTTGCTGTTGTTGCTGTTGTCAGCAGCCGCAGCAAACTATGTGAAACTTTTCCTTTTCGTGCCGCAAAAGACCCGTTCATCAGCTGTCGCCGCATTTAAGCGCATCTTTACCCACATTTTATGCAAATGGCAGCTGATTGAGTAGCTTACAAAGAGACACACGACATGCACACACACAGCAGACACAGCAAGCACAATCACACACACACATAGAGAGAGCACCTGCTACACTCAGTTGTCAACGATCATTAAAGATTAGCGCAAAATTGGTATTTAATTAATAAATAAACGCATGCAGGTATTTGCGACAACAATATTATCGATAACTAACAAAAATAATCGAAAAAGAAGAGAGTATTGCGTATACCTCAGTGCGAAACATCGCTTACAATTGATTACAATCGATAACAATAACGATAAATGCACAGCAAAGAGAGCGAATTTAAAGTAAGATATACTCAATACTGGAATGTGGAAGACTCAGCGATAACAATAAGTGCGACACCTGGCACTTACAATTAATATGAATCGCTAGCAATATCGATCATTAAACAAGTGAAAAAGAGAGAGAGAGAGAGAGAGAGAGAGAGAGAGAGAGAGAGAGAGAGAGAGAGAGAGACAGAGAGAGAGAGAGAGTATTGATTATATCTAATCTGAAACCATAAACGATAACAATAATATCATAATCAATATCAATATTATTGATAGCTATCAAATGTAAACATATTATAACAATATAGCCTAACAATAAAGTCTTCACCACGTTATCGATAACATGTATTATAAACCTTCTATGCATCCTGGTTGTCATCACAGTGCAGCCAAAACCTTAAGCAACTTTAGCAACTTTAGTCAAGTTAACAATAATAAATATATCGATAGCTTCCAATTTCGATAAATGCATCAGCATTTACATATACTTTCTGACATGCTCATCCATTATCGATATTTATATTGATCATTCAATACAACACGTTTCTTATGCCAACAAAAATGCCAGTCAGGCATTCAGGCACTGGAGCACTCAGAGCTATAGAGGGGTAACTCAGAGAGAGAGGGGGGACTACACTTTCCCAGACATTGTCGCACGGTCCAAAAATAGTCATTACGATCAGCTAACGATAGTTGATATAACGAACTGTTCAAACACTTTTTTGCTGTTGTCAATTTTTTGTTTTCTCTCTTTCAGTTTGGTTCAACTCGACAATTGACAGTGGGACGAGTGGACTGTAGAGTTAATTGCATGCATTTTCAGCACATTTTCAGTGCATTTGTCAGCAAAAACGTTTCATCATCTCCAATTGATAGGCAATGCTTAAGGAACTAAAAACTCTGTAAAAAAAGCTGAAAACTTTTTTATTACAGATAGAGATAGCGAAAGATATATATAAATATATATATGTGTTTGATTGGCATAAAGGCATGGCTGGCTCTGTGAGCCATGGCTCACGTGCTACAAGTAATGTTAATCATGTTCATTTTATTTCTTATAAAAATGTAGAAAAAACAAGCATCTCATTCGTAATCGCAACAACCATTAAAGTCAGGTGAAGAGCCTCTAAATTATCTACAAGAAAAGACAACTGACTGAAAAAAAAAACACACTCACACACACACATTCAAGTGAGATGCGGAAACTGAAAAAAGAAAGAAATATAAGAGTGATCTAGTAAGAGAGGGAACGACTAAAAAATACTCTATTAATCATATCCGTCATATTGAAGTGTTGTCGGAACAATGAAGTGTTAGATGAAGGAAAGAAAAAAGCTTGCTTAAGTTATCGATACTTATCAATTACTAGAACAGAATCTTGGGACCCAGGCTAGTGCTTGAAATCGATTCTTGATCGATTTTTGTCGATTTTATGAATATCGAAGGGGTTATCAATTGGGTTATCAATTGGTCCATTGGCATTATTAGAGTTTATTTACACTCCAAGAACTCGTTTGGCTCTGCCTTTGAGTATACCCGGCAAACGTGATACGAGGTATTCCAATACTATCGCCTCAACTATCGCATATCTAATTGCACAGCATTAGTCGAAATAAAGAAAAAAATGTGTTGTTATTTTTTATTATTTTTATTATTTTGCTTTATGATGTGGTTGGTGTTTGTTGCTTTAACAACAGCAACAATTGCCGCTGGACCGTGATGAAGGTGTTGTAAGGTGTTGTTTACATGCAACAACAACCACAACAGGTACAATAGCTAAATTTCTGCTTGTATCAAAAGCAAAAGCAAATCCGAATCTGAATCCGAATCCGCAAGCCAGCAAAAAACAAAACAAAACAAAAGTAAAGGTAAATCGAAATCGTGTAATCAGGCATGCGGGTGTTAAAAAATGATTACACAAGGCAATTGGCTAAGGCAGCACCCCTGCCTGACCACCCACCCACCCACCAAACCTGCCTGCCGCCTGCCCTATGTGCCCCTATTTTAACACCCGCAGCGCCACCTGCCGGCCAGCACCAATGCAACACAATGCAAGATTCAAGTTTCAAATTTCAGCTTTGCATGTTGGCATCCAATAAAACAAAAAAAAAAAGGCCCCACATGCAAGCAGCCGAGAGGAGAAGCGAACAGTTTCAATCTATATATAAGACGTTGCAATGGGTATATAAGACGTGTGCTCAGAGTCGCTAAGAAGCCCCATGAAAGTTGGAAACGATAAGAACATATAAATACCTAAGAGTATCTAATCTTAATTGCATTTAGTTAACATTCAATATATCGAAATATATGTAAATTGATCAACTTAGTTAAAGTTCCTTAAGAAATTCCTCCTGTTCAGTATTCTCTCTTCATCATATACTAATTGCAGGGTATTTTACAGTGCATGAAGACTATAAAACGAGAACTAAACGAACGTCAACTAACTTAAATGAGAATGTCTTAAACTAGGACTTTAAGATACTTGGCTGCTTATCAGAAATATATTTTTAGCTCGACAGACATGAGATACATTTGCAATCTTAATCCGATACCTTTGACGTTCTAAACGCCAACTACTGGGTATCTGAAACCCCGAAAAAAGCAACAACAAAAGCGAAACATGCAAAGGCACAGCACATAAATAATCAACAGTCAGAGGTGTCAAGTTCTAGTCAAAGTTAAGCTCGAGTGCGCCAAAAGCGAAATTCGTTAACTTTTCTATGCTCGCTAAAAAAACATTTTATAGAGGGTATATACGATAGCTAGACGAGTGCTCAATATTCTTATCAAATCGAGTAAACGAGGCGAAATCATCTAAAATTCCTCCATTGCAAACGAGTATATAGAGGTCTGTTATACCCGGCTGTAATGTTCTCGATATCATTTGCAGCTTTTGTGTTGAACGGCGAGCGACATTTGCAAAAGTTTGTCGGCTTTATTGCATTTGATATTTAGCCGCAACAAAATTAGGCTTAAGAATTTATAGCTGTTAGGGTGCAGCCGCAGCGGATTGGATCGAGCGACCAAATGCCAGGCTCAAACAGGTAAGAGGTTCCCACACGGCAGTGCATGCCCAGCTAGATACCCTGTAACTCTGCCATCTTAAAGAGTTTCAGCAAACTGATATCACGTCTTTTCTGTATAAGACTTTTAAAGCCACATACTCTTATATTCCTATTATATTCTTAAACTCGAATACACTCATATTCTCATATTTATTTTCCTATATGAATACCTGTACCTGTAATACCCTTTAATTTGTATACTCTTATAATCAAATACTCGCATACTCTTATACGCTTGTTCTCTAGCAGTAATAAGCTGATAGTCATAAAACTACCAACTCTTTTACTCCGTTAATCTAATACTCTTATACTCTTATACACATATACTCTTATACTCTCGTGCATACGTATACTCATATTTATACTTTTGAATGCTTATAGTCTTATACTTTTACTTTCTGCTCTTATACTTAACACTTGTGCTCTTAGTGTAAAGACTCTACTCATATACTCTAGTGCTGTAGTTACATATATACTGTTTACATTTCGTATTTCTATTGTCCATGAGTCCAGGGTATATGCACATTTTGCTTTATTTTTGCTCAGACAGCCGGCGATCATCCTCTGAGCACCTGAGTAGGCAAATCTCAGCTCTGGACACAACTTTCACTTGAGTCAACTTGTCGCAGTTGTTGTTGTTGTTGTCGTTGTCTGTGTGCGGGTCTTCGGGGGCGATGCTTTGGATACTTAGCTCTGCATGGTGGCCCATTGTTTGATGGCTGAATGACCCCATCTACCGCTAGCCCCAAGCACTTCTACTGTCTCCCACCCCAACTCGAAGCATTCGTCATGGCAAACCATAAAACGCCGAAAAAAAAAACGTTAAACAATTTGCCATTTTCTTCGTTCGACTTGAACTTCATTTGCACAACATAATTATGAGCTGAATAAACATAATTATGACGATCAATGTTGTAAACGAGGCTGGGCACAAGCCGTTGCCAAAGTGTTTTTTAATTATTATTGATACAAGTAAAAAACAAAAAGCACAAAAACAACGAAAACTTTACAAGAAATGAATTTGCAAATTGATGTTTCTTCGTTGGATCATCAACATCAACTCGCAACATGTGCGCGAAGCGAAATACATGCAATAGATCGCTAAACAACAAAAACAAAAAAAAAAAAAAACAAAAAACAACTCAAATTTTGTTTGAATTTAAAATACAGTTAAAATCAGACATATATACATATATACATATGTATGCATCTTAAGACAGCATTCAGAGCAACCTTTTGAGCTCGCACAATTTATAGGGTATACCAAGCTGTTTGGTCTCAATCAAATATAATGCAGTTGAAGTCGCTTTAAGCTAATAACAAACATTGAATTTGCATAGTTAATAATACATTGAGCCAAGCGAGAAGCAGATGATGAACAATGAATAGAAAGAGTTGAAAGATTTGGACGTCTGGCGTTAAAGCAAATTTCCATTTTGAATATTTCATTGCTTTTCGATTGGCTTTTCTTAAAAAAAAAAAAATGTATATATATATATATATATTTTTTTTTTTTGGCATTTTTTATTTGTTGCTTTTTGGCTGACATTTAAAGTTTAAGAGGCCAGCGACAGAGAGTTATGGCCAGATCAACAGAGCAACTGAGGCAACGTGATTAAGAAGCAAAACAGAGATAAGACGATATATGATATGTTATCACATATACATATATAAATATAAGAGTAGAAGTGTCTTAGACTCTAAGACTATGAGCTGACTATGAATGAGCTGATGATATAAGAACCAACAAGTATAAAGTAAAAGCTAAGGTCATACATAATAGTATTTCCTTAAATAAATGTATATATTTTTGGCACTCTCTCTCTCAAAAATTGTTCTTAATAAGACTAGCTAATTATAGCAATGGGTCTCCAGTTGAACGGAAGAACTTGAAATACTTAGCCAGAACTTGAATAGCACGAAGTTCAACGCAGCTTTTACGTCAAATGGCAATTAATTATAATTTTTAACACACTTTTCATGTATGTGCATATCTAGTATATGCACATACATATATCTGTTTTCTAATGAGCTATTGTACATAAACAGGGCATATGGAACGAGTTTCGTAGCCATAAATAATGCGAGTTGTCATTGCATAGCTATGCGCGCCCGCTAACTTGGAGTATGCTTCGTTTTTCTTTTGATATACCCTGTATATTACATGAGACTGCTCAAAACAGAGTATATTGGATTTACGAACAATTATGTATGTGGCTCTGCCAATCTGTTTGCTTATATACAATTAACTTTTATATGTATTAAATGTAGGATAATAAGAGTGAAATATGATTTGTATAATGGTTTTAGAGCTTAAGAGTTTGACATTCTAAGAGTATTCGAGTAATACAGCCAAAGAAAAGTCTGTGAGTATAAGAGACTAGACCATAGACTTATATTAAATATTTAATCTCAAATCTGAAAAATCTTATTTAAAAAACGCTTCTAAATCACATGCAATTGAACTTTTCTTCTTCCATAAGTTTTCCCATAGCTCCTAAATAAATATCGATAAATATCGATATCAAATTTGTCGTTCAAATTTGTATAATCAGATTCTCTTTAGGTATAGGTGTACATAGAATTGTATATCGATAAATCGATATACGATATGAATTTTTCTACATTTACGTTCTACCACAGAGATAACTGCTCAACGGACAGGCATATAGGTTAACTACAAGTCGAGCAATCGTGACATATGCTCATTTAGTTTTAAATGCACTTACTAAGTATCTAAGGTAAAGATACATGAATGTATCTTATAGATACTTTAACTTGAGCGGCTTTTATTTTCTTAGCTTTTTGTTTCAATTTTTTTTTACTCCTGACATTTATTCCGCATTCTTGCAACTTGATTTAGGCTTGGTGTTTGTTGGTGTTGTAGGTTGCTGCTGCTGCTGCTGCTGCTGCTGCTGTTGTTTTTGTTGTGGCTCAGTTTCAGTCATCGTGTGCACTTTAGCTTTCAGCTTTGTTGCGGCACACAAAGCGCACCAAAATCGTCGATAAAATCGTGCAAAATACTTTGCCATGTTTGCCAATACCCTTTGCAACACAGCAGCATACAGCGGGTATATTGGTGCAGTGTCAAACATTAATTGCTTTTGCCTTTTCTACCTATGCTGATACCCTACAACTGTGGCTAGCAGCTTGAGAGATATATAGCATACACTAAAACCTCTCTAAAAACACTTTTTACATTAGCTCACATATTATCTCAAGGCAAGGTACTTGCTAGTCAATCACTTCCATTTGGCGCATTCTGACAAACGTCTCTTAAAGTCTTTTAAAATAATAGTTAGTCTCGCAAATGTTTTTTTGCTGCTTTCTGAAATTTGCCAAGATTACAAAACACTTTTTGCTTTACTTGGTCCTCCATGGTCACTCTTGAGCAGATGAAGAGAAAAACAAGAGCCAACGAACAGCGACAAGTGTATGATGCAAATGTTCGTTCATTGAATTCATCAACAGCAGCATCGACTTCATCATGAACACGCCTGTCAGTTGCCAGTTGTCACCTGTCATTAAATTATCTTCCATAACATTTACAAATGTCGTCCTCCAATGTCACTTTAACAACTTTCAATGTGGCCAGAGGCAACTCGAACATACTCTCTCTAGCTCTTTCTCTATCTATCTCATTCTCGTTCGTGTGCATACTATTATTATCATTATTGCCTTTTTGATGAGTTATTAGTTATCATTGTTATTATTCCTATGCTTATTATTAGCTCATCTAGGCATTATTGGAATATTCATTCTGTATTAATCATTAGCTTGAATATCATTATATCATTATCTTAATATTATCATGACTCATTCCCATTATCAATTTCATTATCATTGATATCATGCTCAATTTCATTATCATTCTCATAATCATTATCGTCACCTTCAGCTTAATTTCTTATGCTTATCATTGCTAGACTTTCAAATGATCATCATTAGCATTTACATTGTCTCACGTACATTATCATGCTCATTGCTCTGATGACAAGCCATTTGAATGTCACGCTAAATGCATTGACCTTTTCATTGCATTTCTTTTGCTATATCATTGACTACGCTCTCCCTTTCGCTCTATCTCCCTCACATATATAGTATTATATATATGTAACTGTAACATTTACCAATACATAATAAAGCCCAATACACAATACAAACCATCATCAGAGTCCACATGATGGAACATCTCAGCTGACCTGACCTAACCCAAGCCAATCTAACTTAATCCAATCCATATTATATTATTCAAATGCAAAGAAACATGAGTTGATGGATTCCAAAATATTATCAGAGTAGCAGAGATCAACTTTTTGGTAGCTTAACAAATGGTTCGCTTGATTGCTGTCAGCTTCTAGACATGAAATATAACTCACTCGAGCCGGAGGGAACTCTGCGTCAAGCGAATCGCAAGAGAGGCGGAGAGCGGAGAGACCGGAGCCAAAGGTGTAATAACAATGCGCTTTCATTAGCTGAACTGAAGCCACGTGCTTGACCATTGAACTTTGTTGTTGCTCTCACATGAATCGATATGTAACAGGCAAAAGAGCTAAAGATCTATTGTGATTCTACAAACTTCTGCGATAGTTGAGTCAGGTCTAAATATAACTTTCTGTAAGTTTGCTGGTCTGTTCACTTTCTAATCCTCATATGCAAAATATTGATAAATATCGATTTTTTGATTGCCGCGTAAGACTTATCGATATTACATTACATTTCACAAAAAACAAAGCAGAATTCCATGATGATGATTCAATTCTTCACGAAATGTCAAAATAGTTTGTGGGTGTGGCATTTAATAGGGGGGGCGTGGCAGGGCGGGGGCCTTAAGAGCTGATACTCAAGTGTTTTCTGCCTTTGTCTTTTATTGAGTTTTGGAATTTATGTTTGCATTTTTATTGAAGCTTACGTAAAGTAAATGGAGACATGGACATGAACTGAAAACTGAGCTGGAGCTTAAGCTGCGGATTGGAATTGGACCAGAGCAGAGTAACAAAGTAAGTAAAAAGCAACAACACCAACAACAACAACAGCAACAGCAACAACTATAGCAAGCAACAACAATTGTTGTGCAATTTATCTTTATTTAATTGAACTTTTACTTTCGTCTCTTCGTCTCGTTTGCCGAACGCGTTTCATAAATTGCAAATCAACTTGTAAAATGGAGGGGGAAGAAGCAAAGACAACAAGAGTTTATAAATACACACTCACACACACACACAAACACACACATGTGTGTGTGTGTGTCTGTGCATGCTAATCCGTTAAATCAATTGATGTGCGCCGCGGGCGCTTATAAAAATCGATATAAATTATTAATTCAAAACAATGCAAAGCAAAATCAACAAAAAAAAAAAAAAAAGCTATAGAGAGTGCTCTCACAGTCAGTGAATGACTAAGAGATACCCTGTAGCTGTCGAATACTCTCTAGATATAGAAGATATCAAAGTGATTTAACATGCTTTCCAGCTTCTATTTACATGAAAGCTTCAAGAAGACAAATACCAAGTCATACTCTTATATTCCTGCTCTTATAATAATGAGCTCTTATATAGAGACTTGCATATTAGTATATTCTCTAAGTCACTAAGTTGAATGCTATTACACTCCATCAGTTTTATGCTCTTCTAATTATACGTTTTCTTACTCTTTAGTCTTCTAATTTGTATATCCTTAAACTGATATAATCCCTTATCACTATACAATCTATTTTCATTTACTGCTACAATCTTTATTCCATTGATTATTGTACCCTTTGTACATAACATTTGCAGGGTATACAGATATATAGAGAGAGGTGGAGGGAGGGAGAGAGATGCACGTCTTGTACGCCGGCTTCAACAAGCGGAAAAGAAAAGTTTAAGAAAAGTACCGAAAAAAAAAAGTTTAATTTTGTTTTTTTGATTATTTAATTGACTAAACGAGTCGCTTGGTTCAATTGGCCTTTAATTGTGCTGATGCTGGACTGGATACAAAACTGATTATGAGATCATTTTCCACTCTTAAATGCGATAATTGTTGAGATTAAAGACATACAATTCCACGACGACGACGTCGAATGATGAAAAGTGAATTGACATTCAAGTACGCGTTCCAAGTCTTTTGTTTGCTGGTCTTGGATCAACTTTATAATGGGCAGCTTATTATTAAAGATTATCTCATTAAATACCTTAAAGCCTCACTCATTTATCATTAAGTAGAACATTGTTAAAGACACAAATAATGACAGCTGTTGGGGTGCCGAGAGCTCTTGTAGGCAGCTTGCTTAAAAGAGGTGGACTATATTGAAGATATATCAGAAAGAAGCTCATGAGAAGATATGCAAGACTATGCAATTGATACGAAAGCTTAAAGTTCGTTTGGAAAACTTAAAGCTCTCTCGGTAAAACTTAAAGCTTAGAAAACTAGCTAAAAATACTTAAGAATTCAGGTTCATTAAGCCGCGTATGAATGAATGTAGAGGATAAGCACAAAGAAAGCTAAATACTCTTAGAAAAAAGTAAAACCCTTTACGGAAATATTATTGAAGCTCACATAAAGAATCTTCAAGCGTAATAGTAGATCATTAGAGTATCTTCTAGTCAATGCACTGTGGTTTCTAAGGCCACTCGACTCTGACTTCGACTTCAACTTCTTATAGACTCTGTGTCATAGTCTGTCGCCAGCTAAGAAAAACGCCAAGGCCTTTGACAGTAGTAGTTGCCCTGAAACGCAGTCACAATTAATCATAAGCAAGCGCAGCTAATGATTCCCCACAGATGCGAAATGCCTCAAGAAAGTTCACGCCATGCAGCGCTGTCGAAAATGTTATTATAGTATATGCTATATGTTTACAGTTATGCGCGTAAACAGGATATAGAGCTGGCAATTTGAGGAGAGCCACAGAAGAAGGTCAACTCGTTGGCAGCTTAACAAATGGCTCGCTGATTGCTGTCAGCTTCTAGACATGGAAAATATATGCCTGCTAAGCAGGCTGATGAAGTAGTTGTAGAAGTAGTGGTAGCAGAGGGAGAAGCGCATGAGAGGAGAGCATGAGGAGATCGCAGACGAGGTAGCTAAAGGTGTAATAACAATGCGCTTTCATTAACTGCACCGAAGCCACGTGCTTGACCATCGATCATTGTTGTTGTTGTTGTTGTTTGTGGGCAGCTCTGAGAAGAAAGTGAATTGAGAAAGGGCATGATGATTCTTTGAAACGAAATGTGACGAGCAGAAGAGAAACTTCTCAATTTGACTCAGTTGAGTCTGCCTCTGCCTCTCTCTCTCTCTCTCTCTCTCTCTCGATTTCAATTGATCGATAACTTTTTAGCATAATCGCTATCAATCAGAAATACAGCAGCCACGTGCGCAGGGTATCAGTTAGTCGCATACATTTTAAGCTATAGCTGACCTGCGTATGCCCTTAGCTTAACACACTAAGAGACAAGAAACAAAAAACATTTCACGCTGCCACCTGCAACAATTTCAAGGTGTCCATAAAGCTGCTGCTGCTGCTGATGATGATCATGAAGATGATGCAGATGATGCTTATAATGATGATCAGGTTTGTAAAGAAGCGGGCGGCACGAGTAGAAAGCCCAAAGCTGCTGATAAAGCAGATGAAGCCGATGCTGCAGATGATGCTGTGAGCTGCTGATAAAAATGAAGATATTGGCGCAGCTGTTGATGCTGCGATGATAAGCAATCTGGCTGATAATGAAGTAGGCGGCCAGAGTAGAAAGCCAAAGCCAAAGCCAAATCAAGTGTCTTGACCCTCATTAATTCAAGTAAGCCGCAAGTCAAATTCGCAAAAGCAAAACCAAAACCAAAACCAAAACAAAAACAAAAACAGAAATCAACCAACAACGGTTTCAGTTTCGGTTTCAGTTTTGGGAGTTGGTTTTGAACCGTTTTTCTTGAGCGGCTGCACAATTAACATACGTAATTTATTTAAATTCATTTTTTTTTTTCTTTTTCTGGCTTGGATTTTTTTTTTTTTTTTATTTCATTTGGCTTCTTGACGGCGGTGTTTTCACTTTCGTTCGGCATCCGAAAATTCCAAGCATCCGGCCAAGTGTTGGCAACCAGTTTTTCGTTGACTGTGTGCAGCCCCGAGGCCCGAGGCCTGGCCTGGCTTGGCTTGGCCTGGCCTGGCCGGCTTGCTGGCCTGACTGACTGCCCGCTTACCACGATTATTGTGATTATTGGCCCGGGCTAAAAAAAAAAAAGCACCAAAACTAAAACCAAACACACACACACACACACACACACACACGTGGAGATTGAAAACGAAAGTGAAAATGTTTTTTCAAAAGGCGACAAAAAAAAAAAAAAAGCGCCAAGAAAGCAAAACAAAGCAGAAGATTGCATAGATCGCTGAATGCTGTAAATTAAGTTGGCGATTTCTTCTACGAGTTGCTGCTGGTTAGGTGAAATCTTTAAGCTACACCTGCCCATGCTGTCGCGGCTGCCGCGGCTGTTGTTGCTGCTGCTTCTTCTTCTTCTTCGCTTTACACTTCCATTCTCCATTGGCAATTTTCATGTGCTCCTCGTATCGAAACTTTTACCCAGCTGCTTGACCCCACAGTCAACTAGATATTGGCATTCCAATCAATCACAATTTTATGAGCCATAAAAAGTTTTGATCAAGCCCATGCTAGAGCCATCAGCAATATTTGGTTATTACGAGCATGATATACACACACATACAGTATGGAAATATAGTAAAGAATATGTGAACTACGTCTACATACCATGCAGCCGATGATAGTCAAAGACCTAGCTCGATTCTGTATCAAGTTCGTCAAAGAGAGACTAAAGATTCAACTTGATATATATGTACATACATATATTACTCGCAGCTGAGTTCTTAGAGAACAGGTGCATATGTGGACGAACAAATGGAGTACATTGTATAGCAATGCTGCTATCTATAGATATATGTAGATAGATTTAGCTATTGCTATGTCACTATGCAATTTATTAGCACAGGAATGCAAAGCTCAAGTGAATTATGCGATATCGATACCAATTCGATTTAATACTGCAAAAGAGCATATTGATGTATTTACATACTTATGTCGTATCGGTGGTGTGACATCACAATTAGTCATTCTGTTGCGATAGTTGCATCAAAGGGAAACTGACAGCACTAGCACTAATAGAATGAGTTTGCATTTTAGTGACAATTAAAGCATGTATTGCCATTAGGAGAGAGATGACTATAGCTGTTGCTGCACGTGGTCCCAGCTCTCGCTGTGTGAGAGCGAGAGGGCGCGACTTGTGTCCTGCTCACAGGGTTGCTATGATATCGATCAACGAGAATATGCAACCAAAAATAGGCAGTTTGACAGAAGAACTGCAAAAAGGAACGTGGTCAACGACTATTGGCAATTAATTTTCTTTTGCATCCAAGTAAGCTGCGAGTAAGTTTGCTGTGTTTCAGCAGAGAGAAAAAGAAATTCTTAATCTGAGCTATAAACTCGAACAGGACTGACTGCAATCTGAAAAAGCATAAATAGTAAACGTGCATTAAAAAACGTTTACAAAAGAAACAAAAAACAAAAAAAAAAAAAAAGACTTTTTCCCACTTAAGAACTAAAAGCAATTCAAGATGCGTGCTCCAGGCCCATACCAAAGAAAAACCTTGTCCAGGGAACGCTCTAACCCACGCAGAATAATTAGGAAATGCAAGCTATTATTTCGTAAGCTTATGCTCAAATTTCAACGCGCCATGCTGAGCTGCTTAAAGAAGCTTGCAAAGATGCAGAAGATTATGAGCACCTTAATGGTAATACATCATATATTAACTTTGGCTGGCTGCTAGTGCAACACATATCCAGAACACACGGAATTTCTCAGCTCTTCACTCAACAACTTTGCACAAACTTCAAACACGTGAGTTGCATTCGCACGCCATTTCATTTCATTTCATTATTTTTTACACGTGACTCGTACTCGCTTCAATTTTTTTACAGATCCACTTTATCAAATTTGCAAACCGAACAAACCGTTTTGCAGCATCTCGGGCAAGAAACTAACTTAAATACAGAAAAAAACAGAAATGGAAACAGAAAATAAAAAACAAAATAAATTAAATTAAATAATAATACAAACAAAAACACACACACACACAGAGAGAGAGAACAATGTTTGTCGCTTGCTCAGCAAATATACGCTTGACACTGAGATTAACAATTCAAGAACATGAGGAGAACGCTAGACAAAAGTCACGGCTGGTTGTCAACACTTGTGCAAATACAAGCATGAAAAAACGATACAAAACACGAAAAACAATTCATAAAACAATAAAAAGACCGAGTTGAAGATACACTAAATATCTGTTATCAAATTTTTGAGTAGACTTTCTTTTCAGCTGCTCTAGCTCTATTTTGCTACAATTTCAACAAGGGTTGATCTAGTGTAGGTGTTCAAGCATGAACATGCCTCATAAATAAATATATTAAAAAATAGGCAATAGTCGATAACCTGCGCGTTATCTGAAGCCAAGTAATAAACAAGTCATCCCTTAGCTGCAGCGACCAATGCAGCAAGTAATAAAAATGTAACGCGAGACGTGAGAACGGCTTAGCGATCGAAAAGGGACACTTGACAAACATCTGTGCACTTGTGTGCATGGAATTAATTATAGCCTTCCAGTGCCTGGAAGTATTTTTAAGGTATATAAGCAATAGGATTTTAAGGAATAAACAGTTCAATTTTTGTGCTCACAAAGAGAAGAGTTCAATCTTTGAATTCGGTAAATGTGGAGTGTTTCATTTCGACTCTCTAACATTTTGGTCCTTCGGCGTTCTCTGTTGTTTTCCCCCACCAGTGGTAAGAGACACAGAGAAAGGAACCAGCGTCTTTGTGCTGTGGTATTACAAAACCTCAGCAAAAGACAACAAAAATTTTGTTATATTGCTCTGTTCTCCCCCACCAGAGGTAAGAGACAGAGTATATATACGAAATAGTGCTCAAATTTTAAAAAAGAAAAGTTTGTAGTGCAAATAAGTCCGTATCTCCAAAATAAAAAGGGAACGGACAACATTAAAAAAAAAAAAAAAGTGCTCAAAAAATAAATTGTAGTGCAAATAAGTTCGTATCTCAGAAATAAAAGGGAACGAACAACATTAAAAAAAAAAAAGAAAGTGCTCAAAAAATAATTTGTAGTGCAACTAAGTCCATATAGGACATCAAAAAAAAAAAAGTGCTCAAGTTTTAATAAAGATAAATTTGCAGTGCAACTAAGTCCGTATCCCAGAAATAAATAAGGGAACGGACAACTTTAATAAGTCCAAATAGGACATAATAAAAAAAAAAAAAAAGCGCTCAAAAATATTCAAAGTTTGTAGTGCGAATAAGTCCGTATCCCAAAAATAAAAAGGGAACGGACAACTTTCATAAGTCCAAAGAGACATATTCAAGAAGTCGAAAAAAGGACAACAAAAACCGCAAAAAAAAAAACAAAAAGCGAACAAAAAAAAATCAAACAAACAACAACAGCAACAATCGATTACGCAGGAGCGAGTCAGAAGACAGCGGGATTCCAGTCACGCAGGAGCTATTTAGAAGAAAGCAGGATTCCAATCACGCAGGAGCTACTCAGAAGACAGTGGGATTCAAATCGACTGGAGCTAAGATAAGTTGTAATTTTATTTACTTTATTGTTAAAATAAGAAAAGAAAATGTTATCAGAAAAATCATAATACTGTTAAAAAAACAATCGGACTTAGTGTCCAGATTGATGAAGCTAGACTCATCAGATGAGATAAGGCCACCTAGCGACATATTAGAAGAGCTAGGTAGGATACAGAATGAGCTAGAAAATAATAACTCAATATTGTTAAAAGTGGGGATAATAGACCACCCATATTTTAACAATAAGGAGTTTGAAAAAGCAATAAAAACTATAAAAGATATAAAAACAGAAATTTTGAGTAGCGGGAAGCAAATCAAGGAAGAAATCAGGCAGATAGGAACGGTTACAGTTCATGAAGAGGCAGATTTTGAAAAGAAAGTCGATCAGATAAGAAAATATCTAATAGAAACAAATGAGGATATTGCGAAATCAAATGTAGGGGTTTTCGAAATTCGAAAAAATAAGATTCTATTCTTATGGAATAGAATTTCGAAACACATACAAGAGCTTCAACCCAAATATGAAGCCAGCAAAACGTTTGAAGAAGGGGTAATTGAACTAGAGTTCGACATTCAAAATACCATCAGCGCATTAGACGCAAAGAAAACTTCCCCAATTCAACCCACTATCCAAGAAAAAGGGGATAATCTCCCTGGACTACCGAGAATGCAAGTCCCAATATTCTTTGGCGATGCTAAAGATTGGGACTCATTCGCCCAACTGTTTAACGACCTTATCGATCAAAGACAGGACCTAACTTCTGCCATAAAATTTAACTATTTAAAAACCTCATTACGAGGAGAAGCAAAGAGCATGGTTGCTCACCTATTAACAGGGTCCGCAGATAACTATACCGTAGCTTGGGAATTATTAACCAAAAGATACGAAAATAAAAGAAAGATTTTTTCGGAACAATTTAACCGAATATTAGAACTCCCAAATTTAGATATTGACTCATCCAAAAGTATCAACAACTTCATACACACAATCAATGAGTCAATACACATCATTAAAAATAAAGCTCAACTCTCAAGTGAAGTTGACAAAATGTTTGCACATTTAATACTGAGAAAATTTAGTAAAGAGGCTCTTCAATTATATGAAAGCCAAATAAAAAAGACAAAGGACATACAACTGCTGACTGACGTAATGGACTTTTTAGAACAGAGGTATTACTCAACGTCCGCATCAAAAAAAGAAGAAAAGAAAGTCTTCAAAAGCACTACCAATGTGCAATATTGTCCGATATGCAAAGCAGTAGGCCACAGTGTCACGCAATGCACAAAATTTAAAGCAATGAATCCGAGTGAAAGGCTTGACATTGCTAAAAAGACATACTTATGTCTAAAATGTTTAAAACACTCAAACTCATATCGGTGTAAAAATGACATAACTTGTGGCTTTTGCAAAAGAGATCATCACACAATGCTACATTTAAATATAAATAAAGACAGGGTTAATACTGTAATGGCAAATGAAAAGGCCTTATTAGCCACTGCAATAATCAAAGTAAAAACAAGCAAGGAGAACTATATTGAATTAAGAGCATTGATAGATAGCGGGTCTCAAAAAACCATTATATCTGAGGAGGCCGCACAGTGGTTGAATTTACCCCGAATCAGAAATGAGACAGAAATAAGTGGAATATCAGCAGAAAACACTTGTAGGTCGAAATACAAAGTGAAGCTAGATATAAAAACAACAGAATTAAAAAAAGAGCAGCTAAAGGTTGAGGCCATCATAGTATCAAAATTAATGAAAGCCCTCCCAGTAGACAAAGTAAATGTAGATACAGCTAAATGGCACAATTACAGTTTAGCTGATCCCCAATTTCATAAGCCAGGTCGAGTAGACATGATAATAGGCGCAGACTTATACGCACATGTACTAAAAAATGGAATAGTAAAAATAGATGGATTACTCGGGCAAAATACAAAGTTTGGATGGATTATATCAGGTTATACAAAATTTAAAGGTAAATCAACAAAAGAAACAAAAAGAAGCAAAAAGAAAGAGATGCCCAAATCAAAAGAAGGGCAAATAAAGCAAATAAAGGATGAAAATTGTCATCCAGTTAGACGGCCAATACGAATAATAAAAGAAGTTTACAAAGGCCAAGATAATAAAGCTAAAGTCGTAAAAATTAAATCACAAGAAGGGTCGGTTACACGACCTATCAACAAAATATGCCCACAGTGTAAATTAAAAAATGAAGACTCAGAACAAAGTAGCACGAAACAAACCACTAGGGGGCGGGGAGGATCAAGACTAAGCGTATTGATGGCTATGATGATGTTAGCATTACTCTGTCAAATGTCATGTGCAAAAGTAACTACTTATAATAATAACATCCACTCAGAGAGATACGAAGAAGTTGCAACCTCATACGTAGGAAAAATAGTTGAGATCCCAAAAATAGTGTGGAGTCCATTAGAAGTAGCAAAAATTAACCACAGAAAAGAGATAGAAAATTTACAAATAGCAATACAGCATATGAAGGAAAATCACTTAGAGTTAAACGGGCTCCATTTTCATCATATATCAGGACACGCATCTATGATATTAAGCATCATAATTATAATAATATTAGTTATATATGCAAAAAGAATTGATATTATAATTTACAAAATACCTGATAACCTGC
The DNA here is from genome assembly GCA_030914345.1 of Drosophila koepferae. Classification (NCBI taxonomy): domain Eukaryota; kingdom Metazoa; phylum Arthropoda; class Insecta; order Diptera; family Drosophilidae; genus Drosophila; species Drosophila koepferae. Next base: position 518,419 of record JAUESR010000209.1, read on the forward strand.
GCGTTATCAAAAACACAGAAATTAAGCCCCCGGGCAGAATGTTCAAACATGAACACGATAAATAAAAAACATACATACAAATAAATATACAATTACGGATAACCTGCGCGTTACCAAACAAACAAAAAATTAAAAATTCTCAGCCACAAATCTTAGGCCCCTGGCAGTATGTTCAAACATGAACATGCGACAAAAATTAAGATACTAAAAAATTAAAAATTCTCAGCCACAAATCTTAGGCCCCTGGCAGTATGTTCAAGCATGAACATGCCTCATAAATAAATATATTAAAAAATAGGCAATAGTCGATAACCTGCGCGTTATCTGAAGCCAAGTAATAAACAAGTCATCCCTTAGCTGCAGCGACCAATGCAGCAAGTAATAAAAATGTAACGCGAGACGTGAGAACGGCTTAGCGATCGAAAAGGGACACTTGACAAACATCTGTGCACTTGTGTGCATGGAATTAATTATAGCCTTCCAGTGCCTGGAAGTATTTTTAAGGTATATAAGCAATAGGATTTTAAGGAATAAACAGTTCAATTTTTGTGCTCACAAAGAGAAGAGTTCAATCTTTGAATTCGGTAAATGTGGAGTGTTTCATTTCGACTCTCTAACAGTAGGAGATATTACTTTTAATGGATGATTCTGCAATTGCTTTGAGCTCGATTAACAAATGCTCTGTGATTGACCTAGAGCTGCGCTCTTGGGTTCTGCTCTTCGAACTTGATTGTTCATGAACTCAGAGTTGCATTTTATGTAATTTTGAGAATGTTATGTCATGTCATTGATATCTATATCTATCTTCAATTGGAATTGCGTTTCTTGTGCTAGAAGCTATCTGATTTTCACTTGTCAATTCTTATCGTTAACAAGAAATCCCCTGAGCCCTTCGTCGAACGAATAATGTGCCAAGAATGCTTCGTTTCGATTCTCCACGTGTAAGAAACTACATATACATGCAAAAACACGAGCACACACACACGCTGTATGTGTGTGAGCAATGCAGGCGGCTTGCTGTCTCGCTGCCTTTGTTTGGGTTTGGCTGCAAAAACTTTGATGATTAATAATTCTGTTTCTAGATGGACAATCGTATTCATCTCTTCAGATTATTAATATGATATTCATATCTATATGCTAAACCAATTGTATGTTTATAACTGGTGCCCGATCAAGTATTTTATCGATAACTTTGGAAATATACTAGTTATCGAAGTGATGAAACATAAAGTAAACAGGAATACAAATATATCTAGAAAATCAAGTAAGCGAAGCTCTTCGAGTGCCTGACTTCAATGAATTTACATGCATAGATACTTAGTGTAACAAGAGCTATTGCATAGTAACTCATATGACTGAAATGCAAGAAGAAACCAAATTTGAGCTTTTCACAAAAAGTTTATGCGTACAAAAGTACTTCAAGAGGTTTTCCAGAGTTGACTACCCAATGGACGGCTGTCAAGTAGCGTAGGTGGTCCACGAGTCGGCCGGTGGGGTAAGGCAATGTGACATAAAGTAGCAATGATTAAGTATGTTTAACAAAACTTGCAGCATGCAAAGCAGAGTCAGGAAATTATGATTACAACTTTTTAACAGCGTTGTCAAATTCACCGTTTTTTTTTTTTCACTCAAGTTGAGCAGGGTTGGCAAACAGAGTATATTGATTAGGCTCAGCTGTATGTGACAGGCAGCAATAAGAGAAGATGATATATGAAGACCAAAGAATATATACATATATGATGATCATAAACATGATGCTCATATTAATCAGATATTTGAGCTCTGCTTAAATAACTAGTATATCGATAATATATATCGATAACTTGAGCTAAGCAACTCGACGTGTAGATTTAAAATCTAAAATCCCTTTCACAAAAGTTCTTAAATCTGATATATGTATAAAGTTGTATTGGGCCCTTGCCACAGCAGCCTAATAGGCGTGCTTACAGGGTATCTTCTAGTTATTCACTCTCACTTTTTTGAGCTTTTGAGTTTGCTTTTGCTTTGCTTTGCTTTGCTATTCAATTCATTAGGCTTACATATGGCTTCCGTATTTGGCACCCAACGAGTTGGTCAACGTTTTACAATATGGGTCAGAGCTGCACCATAATTGGAGGATTTTACAGCTATACGTACATATACAGATACATGTATATATACTTGTGTAAATATATATTTTTTAGATATTTGCCAACAGAGTTAACTGTTTTTATGGCTCAAGTAACAACTAAAAACATTTGCGCCGACTCAAGTTTGCCGCCAAGCGAAAGAAACGCCAAAAGTCTCGGCGGATGTCTGAAGAGAACTCGAAATTGTTCCTTTCGAGGTTTATCCAACATCTGAACATATCGGAAAGTCGAATCTATTGGTTGAGGAAGCATTTTCATTTGGCATTGGCGGTTAGTTTTTGCTTACAATGTGAAAAACCGCAGACACCACGAGGCGTGTGCGTAGTGCTAGCTAAATGCGCATTTTAATGAGAGTTTGCTATAGAGATATAGTTATATAGCTATATATGTATATATATATATATACAGCTATTTAAATACATATACGAGTTGTATCTTGCAAAGCTATAAACAAGAGCCATGTTCTAGCTATTTCCGTTTGTTGTAGGAAGTAATCTAAAAGTAGCAAGATTCTAATGCATGGCTATGCAGCATATGTTATCGATAACTTATCGACTTAACTTATATAGCAAATAAAGCAAGGAAACTACTTCAAATTTAGCAACTACTCTGGACACATTATACTAAAACATTTTTACTACCTTGTTAAGTCAATGTTATCGATTTGTATAATCGATAACTTGTTACTTTGATGTGAAAAGAATCTCAGTAATCCGCTGACATCAGCTAATCAATAGACAAATCCCAGCACAACTCCCTTTACAGACATCATCTGACATAAATGTTCTTTATGCGCATATTTCTAAATACACATACATACATATGTATATCCAAGTTGTTTCTCATTAAAAAACTTCATTCTTAATATGGATATATGTATTAAATATAGCCTAGCTTAGCTGTTAACATAATCATAAATCAAGTTGTAATCAAACTAGTTGCCTTTGCCGTGGATTTACTTTAGTTATCCACTAAAGCACTTTATAGACCAACTTCCTCGTGTTAAAAAGTTGATATATTAGCTGACATTTTTAGGGGCGAGTACGTAAACAACATTGTTTAGCCAAAGCCCCCCCCCTACGCACTTGACACCTGTGACGCCAATTAAACTGCATTTATCGCACTCACTTTTCAAATGCGGAGCATTTTATTAACCAAGAATGAGTTGCCTTGACTGACTGATTGAATGACTGAGTGGTTGACTACTTGACTGATTGACTGATTGACTGATAGACTGGCTTGAATTGGTTAATGAATCATTAGCCAATTGAGAGCAATTGTTTCATATAAGAAGAACAGATGGATTTGATTCCTAACTGACTGACTGACTGATACTGTGACTGATCAACTATCTGAATGAATCAACGATCGATTACTGATTGACTCAGACTGATCGATTCACTGATTGATTGAATTGATGAATAACTACAGTCTGATTGACTAACTGATGACTAACAGACTGATTGAGGGACTTAGTATTGGTTGACTGCCTGATTGACTAACTGATTCTGATTACTGATTGACTCAGACTGATCGATTGACTGATTGATTGAATTGATGAATAACTACAGTCTGATTGACTAACTGACTGAGGGACTTACTATTGGTTGACTGGCTGATTGACTAACTGATTCTGATTAGATCTGATCTATCGATTAGATGCTAAATTACTGATTGATTTGTAGACTTAACTGATTAATGTTACTATTGTTTAACAGATTGACTAACTAACTAACTAGATAGACTAACTGCTAATCAGCCGCTGACTAGCCGATGGTGATCATTTGACGACTGCTTTACAATATATAGATAAGTCTGATTGACCGACTGACTGACTGCATTGACTGGTTGATGGGACAACTGCAAGCACTTGTCGTTTACTTCACCAAGAGTAGCACAATCTCTTTGCCAGCTAAACGGCTCAGCTGTTGTGAAGAAGTATAAGAGGCAAACAGGTTTGCATTCGACATGGGTTAACAGATTTTCAGATATTCACAATTTGCACAGATACTAGTTGCGCTTAATTCAATAAATTTTGATGGTTTATTCCGTGACTCTGGCTGCACACATTAACGGCATTTGCAAATGCCCCGTTTTCGACCACACACACACACACACACACACACACACACTCGAGTTTGTTGTCTAAGTCATTCGTTTTGTGACGTCAACTACCGCAAGCTGCGCTAGAATTCAAATGCCGTAATCACAGCCCCCACTCCCGATACTTCCTCCCCTTTCAATTAGCCTAGTCCTCTGCCTGCCTGGCTTTCTCTCCATTGAAGTTTTTTGGTTGCATAAAAGCTTGATTTGCGAACTGGTTGCATTTGATTCCTGAACGCAACGTGACGTCAGTTTCTGATTACCTAGCCTGGCCGGCTCGCTGGCTAGCTGCTGACTAGCTGACTAGTTGACTGGCTATTCTATACAGTTTTTGCCATTGCCATTGATTGGCATTGACCCATAGGCAAAAGCATTAGCAGCATTTCATAAACTGATTTGATTTATTTTTATATGCAACTCATTTGTGGAATTTTCAAACTACAAAGATTTGCCATTACAAAAACGCAGTCTCAAGTTTAAATTTAGATTTATAGAACGAATAAGCATAGTTATCGATAAGTTTCAAAATAGAAGTTATTGAGAAATAGTCCTTAAGTATTGTGCTCTATCTCTACTAGTTCTAGTTAACTGCCTCACTATATGTGCTATCGATAGCATATCACTAAAGCAGTGAGTAACGTTACTTTGGATTTATATGTTATCGATAACTCATACAAACTCTGATCATTTATAAGTAAGATTCACTGAAAACTAAAATGAGTATTTGGTCTTCTTATAACTCAATACTTAACGTTCGCTTGTTATCGATAACTTATTATTAAATTAAGCATTCATTAAAATGATTTCAGAAATTATTATTGAATTCACATGGCTAGCCATTAACTAACTCTTAGCCAATGTGCAGCAATTACTCATTGCAAATAGTGAAGAAATGGGATTCTTGTTAATCCATATGCATTCGATATGCGTGAATGTGCCCGATAACCTATCGAGCGTGAGCATTTTGATCAATTGGGCAACTCTCACCTCGCAAATATTTATTAATTATTGCAGTGGCAACAACAGCAACTGTGGCTACGGCTGCGACTGCGGCTGCATTAAATTGTTGTTTGTGCTCGTCGTTTATTATGCGGTGCGCAGCATTTCAACAGACATTTTCAATTGCGGCTCATTGAAGTAGCCAAATATACAAAGAGGGAGAGAGAGAGAAAGAGGGTGGGAAGGAGGGAGATGGATAGAGAGAGAGAAAGAGATAGACAAATCGTTAGACCAAGCACTTAATTTGAAGCGCATTTCACTTTCATTTTTGTGTCTGTCTGGGGCAGCAAATCAAAATTTGTATGTTTCAATATCAATTTCAATTTCAAATTCAATTTCAATTTACAATTTATTGATGCGCAGCATTGAATGCAAATGACAAAAGAAATCTTTAAAGACGGAAACAAAGCGAAAGCAAAACTTTTGAAGAATCTTAAAACTTCGTCAATTTAGAATTGCAATTCAACTGAAATAAAAGTTGACTCAAAGTTTTGTTTTTAGAGTTGAAATGAGTCAAGTGAACAAAAAGCAAACTTGTAAGTCTTAACACAACCAAATGTTTTAAGACTTTCCTGACTTTACTTTACAATTTTTAAAATAGAATTGAAACAACCAGCTTCCAATTGAAATCACTTAAATAACTAACAATGAATTTGTTTGGATTTGATTTGAGAATTGGCTGCACAAGACTCGCTCGCAACTTTAAAGTCTTTCCAAGTGCTACATAGGGATATTCCGTATAATAGTGGAGTGTTTTTATAAGACTTCATCAATTTATAGAGTTGTTCAAAAGGATTGTTCTTGAAAGATCGAAAAATAAACCTGGACCTGGAAGATTTTTGTGCGCCTATAAAAGACGACGCTATGCAAGAATTGTCGAGATTTAGATGACACAAATAGAGCTGAACCACAAAAAATTAATTTTTGAAAAAACTAAATCTTGAGATTACTTCGAAGGAACCCAAATTCCTGAAAAACATTACAATACTATTATATTGATAGTGATTACAAATTATTATTGAAATGGTGCTAAGGATTATCATACCGTCAAATAGATCAAATATTACAAATATCTATCGAAACTGGCAATATTAAATCCAGTACATATAATCTTAAAGATCTTAAATTTCGGTACTTCGAACATTTTCGAAATGATCTAAATCTAAATAAATCTCTGAAATATTGTATTCCTTAAAAAATCCCAATTTGAGTCTCCACATGATTCTCCTCTATCTTTTCTATATCTATCTCCATATATGTCTTTATCCATCTGGCTATATATATCTATATCTTCTATATAATCAATAGCATTTTCGAATTCCTTTTCATTCCTTTTCGAATTCCTGTATCGTCCTTCTCACTCACCGTATTGAACTTCTCCATGAAGACGTTGATCTGATTTTTCGCTGACATTTTGTTGCATGTGGAGCGACACCTGGCGTTGAGAACTGTCACATGACACAGTGGAAATAGTTTTCAGTGATTAACTAGGCCAAAAACAAAGGCCGCAAATTTCTTTCCAGGGCACAAAAAAGCAACAAAAAAAAAAACTTTGGGAAACTTTTTCTTCAAACAATTATATTCATATATGTATATATTTATATAGAAATATATATTTTCTTCAAAAAACAAATAAAAACGAACGAAAAAAAAGAAGTGTAAAACATTTAACACGCGCGCGCGTTTCAATTATTGAATTGTTTGAATACTTTTCTATATTGCTATCTCGCTTGCTCGGTACGCTCGTTCGCTCGCGTGCGTTCTTATCGGCGGTTCGGAACGCATTGAAAAATCGCAACGTGCCCAGCGCGGCACAATGCTGAGCTTAGCTCTAGCGGCAGCGAAGTTGGCGTCGACAGCGACGCCGGCTTCGTTAACAAACTTGCCGCGACAGGTGTCTAGCATAGGCAAAAGCAACAGAGAGAGGCAGAGCGCACAGCTGAGAGAGCGACTGTAAGTTGTGCAGAGCGTGCCTGCAGCTGAGGAGTCGAACGACCACCGCATGCATTTGGCAGAGAGCGCAAAATAGCGGTTTGTCACTTCTTTTTCTGCTACTGCTACTACTGTTGTTGTTATTGTTGTTGTGTGCGCTGCCTCTGCCGTTACTTCTACTTCTTTTACTTTGGCCTCTCTTCTTCCACTGCGTCTGCTTTTGCTTTTGCAGTCTCTGCTATTGCCTCTGCTGTCTTTGCTTTTGCTGTATTTGCTTCTGCAGTCTCTGCTTTTGCTCTCTTTGCTGCTGCGTCTTCGGCTGCTTCTACCGCTACTTTTGCCGCTGTGTTTGTTGCCGCGGCTGTCTCTGCCTTTGCTGTAGCTGCCGCTGCATATAGTAATTTCGCTGCTTCTCTCGCTACTTTTGCCGGTTTCGTTGCTTTTTCTGTTTTTGCTGCCGCTGCCTACGCTAACGCCTCTGTCTGCGCCGCTGTAGCTTGTGCGCATTGTCAAACTTTATTTTATTTTCAGAGCTAATTTTTTGGCGTCTCGCTTGGTGGGTGGCAAAATAACAATAAAAAAAAGTACTTTATAGAAGCAATTGCTATGTCCTAATATATACTTTAGCTATTTATTATATTTGATTTACTTTTCAAACAGGCTAGGAGAAAGACAGAGAGTGGAGAAAGAAGATACATATAGATTTAGATCAATGTTCACATTTCACACAAAACCCTTCCAACTGTTTAAACAAATATATATATATATATATATATATATATATAGAGATACATTTATATCTGTATATTATGAGAGTGACAAGCAAATTGCATGACTCGAAGGTCAAAAAGTTAAAAAGTTTTTTGGTTTGGTTTTTCTTTATTTTTTCACTTTTGGCACAACTTTCTGTTATGTTTTTGTGAAGGTCGTTCGAGTTGTAGAAGATATAGCTATAGTAAAATGTAAAACATAATCTCACGAAGAATTTGACGCTTGAGGTTAGCTTGAAATGCTACTAGTAGGTTTTTGCATAGAATGGATCTAAAAATAAGCTGCAATATTTATGAATTGTATTTCAATCAGCAAAGCAATACATAAGAAGTCACATAGCGACTGTAGTGAACGACTAGAAGATATCCCGTACATATCTACTATATAAATTCTAGCTCTTACAAAAGCTGCTTACTATGCTGACTCGCCTCAATGCCATTGGTGTTAGTTGCCTGCTATGAAACTTCATGTTAATCGCTAATTAGCTGGCCCATTACCCCTAGCGCGCTATAATTCATTTCCTTTTTGCTGCGCATTCTCTTTCACAGGTCTTTAACATATTTTTAAATATATTTTTACTTTATCTGATATATATATTTCTTAGCTGAGTTCTGCAATACATGACTGAATAAACAAACAAACAGCAAGTTCAAATGGCTTAATTAGCTCGAGTAACTAGACGAACAAGAAAGACAAACAACAACAAGTCGAATAAAAATTATAATAATAAAATATATTGCGGCTCGCCAATTGAAGTCAAAGTCAAAAACGATTTAAGGTCGCTGCCCAAACGAAAGGCCCCGAACGGAATGGGCTTACAAATATTTCAACGTCTGTCAATATGAGTAAGGGAGAGAGAAAGAAAGAGAATAGTAAGACACCAGACATATAATACACTATCCAAAAGATACTACATGATACGAGATAGAGAGATTCGAGAGAGTTCAAGAATGTCCTGCATATATCCCATCCATATATAACATACTGTTGTCTACTCAAGCCATGACTGAGCATATAGAATATAGTTAAGACTAGAGAGTGAATAGCAGTCCATAAATACTCTATATTACCCCACTCTACTCAACTATTGTGCCTCGTAAACTTTAAATGTAGTGAAGCAATATTTCAGAAACACCCTATCCTAAGTAGGAAGGTGGTCAACCCTTATTGGATATACCCTAACGTACTGTTGCCCACTCAACTGTCAATAGAAATAGATGAGTTAACATATTCAGCGTGAAGGAAGCCCAAAGCAGTCATACTACACATATTCCTCACTTAATACCGTTGTTTTTTTTTAAAGAGTATTTCAATAAATATGGTTAGAGTAATAACGGTAAAATAAAAATAAAACTGAATAACATGTCATGTTTGCTTGACTTTATGTAACGCTACTTCTCTAAATCGCTGTCAATGTCTCCTCGACATAAACATATATGTACATATATACATACATACATACATATATGCGTATATATACATAGACATATATATACATACATTAAACTATCTTTGATTTTTGGCAATTCATTGGGGCATTACACGCCTTGTACTTCATATAAGCTGAAACGAAAGACTTAGGCAACGAACTTGCTGAGCTTACCTCTTAGCATAGTCATTAGGTTAGGCATCCAGACGTTATCTCTGTATCTTTGGCTGTAATTATATAGAAGGCAAATACAAAAAACTGATTTAGATTTATTTTTAATGCATGCAGATAAGATATTATGTCTGTCTTTCTCTCTCTGTATATCTATCCCTCTGTCTCTCTGTGTCTTAAAGCCAACTCATTGCGCACTGTGAAAAGTCATTGAGATCTTAATCGAAACTTTGCCTAATTACTTCATATGAACAACATTTTCCATTGCTTAAGAAAACGTGAAAAACTTTCGGGCGCCCAGAAGTCGAGCGCCTCTTAAATAGCCAAATATCTGACTGAAGAGCTCAACTATAAAATGACCAGTATATTGGAACAGGTATAACTTGTATGTATATATATCAAATATCAAATACCCTTCACTTTACAGTATGATAGACTGATAATTGGTAACATTTACGAATCAAGAACATATCATAGACGAGTTGTCTGAGATACAGGCAGAAGAGCTGACGACAGTCGAAACTGCAACCACCCAACTGTCTGCAGTTACAGGGTATATGTATATATGTGGGAATGGAAATAAAGAGTGCTTCAATTATATCTCGTATGTTTTCGAAATAATGAAAAGAAAAAACACTTTCATTAGCTGAGCTACGCCTTCTTCTATCCCAAAGCACAAAGCCAATTCCGGCTAATCGAAATTTTCTATGACTTTTATTGTTGTTGCTGCTTGCCACGCCCATCTGAGGGAAAAAAGTGTGTTATCGCCTAATCAGAGACGCCACGCTCAAGTCAGCTCATCTCCCTCTCTCTCTCTGTCTTTCTTTCTCTCCTTCTCTGAAATTCCGATATAAATTCCCAATTCCAATTGAAAGATTCACTTGATTTTTTTGTTGAAAGTGAAATTTTGTCAACAACTTTTGTTGTTGCTGTTGCTGTTGTTGTCTTTGCATTTCAATTTTGGCATGTTATTAAAATGTGTTTTCAATTTCACTAGAAAGCCTCTCCAAAACAAGAGTCGCCCTCAAAACCAAAAACCAAAAAAAAAAAACCTTTTGATATTCTAGCTGAAGAAATTGAAGCGAAATGTGGAAATAAACACACCAAAATTATATTTTGTTTCGTTAACAACGCGCGTCGGCAGACAGGGAGAGAGAGCGGGAGAGAAAGACAGAGACAAGTCTTGCATTACAAGTGTTTGCAGCAGTAAAAGAAGTCTCAGTGCCGGAGCTTCAAGAGCTAAGCTGAATGAAGGGGTCGCACAGTTTGGGCGATTGCCTGATTGATTGAGTGGTAGAACGACAGATTGACAGACTGATGAAATGCGCTTGTCAATTATGGGCAAGCAAAATCAATCAAATATTTATCAAATCACTTGGGCAATGCCAATCACATGACTCGGGCAACGAAATTTGGTTTGTGTAATGAACAAATATAAAAGAATACCGATACTTACGATATATATCGAATACAAACGAAGACAAGGTGAGAAAAGGATATAAGGGAGAGAGAGAGAGAGAGTGAGGCAATACGAGAGAGAATAAGATATACGAAGGGAAAGCGAATGGCATAGAGAGATATATATAGAGAGAGAGGGAGAGAGAGAGGGGGGGAGAGGAGGAGAGGAAGAGAGAGAGATAAAGGTATTCAGTTTGTGGTTTATCATTAACCTTGATCTAATTAATCGATTCGGCGGTTCTGAATCCATAAATTCTCATAGACATGGAAGACTGCAAATTCAAATTACTTCTTCGATATTTTAACCTTTGCTATCGATCAATTCTTGTTTCCAACCTTTACCTTACGCAATTCAAATCGATTATCGAGCTAGTGCAACCAATTTAATCGGTATGATATCGATAACGAATAACGCGAATTTCTCTTCAGCATTAGTCATCCATTTATTGCCTTCTCCTCCTGCTACTCAACTACTTCTACACTCTTCACATTCTCTCTTTTTATCTCTCCCTCTCTCTTTCTCTCTGCAAGTTAATGCCATCATCGCACATCCGTCATTCGCCTTTCCGGCTTGGACCGTTTCGCCAAAGACACATAAACAAAAGCAGAAATCAAAGAGACCTATGCGTAGTATTAACATATGTCGTACGCGTTAATTAACAATTCCGCTCAGCTAATATCGGTTTCACCCACCCAAAAACAAAAACAAAAACAAAACAAAACAAAAACCATAAACCAAAAACAAAACCAAAAAAAGAGCAACAACGAAAGCTCCTTTTACCATGGCCGCCCCCGCGGCTAACCACGCCCCTCGTACCCCCATCACCATCTTATATACATATATATATATATATATATATTTTTTTTTTTGGAGGAAACTCTCGCGTATGTGTGTGTGTGAGTGAAGAAAGTAAATTGCGAGTCTAGGTCTTCTCTATTGCTTTATATGAAAGTTGCGCTCGCGAGTTGAATGACTCAAGCGAGCAGGAATCGCGCTGCAGCTGAAGATGGCAGCTGCAGATGAAGTCGCAGTTGGCGTCGCAGTTGACGTCGCAGCTCATCTTGGTGACCAGAAATCGAATTAAAAACGAATTTGCCAAAGTCGAAAGAAACAAACACAAACACAAAAACTGGCCAACAAATTGGAGGCTGTTCGTTTGGGGACTGCACACGCATATCTCTAACCTCCAGCTGGTGCCTAGCCCCTCGTTTGCTTGGTTTGTTGTTGTTCGTTTTTTGTCAAAGTTCAAAGTAAAAGTTTTTAATGTGGGCGTGGCTGGGCATGCATTTGGCATTGACTCTGACGATTTAAGATATGGGACATGATTGCCGAAGACTGCGACGGCTGCGATTGCGATTGCGACTCAGCGTAGTCATGAAAATTTATGCCGACTTTTTAATTTCCAATTAAATTTGCGCAAACATTTTGCACTTTCCGCTACCCTATAGCAATAAAAAGCGAAAAAACACTGATCAAGGCATATGCAAACAGTAGAGGAATGTTGTCTAAGCTGAATATGATTATAGAATTATTTTACAAAAAATTTATTAAACAAAAAATAAGCTGTTATCTTTAACGCTATAGGTTTTCTATATAATCTATTTTGTATTCAGTATTCTCTACAGGAATATGGAACTCTCACTGAACCAATAGACATAAGTACGATAAGTAAGACCCTGTATAAAAAGCTGTTCATAAACATTTATAAGTTCTCTGTGAACCCTATAAGAAACTCTAAAGAAACATCTGTAAAAATCCAATATATTTTATATATATACATATATTATTATTATTATATATTATTCTTTTATAAAAGCCTCAAGTTTACATTCATTTTTTTTATCTGCTCTCTTATTACTTTTATCTGTTCTATATATTCTCTACAGTTACTTCTCACGTCTTACTGCGCTTCTCTACTCCCATACAGTTTATAGGGTATGTGTTGCTCGTTCAGTTTTCGCCGCTCGCCTAATATGCAATATAAATTACCGCCTTTTGAGCTAGCCCCTTTAATGATCGCTCGGTCAAAGTTCCGCGCAGTACGCAGCTAGCCGAGGCGTTGGTCATTAAAAGAAATCAACGCAACTTATCGTTAATGCATCGTAAATTAGCTCGACACTGCATTAGATGTCACATCTTTATATATACACACACACACACACACACACACACATATCTGTATAGTTGTCAACTTATTAAAGAGCATTACTCATGCTAGGCAAATGCAACGCATTTAATTTCATTGCCAGCCACACCTCAGCCCAACAGAAACTGAAAGCCAATGGCTGAGTAACCGAAACGTTCCATGACTGCGTCTGGGCAAAGTCATCAAATGAAATCCAGATGAGCCACGATTTCCTTGAACTAAAACGAGAACCTTAAAACGATCAATTAGCTCGAAAACTAGTTGAGCAAAAACCTAAAAGTTAAGCCGAATCTGCATACTAAAACTTTGCTAAAACTATTCAAATAGAACAAATCCTTGTTCAGCCAATGCTTTATTCCGAAAGTTATGGAACAAAATTTTCGAATACATCAAAAAATGTTTCATTAAATTACAAAACTCTCTTAAATGCATGCGCTGAAAGTCCAAGGCAATTTATTGCTTTGAACCCTTGACTTATATGTGCATGAAATTTGTTGTTGTTTTTGTTGTTGTAGCCCAGCTCAAGTCGCATCCACATTACGCAAATGCAAAGGCAGTGGCAGTGGCAGCGCCAGAGCCAGAGTCGAAGCCGAAGCCAGTGCCGCAGGCAGAACAAGACGTGAACTTCAGATTCGAGCTAAACAAAAGGTCATTCCACATTCCGTTTGCGCAATATGTTGTGTATCTTCTTCTTCAAGATTCGCACGAATTTTGGACAGCGATTCCCCAAAAGTAAACCAACTGCTTCACATCTGCCCAAAACCAATTAATAGCGGGAAATTATAGGGTATAAGTGAAGTATGTTATGTCTTCATTCAATTCAATGCAATTCTAAAATATCAGTCAAACAGTTAGTCCTTCAATCTACTACAGGATGAGTTCCAGTCAATCATGAAATCTGTTATTACAGGGTATCTTACTGGCACGTATTTGTATGCGAATCATTGAGATATTTTGTCATTGGTCTCGAAATGATTAAGTACGCGCGAAAAGTATTTCACATACGTCTTTTTTTTTCATACTTGGCTTATTTATATTTTTCATATAATTGTTTATGTTGAAAAATAAAAACATGACTTATTTAAGGTGAGTCACCGATAAGAAAAGTCAATTACTTAAGCAACGAATCTGTGAATACCCTTTAATTTCAATTTATATCAGCTTTAAGTTAATGACAATCCAGGTGTCAATGAAGCTGTCAATGAAACTGTCAATGAAGCAGTCAATGAAGCTGTCAGTGAGTCTGTCTGTTAGCTAGCTTGGCAAGGAATTAGTAAGTCAGCTTTTTCCATCAGTCAATCAATCATATAATCAATCAATCAATCAATCAATCAAGTGAGAGGAAGACAGATGGCTTATCAATCAGTCTTACATCAGTCTTACATTAGTTATTTCAATTGAAATAATTTGAGCACTGCTAACATTCAATCAATGTAGAGATGTCCCACAATTAGTTAGTCTATCAATCATTCAATCAATCAGTCAATCAGCCAACATCAGCTGCTCCAATATCTCAGTTAGGAAGTGGACTTAGTGAATTACTCAGTCAATAAATCATTCAGCATTAAACATCATGCAGCGCGCTGCATAATACATCACAAATGCAATATACTCACACGGAGAGCAAGGGTATTTCAAGCACCGATCATTAAACGTACGGCCAAGAGTCATTGCGGGAACGAGGTAGAAACGAAGCCTACTTGCGGCTTTTGCGGCTTTTTTTTTTTTGTTTAGTTTGTAAGCATTGCATTGAAAAACGTGAGTGCGTGAAATGTGAGCAAGAGCAACAGCAAAGGCAACAATAAGAAAAATAAAGTTAATGCCGATGCTTGTCATTACAGTTATTGTTGTTAATCAGCGCTATGAAATCATATGTGTGAAGAGGGGAAGGCGAAACTAAGGCAGAAATACATACTAGCTAATAGTTGAGTTGTTAGAGCTGTGAAAACCTTTGTCCAAGAAACGTGTCATCGACATTCCAAATTTTGGTTCAGCTAGAGAAGAAAAATACTTTTGAGTGCCTCTCATTCCGCTCCTCAAGCCAAAGACAAGTTTCTATTATCATTCATTATTCGCATTATCAGAAGAATAGAATCAAGGCAACTTTGCCGCCTCTCTAAAGAGACTGTCATGTGCCTCTCTTTGCGCTTCTCAAGCCCAAGCCAGGCGCTTTGTACGTCTCTCTTTGCGCATTTCATGTCGCCTCAATGCTAAAGACAAGCTAATAGAGTAATTAAGACAAATGCGTCGCTCTCTGCGCTTCTCACGCCCCCCACTTAACACTTTTTCCAACAAAACTCGATTACTTAATTTCGCTTCAAGGAAAAGCGAATCATCTGGCAAGCGAAATAAAACAAAACGTTGTGTTTTTTTTTTTCATTCCATCTTTCTTTCTTTCTCAGCTTTTGATATGTTTTTACGTAATGCCCGAACAAAAGCCAAATGCATCTATTGTTTCTATAGCTAAAATTAGAAGACATAGCTGAAGCGAGAGCTTGAGAGTGAGTGAGAGAGAGAGAGAGAAAGAGATGAAGAAACGAAATTAGTTGAAAATATCAAAAAGCTTTCGATTTCTATTTGAATATTTAAACGAAGCCAAAGACCGGCAGCTCCTCTGAAGTTCAAAATAAAATCATAATAAATAAACTTAGAAAAGAAAGAAAGAAATTCCCATCAATTAATTGCCTTTGCTGCTGCTTCTTCTTCATCTTGCTAATCGCTTACACTAAAACAAAAACAAAACAACAAACATTTTTTCTACCCTCCTCCTCTCTGCTCTCTATCATCTTCTTTCTTTCACGCCTTTCTTTCTTAATTTTTTGTTTTGGCTGTAAATTTCTATACAAGTTTTATTTTTCCTTTTTGCACAAAGTCGAAAAGGGTCGAAGAGCATCAATTCAGAGATACCCTGTAATCGATTCTGAGTCGAGCTGTAAACTTTTAGCTAGTATTTGTAGAATATTAATACTTTCTTCACAAAATATACAGTTGAACAACCGCGAGATACCCTACAAAGCAGTAGCTTAAGTAAAAAATTTAAAATTCGAATAGAACTTGTTCTTTCACATATCAAGAATCCCAGACTAGATAGATTAGTTATCAATAATTTTGTTTCTTAGTCTCTAGTCTATCATACTATACATACTATACTTTTGCCCACAAGATGCTGTGGAACGTCTTAAAGTGAAATAAAATTTGAATGAAAATAAAATCAAATTGGCCATAAATTATGTTCAAAGGCGTTTGCCGTTTGCCGTTTGCCATTTGTGTATATGTTGCGCTCTTCTTTCCTCTGCTTCCACTCCACTCTTTCTCCAACTCTGGCTCCTTCCCTTTCCTCTTCATCTTCATCTTCATCTTCTTCCTCATCGTTTGCTGCCTTTGAAGACGTTTTAATGCTCAGCTGCCCTTTGTGGCTGTGCGAACGTTGGCGTCTATTTTGATTAACATTTAAAGAGCGTAACAATTAATTTGTTAACGGCCCACAAAAATCTATAATAATACGAATCGAATACACACTGTAGCACAACAAAGAGAAATAGCCATAAACTGCTTGCTATGAAACTGGAAAACATGCTCTTTGGGTATTAATTGAATTAAGTCAAGCCACAAGTCGAAATTGTTCCCTGAAAGGCAATCTCAGCTCTTGGCATATATGGAAATATATACTGTATATGCCAAAGGAACTGAAAACTAGGAACTAGGAATCTACAGGATAGATACATTTATATACCAACTCTACCAGTTGTAGATTAAGTCAAGTTCCGTTATTAATTTCTTCACTCTCTGCTCATATAAATGAGTCCAGTCACAGTCACAGATTTGATAGGAATTTATATCATATGTCTTATTAATTTTTGATGGCAAGCTCGTTTTCTCTTTTGCCCTACTAGAAAATAGATTAAGCCATAAACTCAAAGTCGCAATTGCAGCCAACATATTATGAGAACGAGCCCAGTTTTTTCTTTTTCTCATTTCGTCGAACCCATTTCTGATATATTTATCGAGCGAGTTACACATTTCTTTTTCTTTTTTTCCTCTACTACTTTCGGTTTTTCCCAAAAACTAAGATTCCCACAGTAAAAACTGATTACTGAAAACTGTTTTGGGAAGTTCTACAGAAAACGAGCTGCAGCTAGGCATAGAAGAGCCAGGGGGAAGCTATGAAGGCAGGGCGTGGCAGCTGTTGTTATAGTGGAACTACAAATCAAATTTATTGTTGCAGATCTTAAATCAACTAGCGCATTCCCCTGACATGTGTCAACCAACGCTCTTTGAATACCCTAACTTGAAAGCGTATATACGAATCGCTCAGTCATTTTGTAACGGATTGGCGAACGTACCTTGCATGGGCATTCTCCTATCTCTTTCTCACTATCTTTTCTATACCTCTGAATCTTTAGTCTGTACCTTCAATTGAACTTCTCTCTTACTCATCTCTCTTTCCTTCTCCCAATTGGCGTTTCTCTGCATTCTCAGAAGTACGGCTTCCGACAATCTCTTTCTCTCAATCTCTCTCCTTCTCTGTCTGTCTCTTCATTTCCTTCTCTATTACTCTAATACTTCTGGCTCCATTTCTCTCTCTCTTTATTTTTTCTCTTTCTTTCTCGCCTTCTCTATTGCTCTAACTCTATCTCTCCTTCTCTCTCCCCCTCTTTCTCTATCTTTCTCTCTCTCCCTCTCTTTCTCTCTTTTGCACTGCATCTCTGCCAGAGTATTCCAACTTCGACTTGTTAACATTAACTTCCATTTTTATGCCTCTTTTCGTTTCTTAAATTTCTTGGTCACTCGCCGTCGACGTCGCCGTCGCTGCTTTCACCGTACGCTTATCGATGTAACTGCAAGTGTCAACAACAAACAACAAACAGCCAACAGCCAACAGCAGCAGCAACAACAACAACAACAAGCTACAATTGGCTGTCACGTAAAACGCAACGCCCGCCGCGCCCAGCCTTGACCTAGAGCCAGACTTTTGGGCTTGGACTCGAGCTGAAAACTCAAAACTTGGGCTCGACTTTGGCTCTATGTGTCTGTGGGCAATTGGCTAAGAGGGCTTCTGGTAATGCAGAGGCGGGGAGGGTGTTTACCCGCTCTATGTCTGCGTGTCTGCACACGTCTGGGAAAACGTGCATTAGAAGACGCCCATTCGATGGAAAGCTGAAGCGCATGAAACGCATTGAAAGCTTTCTTTCAGCCAGACCCAGAGACGTCGGGCTGCAAACCAAGGCGTAGCGACACTTGGCCACTGGGACACACACACGCACACACACACGCACACACACGCACACTTAGTCTTGGCAAATATGCGAATTGAGCAACTGTTTGGAGCGACGCGGGGTCTTGGTACTCATCAGCTGCAAGGAAAAACTGTGCAATTTTGCATTACGCAAAAAAACAGGAAAACAGATAAAGAGAAGAAGAGGAAAAAAACAAGTAAAGGAAGACCACAGCTGTCATTCAGCCTAAGCAATACCCTATAAATCAAATACCCTATGAAAGTGTAGACTCTGCTTTGTATATGGGAAAACCTGAAAGGTTTCAAGTAATCTCATCGATCATCACTTAAGTAAAATGATTCATGTGAAGCAAACGCTGAAGCCAAGATATATTAAGCTTAAGCAATTCTTTAGCTAGACTGCAGCAAAATTGTATACACTGTCACACAACACCCCTCGAACACACTCGCCATATACACAGGGTATGCAAATGCGTTGTATATTGCGGTTATTGCCTAACCAAATGAGTTGACCAGCAGCTAAGCCACAAGAATCCGAAACGATGACAACCAAATTTGTACAAAATACAATTAATTAAGCCTAAAGACCGATTTGCCTCACACTGTGTGCATCTCTCTCACTCATTCTCTAGCACTTTCCCTCTCACTCAAAAGTAGATTTTGGTGAAACACCTACGATCCTTAAATCGATGCGAACGCCAACGCAACACAAAAGATATCTCCAATCAGCAACAGTAGAAGCGACTCTCGAGTGTAATCTGGTAATCTAGTTGGGAATGCACGACTGTAAAAGACCCTGCTACTGCAAGTGCTGCATTCAAGTGGCAATTGAAGTATTCAGTTCAATCATGCACTAGAATATATCCCATAATTCCTGATCAATCAATAAACTATATAACTATCTATAGCTCTATACTCATCTAACTCTCTTAGAGTTTAGATATATTCTGATATTATCTATACACAATTATTAATTGAGAAAAATCAAAGAATATACCCCATTTACACGTAATTTTGCTGGGTATCAATTATACATAATATTTGCTTGAATATTTATAGACTCTGTAAATTTTCTATTTGGCGTTGGAGAATTTAAATGCGTTGGCGTCTCTTTGACTTTGGAATATCATTAAATAATTAACTTGAAAGCCGCACAAAAATGCCTCACCAGCAAATACCCTAGTTTAATTATAAAACCAATGACTTGGCTCCGATACGAAAATAGTACTTGAAGTAATTGCAATTGCTTGATGGGGATAAAAAACACAGCTGCAGCCAGATTTAGTGTGCAGAATGCCAAGCGAAATCGAATATATTGTTCAATTTACACTAAAAGCCATTTAGTGAGCACAATAAATGAAATGCGCGACCAATTGATACCCTCTAAAGTAAAATGAGAGCAAAACTGTTGACATCGTCAAGTCTTTTAGCTATTATAACGAATGCCCCATCTAATTATGATAATAAGGCAATTTAGCAAAGATTCGTATTATATATACATATATATGCAGCTGCATATACCCCACACACAAATCAAAGTCCTACAGCAAACACTTACATGTTCGAGTTTCTGGATATCAAAGCAAGCCATGAAGCGATTCGACGTTTTGAAAGCCTTGGGAGTGTAGCAGGAAACGAAATATTTCATTCCTTTATTTTTTGTAGAGCATATTACACAAAAAAAAAAAACCCCGAAAATTTCTAAAATAATATTTTCAGTAAAATCGAAACATTTTTTATTATTTTCTATTTTTCTTTTCTAACGAAAGACGCCAAATGGCTGTGACCATATCTAAAATTTTGGCCGGTTACCGCATGTTGAGCGCAAATACAAGTGGAAGACGTGCTAGGAATGGACTTGAGATTCGCAAGAAATCATTTCGCGAGAATTGTCGCCAGAAAGCTGGGAAGAAGAAATCATGCTCTTGCTGTGGCCCAAAAGCCCTGAAGTTGGTGAAACAAATGGCTTCGAATCTGACCATTGAGGAAATGGAAGGAATGGTAAATGAACGTGGACGCCGCACCATGCGTCGCGTGGCAAAAGCCTTCAAGAAGCCGAAGAAGGTTGTCAAAACAACAAAGGCAAAAAAGATAACAAAAGTTCGAAACATCGCAAAGGCGTCCAAGGGGACCAAAGTAAAGAAACCTAGAACTGTGGCCAAAAAAACTGCCAAGGCTAAGCCCAAGCCTAAGGTGACCAGAGCCAAGAAGCAGGTGAAGAAGACCACTAAGCGCAAGCGCAAGCAGCCAGAAATTGATGAAGCGATTGAAGCTGACTCGGATTCCAATGCAACAGAGTCGGAGTCCATAAACCCAAACCCCGAAACTTCAACTGACGACAAGCCAAACGTGCCCACAAGCGACAGCCAGCAATCTTTATACTAGAATCGAGTGATAACGATAACACTCGATCAATCTTTTTGGGCTGGAGTTGATGTCGCGTCTAAATTTTAAATTGAATAGAGCTCTTTTACAAGAGGTACCGCAGCAATCAATGTTGTGACAACGTGTTTTATAAATATTTCATCGAATGAGCAAATATACAAAAACTAACAAAAAATCAAAAGTTTAAAATGCAAAACAAATGTTAATTAGCACAAGCAAAAGATATTCAGTGCACACTGCATATGTAAAATGTATATTCTAGTCGAGCTAGTTCTTAGCCTGCATATTCCCATCCATATATATTTACGGTTCGATCTACCAGGCACCAACTCTGACCTACAGGGTATCTTGTTGTAGCGCATTACAATTGCAATTATGCGAATTCCTATATATTTTCCATGCTATCAAAGCGGCTCCGAAGAGCTGCATTCTGCCAACGAATAAATCTTGATTGTTTATAATATATATAAATATAAAGTTACCTATGCATATGGCCCTTGTTAGGTTTAGCTTCGGCCATAGTTGAGTGCCAGCAGCTACGTGGAATCTTCTAGTCTAGCCATACATTTGCAGTACGATTATGAATAGCCAGGGTATCTGCAGGTCAGGCATCTATGTATCTATTCTTGTTTTACTTAACTTCTCGATGCGAAAAAATTATTGCATACTTTGCGGCTGCTTTCTAAAATGTTGCATGGAATTATTATGTTGCATACTTTTCAGGGTGGACGCAATTTGAGCTGCCGACAGACACAGGCACAAACACACACCCACACTAGTTATCGTTGTGTGTGTGTGTGTGTAAGCAGAGACTAAGCAAAATAGAGCCTTTGAAAAAGGGTTGCAAAAGCGAACAAATGAAAAAAGCTAAAAAGGTATGAGCGTCAGTGAGTGAGTATGTGAGAGAGTGTGTGAGTGAGTGTGTGAGTGTGTCTGTGTGTGTGTGTGTGTGAGAATGATGTGTGTATGGTTGTTGCAAACGCCTCGAAGACATAAAAATTACAACAGCAGCAACTGAATACAAACAAAAGCGCTTGACAAACATACTAAAAGGGAGTATGCAGAGGGTATATGCAAACATACATACAAATAAATACGTGTGTGTGTGTGTGTTTGGCATAAGCTAAAATCAAAATAACCGCAAGTGTTAATATGCACCAGTAGACGCACTCTACCAAGCCCCAGAAACAGCGTCAAGCAGGATAAGTAAGGAAGCCAAGGCTAGGGGTAGAAGCTGCAGCCCTAAGGCTAGAGTTTGGGGCTTTCTCCTTTCTCCATTCTCCTTTCTCCTGACCCATCAGCACTCGCAAGGGCTCGTCAAGGTACGTTGGCATTGTCAAGACCATCCCATCCTCTCGCCTCTTTCTCTCCCGTCCTACGCTCAACCTCGCTCACAATGCACTTAAGCTTCTGCAGCGCTCTCCTACCCCTACCTCTCATTCATTCCTTTTGCTCTGGCTATTGCTCTTCCTCTTTCTCTTACTCTTTGTCTGCATAGTGCCATGAGTGCCATGGTGCGCCGTAACGCCTCGGTCTTTAAGGTGTTTCACTTACCTTTTAGCTGTTTTCCTGCGTTTACAAATGGAGAAATCAACTGAAAAGAGAAAAGAAAAATGTAGAGAGGGTAAGAAAGAGGGAAGTAGAAGAAGAGTAAGAGCCATAACTCTGCCAAAACTTTATCGATTTTTTTTGGGAATATTTCTATGTCTGATCCAACTCCAACTCAAAGCTCCAAGTCTTTCGGAAATCCATTTGAATGTGCCTGGATCTGTGGCTTATGCAACTCGAATTGCGAATTGTTACAGAGTATTTGGAGCTATGCCCAGCTCTGCCAGCTGTCTCAATGCACATCTACTACTACTCAAGTATATTTTCATTAACTCAAGAGTGCTCACGGCACTAAATACCCTCTAAATCAATTAAAGTAGGGCGTAGACACTCTAAGATACAGCGACACAGCAAATAGAATGTGTATAGGATGCGTATATATAATGCGTATATATAATATATTATATATATTTTTACACATGAAAACAAAACAGTTAATAATTTAGAACATGCACAGCTCATTAGTAAAGCTCTCAAGCCACATATGGAGGACGAGTGATGGGCCGAGAAAAAAAAGAAAAATTGGGCAGCCAAAAAGCATGCAACGCTTTGTTCTGCTCAATGGGCGATTGTCACGCAACACGAACTGCAAGAGAGTAGGTGAACCGAACGGAAGGAGAAGAAGAGGCGCCCCAAAGCGGGGCGCGTTAATTGTGCAGCAGCTCGAAGCTTGAGCTTGGGTCTGTGCAAAGTCTAGAAACTATGTGGCATATTCATATCGAATGCGAAGCGCCAATGCCAAAGGCAAACAGCGAGCAAACACAACAAACAAACAACTAGCTGCCACGCCCCACTTACCGGTCGCCCTAAGCTGCGATGCTGCCACTCGATGCGAATGCGAACGATGTGGCAACGCGTTCATTACAATTCGGAATCAGAAATAAAATATCAAAAGCTTTAAAGCGCATTAAATGAATACCCTGTAAACAGCTAAATCGGTCATTTGGCCTATCTGCCATATCAAGTCTTAGGTTATATACCAAAGAAACTGCCTGAACTATGAACTAAAGGGTATCAGACTGGGCAATCTTTCATAGCTGAATATGTTACGGACCCAAACAACAGACCTTATCTTCTCTATATCCTAAAAGCCTTGAACTAATTCTCATAACTTCTCATAACAGGGTAATCGTTAGTCCAGTTATGATAGCTCGCCACTGTTTCGCTTGTTTTCTATTGACTGTATAGCTCTATTATTCTATTTCATTTATTTTTTTTTTTTTACCAAGTGAAAGTGCTGAAGCGCCAACAACACTTGACAATTATGTATTATACGAGTAAAAAAAAAATATTATTTATTTGAGATATTTATTTTTGTATTGTCATCGAGCATGCGATTCAATTGATTTTCAATTAAGCACTCGAACTACCCTATACTTGTGTCTGTCTCTGTTTCAATGAACCCGATGAACGGAACCCGCATGTCAATTCTAATTGCACTGCATGCGAGACTAACAAATGCCCTGTAAATAGATGTCTATTGATGCATTCATTGAAAGTTAATTAAGAAGTATCTTAACTCGATGAAGTCCAATAAGCAGCTAGTTTTAAAAATATTTTTGATACAATTCACATTTGTAAATATTATATTCCCATTTCGTTGCGTTTTATGCTAACACTAAGCAAAACTAGAGTTTCATATACCCCGTACAAATCCCATTTGAATGAGCATGGAGCATAATAGGCACAGCAACTGTTGATGATTGTAAAGCTAAGCCCTTTGCCCCTTAATTGCTCAAATCAACTCGACTCGCCGTCTCCTGCTGCTGCTGCTGCTGCTGCTGCTGCAACTGCAACTCGAGTGTTGACTCTGGCAAAGGTCAATGTTTTCCTGCGGCGGGCTGCTGATAAGAGCATCCCGTGGTGCATCCTTTTGCATCCTTTGGCACGCCCAGTGTCAATGACAGACAGCAGCCCTCGTGCTCTTTCTCCCTCTCGCTAGCCTCGTTATGATTTCCCAGCTCTCACTCTCTCTTTCTTTCTTTCATTCTACCCTACTCTCTCTCCCTTGTCTAGTCTGCTGCTTCCCTACCCTTCTCTGTCGACCAGACCACCCCTTACCAGCCCATTGCCTCTCTCCCTTGTCTCTGTAACTCTTTCTTCCCACTCTTTTCTGTCTCTCTCTCTCAACTGTCAACTGTCAACTGGGCAGCCCCTTCATTAGCGCAGCTTTAACACCAAAAACCAAAGGCAAACACACACAGACCATGTCCCTCCTCTTTCTCTCTGTATCTGTCTCTCTCTCTCTCTCTTTCTCTCGCCGTAGTCCCCTTGATATTTACCTCTAGTATTCGCTAAAAAACTTTAAACATTTGCTTGCGATAAGATTGCACGCTTCTGGCTCCACAGACTGTTCCCTTTTTTATCTCTCACTCTCATGCTGTCTCTCTCTCTCTCTCTCTCTCTCTCCCCCCATTCCCACTTGCTGATCTGGCGCGGTCTTTTGACCATGTTTGCTTATCCAGTTGGTAAATATTTTCCCAACGTTCGGCTCGTTACGTTTCAGTGTTTGCATTCCGATAAAGAGTTGAATAACTCATATGCTAATCGGGGCGAAAACAAAAGTCTGGCATCTAATGCGACATATTCTGTCCGCCGGTGGGCAGTTTGATAACTGCCTATCGATAAACTTATCAATTGGCTCAATAGGATCGATAACAACTAAATCAAAATATTATTGATAGCATTGAACTCAATCAGTAACAGTTAGTCTCAAATCTCTATTCATGTTATCGATTACCAGTTGCATTTGCTATCGATAGCATCAAAAGCACATTATTGCCCAAAGCCGATGCCTTTAAATATTCAACCTTCTTTCTTAATGGTCTCGAAGAACAGAAAAAAGCACTCAACACGCAATCAGCGCAACTCGAACTCCAACTCGAACTCGCACTCGAACTCGAACTCGAAATTGAATTCGAAATCGAAACTAATTGCAGCACCATTGCATGGCCATCGACCATGTCTAGACGGTAAACATAGGGCCGCAGATTGCCCCACGGCTCGTGGCCATGTCAAACAATAATCAATTCAAGTGCAACTGCAACAATAACAATAATTTGAATGTCATATACCCTGTAATAAGCAATGAAATCGACGATTATGAAGTGCAACGCAGTTATTGATAGTTGATCGATGAGTGAATGTACTCATAATACATTGATTACATTAGCTGATATTATTATTTGAATAACAGGATTTACATATCGCTTAAGGACAGTTTTCTGTGTTATCGATTAATCAATTTTTCGATCAATATTGTAAATGTAAAATTTAACTCTCATATTATATCAGTTATATATCAGTTAGTGTTATACACCCAGTTAGCTAGGCTATCGATAAGTTTATCTCGATAATTCATACTGAAGCTCTCATAATACTGATTAATATACATACAAGATAATAACTCTTAAGTTACTATCCAATACTAAACTCTACAGTTACTTGTCCCATAATCAATAAAATTTCTATTAAAGCTTACTTTAATCTTTATATTAAATTTACTGCCTATTGCATTTCGATAGGGTATCTTGTAGGCGAGCATGCGGCAATTGGCGCACAGCCTTTCAACGCCCAGACACGACACGACACGCGGATCAAGATCACATTTCTCAGCCAGTCGATCGCTGTGAATCTACAGATCGATGTTTCGACTGGCATCGCTCGCCCGCGCTTCCTCAACCTACTCCAGGCCAGTCGTAGAGTGAATCGCAAGGGGGAATCGTTGAGGCATGCGACTCTCCCTGTGTCTCTCTCTCTCTCTCTCTCTCTCTCTCTCTCTCTCTCTCTCTCTCTCTCTCTCTCTCTCTCTCTCTCTCTCTCTCTCTCTGTCTCTCTCCCTCTTTCTTGCTCTGTTTCTGTGAGTGTGTGTGTGTGTGTGTTACATCTATTTTTAGCCAGGCAGCCTGCCAGCTGCCCGCCCGCTGGACGAGTCGGCGGCAGTCGCAACCCTGCGCCTCAGTTCCTCAATTGCACATTTTGTCGCCCCGTCCCAGACTGCCCTTCCCTTCCGCTCGATCGCTAATAGATTGTAGCTATAATTTAATGGCATCTGCAACGGGCTTCAAGTTTTGTATTTGAGTTTTGGGTTCGAGAGGTTCGGTTTTAGGGCTCGGGACTCGAGCTGGCCCATATGGTACATGACTTTGTTTTATATTTTTAGTTTTGCTTCCTGCTTCTGGCACTTCAGCGAACCAGCAAGAGCACTTAATTATGGCTGAACGATACTGATATACCCTAGCATTTATCATACGATACGATTCTCATGTGAGCACCAATTCCACTTATGCTACAAAAAGTGAAATCTAAATATTGTTCTATTAAAGGAGGAGGATCTATTTCACATCGAAGGGGAGGAGGGAAGAAGGTGTATGATGAATATGATACTATATGTTGACTTACTTATTATATTAAAAGATATTTTGTTAAGGATTCTTTTCATAGCCTGGCTATATATTATAGAGTCAAGCAATCAGAAGAGCCTATAATTGTTCTAGCCTATAATTTGATATTCCCACAGATATGGTCAAATCTAACTAGTTTCCAGCTGTTGCTCATTCAGGCAGCTCTATTAAAGTGGTTTGTTTGAACCTCAGTTCACATAGATCACTTGAACACTTTAATTTCTGGCTTCGGGCACTTCAAAAGCAATTCAACTCTTCTTCTTCTCCTTTCCTTTTAATGGTTTTCTTTTTCCACATTGATTTATGTGCAGAAAATTCTTCGTATCGCAGCTTTGACAACTCTTCGAGCATTTCCTCAATTGTCGCTCGAACAAAATTCTCTTCCAAAGATATTTTCCTTCCGATATATAGTATGAGCATAAAGCACAGCTATCTTATACCCTGCACTGTAAAAGGCTTAACAATATCGTAACATTATTAGTTACTTGATATGTTCAGTATTAAGTCTGCAAAATGCAGCTATTTTCGTCTTTTGAGCTGTGTGGTAATTCTATATACTATCTAAAAATGTATTCACATATACATGACTTGCCTATACCCTATATTACTGAAAAAACTTCTAAAAACACGAACTTTTGCTATCATTATCTATTTTTATGAAATTCTCCATTCTCTATATCATACTTTCTATGACATATGACCGACTGACACATACCCTATATATTCAAAACATCATTCAATGTAGTAATTCTTAGAGACATTCTATACTTACGTAGGGTATATTCCATATACTTATCATATACAACATTTTAGTAATAAAACATGATCGACTACAGTATACCCTATATATCAAAAACACTCTCTATAGCTATACATAGGAATACAATTTATTGTAGACATCTGCTCGACTCTCATATACCCTACAAACGCACCAAATACACACACACACACATATATACGATGCTTACATAGGGCATAAAATGCTGTCAGTCATGCAGCTGTCATATATTTATCCCTCCCAAATTTAGGGAACTGTAAAACACATGTAAAAACTTCAAAACTTTTGACTAAAATTAGTCGCAACATGAAAAATCCCATTCACAATCTTCTGCTTTTTATGAGAGGGGAGCAAGAAGCGAAGTCACGCGCCTCAACTCAATTAAAAAGTAAGTAAAAACCTAACGTGAAAATTTCTAATTATTGTGAGCGTAGAAATATTTGAACCTATATATATAACAAAACAAATATATATTTATTTATAAATATGAGTTTTTAAACAAATATTTGTAGGACAGTTTGTTAGGTTGACATATAGAGTTTCCACTTATTCTGTGAGAACTATGTCTCACAGCAATTTATTTAGATTCGAATTTGATCTAATACTACATTCCTGAAAGTTCTTAAGTGTGTTTATACTCCGTACCCGCTGGGAATGGGAATTGCGAATTTGTTGTTTGTGCCAGGCAAGCGAGTCACGGCATTCGGCCTTCTTCCAGCCGGGCACTCCCGACCAGTCTACTCTTTGTTGTTTTCGCCCAGAGAAACCTTTCAAATCTATATAGATATATATGTGTGCCCTTATCCAGTTAAAGCTAGGTACGCAGACTGCGAAAAAACGAAACAGTTGCTGCTTAATGAGAAGCAAAAACAGCTTTTTACAATTTGTTCCATGTCCCCCAATGACAATAATTCCGGACGAAAGACCGCACAAACCACAAAGCAGATGGGCTATGATCTCAGCAGACACCGGGTGTTACCGGGAGGTACATATATGTATGTATGTGACTACCACCCCCTTCTCCACCCTTCCAGCCTCCGCCCTTTCGCTTTACTATCTCAACTCAACTGCACAATTAATCGCGAAGTGTTTCTCAATTGAATGCGTCGCAATTCGCAATTCGTATGCGAAATTCATCGAGAGAGTTTCGAATAAGAACAGTCATACGGTTTCTGCATCTTCTCGTCCACCTCGCCATTATTATATTCCCCCTCACGCAAAAGGGCTTTCAATGAAATAAGATCTAAGATCAGTTGCAATTATCTTCTATATGCCAAGTGTGTGGGCTATGACTAGGCAATTATATATCATGAGGGAGCTCAGGCTACAGATGCTACAGATGTATAGAAACTTGTACCATAATATATATTATTATTAGATTGTAATACTTGTTTCTAGATCTATCATAGGCGTTGATAGGTCAACACATATATCTATATATATCCATATATCAATCTATCTCTATACATATTTACAAAAATCTATCTTGTCTATATTTATTCTTTACTTTTTTCTATATATCACGTGTCTACACCCTTACGTACATATATCTATAATCCATTCCTTATCTATATATTTATATGGTAATCTCTCGGGATATTTTGTTCATTCGAGTCTTTGTTTTTGCATATTTAATGCATAAACAATTTGATATCTTTATTCTTATCTATAGCCTATGCGATGCAGAGTTATCTCTTTATTGCCTTATATCTACCTGTTTTTGTTTATTTATTGGTATTTAGTATATTTGTTATCTCAAGCACCTTTCTCTCATAGCTCGTATGCATACTAATATATCTAATCTATATCCATCTAAGATTATCAGATTTGTCTAAACTATAGCTATTATATTTTCTTAATTTCAGCTTTTAGCAAGTTCTCTGTATGCAAATCCATTATTTAACGACAGTTTTCATCTCTTTCCAGCTCTATCTATTTATAGGTTATTTTTAGCCATACGTAAGGCTTGACCTACACTGATCTATATAGTCTATAATATGTGCATATTCATAATACATTTTTCTATTCAAATTTTCAGTTTAGCTAAATGAAGGGGGGGACCCTGAGAGAGCGAGAGTGAGATAGGTACAGACATATGTAGATATATCGTCTCTGGAATTGTCTGTGTCAAGCACATTTGGTGCAGTCTCAATTTATAGTCAGAAACAATTGATAGAATAGAATCGCTTCCCTCTGGCCCAACTATTCCCCCTTCAGTTGGTGCAACCTATGCCCAGCTATTCCAGAAACAAAAACAAAAAAAAAAAAAACAAAAAAAACTCTTTCAATTTGAGTAATTTATGGAAAGTTACGTCAATTTAATCGCTGATTACAGATTCCTCTTTGATTTGCCACCAGAATGTGGAGCATGGAGCATGCAGAGCAATAAACTTTATGAATAGACTAAAAAAAGGAAAAAAAAATATGCAAACAAAAACAGTTGGAAACAGTTAGTTCGGTGAGGCCTCTCTTAGCTGCGGGTTCCATGCTCTTCTACTGCTGCTGCCTCTGGTTCTTCTAGTTGTGCGTTTAATTTAGCAGACCATCCGCTTATGCTAATTATGTTTGCCAAACCAGAACAGAGCCCCAAACAAAATGAAAAAGAACAGCGAGCGAAATAGCGAAGAATGCGAATTCGAGGCTTAAATGCTGATAGATTATATACCCTGCACATCTATTGATGAATTATGGCATAGATTTACATAGTATATGCTGACAAGCATTCTTCTCAGAAGCAGACGAACAGCATGCCCACCTATGTGACCTCGGTCCTCAGCGTAGCTAACTGTGTGAAATTGTGTGTGCTATGGGCGCTTCTGGATACTGCAGAAGAATTCTAGAGGTGAGTGGCGAATGAATGGACTCACATTATCATAAAACTACCTCATTGAACTCAGCTAGCAGTGAAGCGTTCCTTATGAAACTTTGTGCAAGTGCTTGATTTTTCATGTACAACTTGCATAACCAAGAACTGCTCAGATTGGTTTACTCTATCAACAAACTACCTATGTGAACTCAGCTCTTAGTGCAGTTAACTTCACGAAATTTTTTACAGAGGCCACATACTTAATGTGGAAGCTAAATAAGTCGAAACCGACTCTGACCAAATCATTTAGATCGGTTGCCTATATATCATAGTAACTTGAGATTTTATATGAAAAGCTTCGAATACAATTCAAAAGGAATAAATTTTGGAACCGTCTCAACGAATATAAATGAGTAGCTATTAGCGTAACATTCGAGACATTAATTCTCACAAGTTTTTCAATACCTCAGCATTTGCTGTATCTGTACATGTAGAAGTAGATCTGAACATCTGTAGATCGTTCTTTATGCTTTATCTTCAACTTGATCTGCATCTCAATTCAAATTTTTTGCTGCTGCCGATTCACCTAATTTGCTAAGTCAGCTTAAAAGGAAGAAACAAAACAAAAACAAAAGCGAATCCCACAAATTGTAAAGCGCCAGACATGGTTTCAGTTTCAGTACATACTATATCCATATATATACACATGTATCTGTACATATATATGTACGAAATATTTTTTGGACTGTTGACAACGAGCCCATAAACAAGCTCGTAAAAATTCCACCAAGTGCAGACAGCAAGCAAATCAAATTCAACTAAAGATTGTCGCTTATCAAATGCTCTTGCATAGAGAGCATATATATGATTTATATAATGTATATGCTTCAGCTTGTCAGTCACCCGAGGCAATCAATTTTCTCATATATTCAATCGAATATCAAATAAAGTAAACTGTTCCAAATCTCAGCAATTTTCATAAACAGGCAGCTGAGTTCATTGAGATAGCTTTGTGATATGCTAGGATCTGTCTTCCACTTTTGATTGCTGTTATAGCTACAGCAAAATGAAGAGACTGTACTATAATTTGGTAAAGACAACTGCAACATATCTCATTATCAACTATCTCTCATAAGATGCCAGCAACAACATCTTTGATCTGTCTAAGAGCTAAGTTCTTTATAGAGCAATGCGTGCATATTGCTTCTCACAATCGATATACCCTTCCAGCGCACAGACATACACTTAAGGAACACTTTACACAAATCAAGCAGCAGCTCCACTTATCCAGCTTCAGCCCAGCTCCTTGGAGCGTAACGTGGCGCACGCGCTCGATCGCCCCTCCCTCTCACTCCTCTTCTCTCTGCTCCTTCTCTCGCACTCTTGGCGGCTGCTCAGGAATTTGCGCAGGCGAACGGCAGCTGTAGCCCAAAAAAGGGCAGCGACTTCATCTTCTTCTTCTTCTTCTTCCACTGCTTATCGAGTTGGCAGAGGCGTTCGGGCGGCTAGGTGGGTGGGCGTGGCAACGGGTTCTCGATCACCAAGTTAGCCGAATCAGTTGCGACTGCGACTGCGACTGCGGCAGCGATTGGGACTGTGGCAGCGAATGGGACTGTGGCCTGCGCTTGGTTCCCACCAGAAGAGCGCCTGACCAAGGCCAATGTATGTGAGCCTTGACAGATGTTATATATTAACTAACGAATACCCTATAAACTGCAATAAACTTCATATTTAACAAATAATTCTAGGCGAACTTTGCTATTGACTGCATTATGAGAAGCATATAGAAGGGCGGTAAATAAGCAGTATATACCCTGTAAATGAGAAGAACCCAGGACAGCGAAACTATAGAAACTATAGACCATATATCCAATAATTTTTTTCTTATTCTTATCCCAATTTTATCTCTTATCCTGTTCTTCAGCTTGTTATTGCCTCTACATACCCTGTAAATTATTTAAGTTATGCACAAATAGTTTTACTTCATTTTAGCTTTAGCTCGTTGAGAATTACATAGAAATGTGCAATTGCCATTATTTCCCTTGATACAATATACCCTGTGAATTCTGTTTGTTATGTTTGAATTTGATTTTATGTTAGTCTATGTGGCAATGTGGCACCGCTCTATGCGCTTCTCAGTCAATTGGGTTTAGCTCTCTTTGCATATTGCGTGCTACGGAAGCATCCTCGAGAACTTTGAACCCATTAAGAGCTCTGCTAACGAACTCTTTCTCCCTTCTCTTTTCCCCCTTTTTTCGCTTTCAATGTCAAGTTCGTGTTTGTGGTTGTTTCAGCTTCCTCACAGTGTGAGCTCATTCGAGGCGGAGGGTACTGCCACGCCCCAAGAATGACGCCATATGTGGGCGTTGCTCTTCCCCCTTTTCTTTATAATTGTTTTGGTTGTCGCCAAAAAGTTAATGCGAGATGTTTATCTCGCTCCCAAGGACAAATGCACACACACACACACACATATGTATATGCTGGCATAGGAGATTTCGTGTGCGTGTGCGTGTGTGTGTGTGACTCACTTTTATGACTCAAGCAAACATATTTGAAGGCAAAAGGATGATTGACTGTCGGGTATTATCGACTACTTGGCACACGCTGCTCATAAACTCAAAATGCAACTAGTACTTTCATCTAATTGTAATTCCCAACAAAAAAAAGTAAGGTAACTGAGAAACTTTGATTGAAGAATGTAGCTTAGTAATAGTTTCATCAAGAGAGAGGGAGAGAGATAATTGCAGAACAGAAATGTTTCTATGAGAGCTAGACCTCTATTCAAGATAGATCTCTATATTGAGAAATACATTTTCTTATGGAAAAATACTTAGTTTTATCATTGAAATAATGAAAGCTCTATTTGTTTGAACAAAAATGTTTTATTTTTATAAAAGTTACATACTCTTTGTTATAAGACTAATAATTTAATATTTTAACATTTTCCTTATTTCAAATATCAAAGTCAACACAATCTTTTACCTGTGCTAATCAGATTTATATTACGCATCTCATTCTCTTTCTCTCTCTCTCTCTCTCTCTCTCTCTCTCTCTCTCTCTCTCACACACTCTCTTTCTCTATCTTTCCCCTCTTATAATTCTTATTGGTTCTGTTAATTGCAGCGCCTAACTGTAAATTGCAGCTAAAGGCTTACATGAAAAGAAGTAAAAACTCAGGCATTATCAACCGCTTAATACACCCTTGGATTTATTTTTGAATAATAATCAACATTTTTCGATTTGTCTCATGTGATCTAACGGTAAGACTTGGTAAAAAAAAAAAAAAAAAAAAACAAAACAAAAAAAACCCTCTGCTTTATATAGTAATGTCCAATTAACGCTTCACACTTCAATAGACGAGGCCATATACAATATTAATTATCATGCTGAAAGACTAATCTTGCACAATGCCAATATGCCCTATATTGACCTGCTCCAAGGAGTAGTCAAAATTTGTTATTGCCTCGGCAAACTGAAGCTTGGGCATGTTTTGTTTATTATAGACAGCGTGCTCTCTGTGCTCTCTCGCTCTCTTTTCGTTAAGTTAAGCGGCAGCACCGTTAGAAGCAGCGCAGTCGGCCTTTGCCGTTTTGCAGCGTACGCTTTGCTCTTGCTTTTTTTTTTTTTTTTTTTTTTTTTTGGTGGTTGCAGAAAAAAAAACATTTAGTTAAATTAACATGCTTTAAACTAATTAAAAGCACGCAATGCAAATAAAACAAAAATAAAGCTTATCTCAGATGCTAGCAGCAAACACTATTTTTGTATAGTTTTATTCACTATTTGAAGTCAGGCGACGCCTACGACAGCCAAGGGCTGCGACAGATACAACGGCAGCAGCAGCGCTGCCCACAGGAGCAGCCACCGGCTGCTGCACAAACACAAACAAACAAACTCTCTCACGCACACACAACTGTTCTTATTGATTTTTCACACACACACACATACAAAAAGGGAGATAGCAAAACGCGAATTAGCGCAAAATCATTAGATTAGTTACATTGTAGCAGCACCAGCAGCAATAATAGCAAAAACCGTTATTGCGATAGCTCTTGTTGTTGCTCAAAACAAAAATAACAACAAAACACTTACTGCACTTCCTGTCTCTCCCTCTTGCGAACACACGAACTCTCTTTCTCTCTCTTGCTTGCTCCGCTTTGGTCGTGACTCCTGCTCCTGTTTACAGCTGCACACGATTTTTTTTTTTAAATATTTTAGTACACACCCTTTTTGCACACACACAAAATTTAACTTGCAAAAAAATTTGTAAAAAAAAAAAAGTGAATTAAACACATTTATTTGCATACACTTGTAATTAGCATGTATTTCATTTCATTTCATTTATTGAATATGCTTCTCATTTAAAACGCGCGCAAATTAATTCGAAACAATATATTCGCAACGCGTTCATTGGCGACGCTACCAACACACAACCGCATTCAACGAGTTGTTAATTCATAATAACAGTGGATGTAACAGCTGTTCCCGCGGTTTCGTTCATTAAGTTAGCTGCACGCCAAATGTTGCTGAACGCATTAATACCAATGTTAACTTAACATACCTAGCTCCACTCTTAACATCGAATATGTTGGCAACCTGTTTAAAAATGCTCAAGTCTGTGCACGCAAATGTTGCTAGGCGCACAAATGCCAATGTTAACTTTACGTAGTGTGCTCCTCGCTAGCGTGACACATGTTAAACAAAATTCAAATTGGATATACACTTAAATTATTTCTTTATTCAACATGAAATATTTAATTTATGAAATCCTTATGGATATTACTAATATCATATAATTTTTGGTAAGTAGCATGAAAATCTAATTGCGATTCAAACGCCACTTTGCGCTACCCAGTAAAAATCTACAAATAAATAACGATTTATAACTGATAATAAGCGTAATTTATTTGTAGATTGGTACAGCCACTAAATGAGTGTTTCCTAAAATTAATTATTAACTTCACAAACCTTGTTTTCAGATAAATATTCAAGAGTTTTTCCGACTAAAATTTAATTTTATAACTGAATTTTAAAATATACCGCGCACGAATAACGTAATGTAATCATTCTAAGTGCAACAGAATAACGTTACAAAGGTAAACGCAAGTTGAGATACGTAAACGCGAAAATTCTTAATAACGAACGCATAAGTGCTCAACGCAAACGTACGCATTACAATACATTTTATCGATATAACAACCCTGCAAAAACACATAAGATACATTTTTTTGTCAGCAGCAGATTTTTTTGTGTGGTAAATAATTTTCATAGATTTATTGTGCATACGTATATCAAAATGTCAACAAAACTCTAATACGTTGGTGTTCAAATATGCGCATTAAGTAAACAATATGTATACATAAAACAACTGTTAATTTAACTTGGCTAAAAGCAAGACAAATTTTGTGTACCATATACAAAAAAAAAAGTGGCGACGTTTTGCTGCTGCGTATGAAAAGAAGAAGAGCAATCAGCACATTGAAAAATATACGGAGAAGCGAATACCGAGTGCGCTTTGTTATACACGCCATAAATTCACATATTTATAGCAAGTGCATATTTTGTTTTGTTTAATTCTAATTGCAGCTGGCAAAACAACCAAAAACAAAAGCTGAAAAACTAAACACAAAATAACTGTAAAGTAATATCGTTTCGTGACGTGCTGTGTAAGTCAAACAATTGATTTATTGGTAGAAAGAAAAAAATGTAGCAGCAGGCATATAACAATTTATACAAATGCCATAGTATGCACTGTTATACGGACAGCGGCTGTTATACACAACAAAAACACTGTAGCACAGAATTGAAGCGGCTCTGATTTTCAAGAATTATGTTGCATGAGTGTGCGTGTATGTGTGTGTGTGTATTGAACAGGTTTTCATTCGCTTTTATTTGTGGCTTTGTTGTTTTTATTTTTGCGCAGCCTTTGATGCGCTTTGTCCGCATGCACATATTATCTATCTCACAAGATGTGACTGTGCTCCGTGCGTGTGTGTACGGCGGCCCTGAAGGTCAGCGCTGCTTTCTCCTGTTGTTTTTCGGCTGCTGTGCAAGATAATTACGGTTCCCTTTCCTTGTCTCCTTTTTTTATGCAGCCAACCACTTGAGAGAAAAAAGTAATTAACATTTTGCGCAAATGTGAATGCACTTACACATAAACACACACACACACAAACACACACACTTGAACTAGCTAGCATGCTGCGTTGTAGTTGTGTTTAGTGCGCAGGTAACTTTGCCTATACCTACCCCCTGCCTCTGGCGTGTGTCAGCTGCCCGCTGTCCATTGTTTCTATTCTCTTCTTCTTTTTGTTACAACCACCCACACGCATATGCTCGCATTTTGCATACAGAGTTGCATGCGATGATTTGCATACGTCGAAGATTCTGCTAAGATGACACTTGCCATTCTGCAGAGCAGAAGCAAAAACAGGATATCTGCATGAAGCCGTAGCCCTTATGCTGGTATGACACTTGTCATTCTGCTCAATATCGAAGCCTGTTAACTCTTCCATATATGGAAGGTGTTGCTAGAATGACACTTAC
The DNA here is from genome assembly GCA_030914345.1 of Drosophila koepferae. Lineage (NCBI taxonomy): Eukaryota > Metazoa > Arthropoda > Insecta > Diptera > Drosophilidae > Drosophila > Drosophila koepferae. The sequence continues at coordinate 555,317 of JAUESR010000209.1, forward strand.
CATTCTGCTAAATAGCTTGCAATATTTTATGTTCATATGACACTTACTATTTTTCAAAATCTAAAAAATGAATTCTAAGATACAAGAAACGTTCTTGTAGTACAACTATTTATGTACATTTATGTAAAATATATAAGAATATATATATTCATCTATGATCTTCCAAAGAGCTTTATGATAGGCTATAGCACATATCGATAACACCTGCACTATCGTTGCAAATGCTATACAATTTTTAGTTTTAGATCCTTAACAATTTACTATCGCCACGCCCTGCCCACAACAGGCTGCAGCAGCCGACGCCCATGCGCCTCAACTCCAACTTCCCTCCCCTTTTCCTATTTCCATCTTTAACTTCAAATGCCGCAGTTTGCTTAGCGTACCAGCCCCCTCCCCCAAGTGCTCAGTTCGAAGTTGCCTGTGCTCTATTTTAACAGCATACTTGGCACAGTCTGCAACGAAGACAAACGAAGAAGACACACACACACACACACACACACAAACACACGCACAGGCAGACAGACAGTCGGATTAACATTGTTCGTGGAGATAAACAGCAAGCGAAACTGAAACAGAAACAGAAACAAGTTAACGAAAGAACCAATGAGAGAGCAAGCGAGGTGGGCGATAGAGAGCGCTGTCAGCCAGTTGGTAGCGCGTTGCCATTGCGTGCGGACGTGTGTGCGCGCATAAAGTAATAAATGAAAGCAAAATACTAGAGGAAGGAAAATAGTAAAAGAGCAGCGAAAATTCATTTAAACTAAATGCAACGTAAATGAAAGCTTTTGATTAGGTTTTTTTTTTGCGTGTGTGTGTGTATTTGTTGTTTTTTTACTGTTATATTTGCCTGTTGCAACATGTGCGAACGTGTTTAAACGTGTTTGTTTATTGTTCTTCATATTGCAGTGCGTAAATTGTTGTTGTTGTAGTTGTTAGACAGATCGAGAGCGCGTGCGAGAGAGAAAGAGACAGCATACGAAGATGGAGGATCGCATGATGGCCCACACTGGGGGCATGATGGCACCGCAAGGCTACGGCCTGCCCGGCCAAGACGATGGCCAAAACGCGGGCAACGAGAACGAGGTGCGCAAGCAAAAGGACATTGGCGAAATCCTTCAACAGATCATGAGCATCTCGGAGCAGTCGTTGGACGAGGCTCAGGCCAGGAAGCACACACTCAACTGTCATCGCATGAAGCCGGCTCTGTTCTCCGTTCTATGCGAGATCAAGGAGAAGACAGGTGAGTCCCATATCTGATATGATATAGTAAACGATGATATGGCTAGGATATGGATATCTTTATCAATCTATAACAAATATTTCTAAACAAAGAAAGTTTGCTGAGAGTAGAAAGAATTAAATATATTAATGTGCTCTAGATTATACTAGGAAATGTGCTGAAATACCCTAGAATATTTAATGAAGGGTATATAATTTTGATATAAGTATCTATAATATATATAGATAGAGCAGATTTGTATATGTTAATTATCTATGTATATACGATATAAAAGAATATCTGCAGCAAAAAGATGCTTTATGAAAGCTGACTTGAGTTATTTTCTTATCAAAGAGTTGTAGTAAAATTGGAAGGAAAATACTTAAAGTGGAGAAGTAAAATACTAAAATATTAAATACCTTTCTTTGCGCTTCACAAAAATATATAGATATATGTTAGAGGCAGCTATAATGTCATAATGTAAGTCTGAGAGTTACCTTATATGATAATATGAGGTAACTTCATAAGTTAATTTCATATATTTATTTCATATATTTCATGTTGCGCTCTTCTATGCGCTTCTCATTAATTTGCTGATTTCTCGCTTTAAGCAATAAAAAGAAAACTAAAATTCAATATTGCGTATTCCGCATCCCCCAGCCCCAAGCTCAGAGCCAGAGCCAACCCCATCCCCATCCCAATTCCCATTCCCATTCCCATTTTTTTTTATTCATTATTATACGTGCACGCACCTTGTACAAGAAATTTTCAAATCGAGTTTTCCCGTCGTTTCATTTCTTGTTTTTCTTTACTTTACTTTACTTTACTTTTTTTTGCTCCTCTTCTCCTTGTTGTTGTTGCTTTATATTACGCCCACGCAGCGACACAAAATGGGCAATAAGAGCGCGTTTTGATTGTGAGCCCAGATGTTTTGAATGGCTCCAATGTTGCCCCATTGCCAACAGCCAACAGCCTAACCCTAAACCCCCAACCCCTAGTCCACAGTCCGCAGCCCATGCCAACCCTCACAGACATACAGATATATATATATATTTGTATATATGTATATGTATCTCTGTGCTTTTACCCAACCCTCGAAAAACTGCGCACCGTTGCGAAATTGCCTTTTGGGCAAGCTTATTGGGGTTTGGCTAACACCATTTTTACGGGGAGGGCTTCTCGGCAGCCCGAACGGGAGGGCAGTTCGAGACAGAGCTAGAGAGAAAGATTGAGAGAGAGAGAGAGAGAGAGAGAGAGAGAGAGAGGGACTGACTGGTTTGAATGAAAAAACCCTCACACATTCTTGTGTCCTTCAGCTCGGAAAACTCTCTCTAATTTTGTATTTTTGATATTGAAGTTTTGATTATATTTGTTGCGGGACGGTAAAAAAATGTAATTATTGGCTTGTTGAATGGAGTTTTCATCTCTCTCTTCTTTTTATAGATCATTTTGTTGGTTTCTAATGGGGTGTGTGGGAAATTTGAATGATAGTTTAAGGAGTTTGAAGAGAAATTCAGGGGAGAGAGAGGTTTGGGAGAAAATAGAAGTTGAAGGGCAAGAGAGTTTAAATTGGAAGAGAATCGAGGAGATTGAGGCAGCTGGAGAGAAACGGTATGAGATAGAATACAAAGAGAGAATCTGGGAACGGGAAGAAACAGTAAGGGATAGACATGGATAGACAGAGAGACAAAGAGAGAGAGAGAGAGGGAGGACCACAAGATAGTGGGTCGAAAAGAGATACTAGTAAAGTGAAACTGAGACCGATTTGGGTAAGGGAAAGAGAAGGTTAAAGAGAGAGAGAGAGGGAGAAAGAGGGTAAAATATCACATTGTTTTCCTCGGATAAACATAAACAGCATAATGCGTAATATACCCGACCTAGGCTAGCAGATTGCTCAACTACAGGGTATTTATTATTGCATATCCCAAGCACTTATTTTTGAATGTTATTGGCGGCAGCATGAGAAATTAGAGAAAAGGTTTACTTAGCTCATTGCAGCTACCTTTACGATCAGGTGACTAATATAATCAAATTACGAGGGGGTATCAGAAGAGGGTCCCATGGTAGGGCGATAGGGCGGTGTGCAAATGGGGCCCTAGATTCCAGCCAATTGGCAACGAAAACTTGACGCACAAGGCAAAAATCAAATATATATATATTATATATATATATATATATATATATATATATATATATATTTACAGTAATTTTTGTGTTTTTATCTAGCTGTGTGTGCGATAACGCTTCCCAGGGCTCAGCGCGTATCGATGGCGGGCGCCGACAAAGTAAACAAGAATAAAACTTGCCAAGAAGACGAAAACACTTGACCCAAACACCAGCAAAGGGGGCATGGCAAGAGAAAAAGAGAGAGAGAGATGGAGCGAGAGATGGTGTGTGGGGGAAAGGGGCGATGGTATAGGTAGGGTATAGATGCTCGTTGTTTAACAAAAACGAGTATTTTTCAAGAAATCAACAACATAAATTGAAGTAGAAGAAGAAAAGTCAAGAATATGAAATACTCTGTAAAGCAATTGTTAGGAAAAACTAAACCTATTTAACTGATGATATATATAAAGTGATATTTGACAATATCAAATGCATAGAGAGATGTCTAATAGCTTATATGATTAGCTATGAGATATTGTTACTATTATATTCCTTTCTAAAACTTAAATGTAGAAAATTTTGTAAAAATCTTGACAGAAAACTGAGTTCGAAGAGATAGATGATATATGTTATAATAATGATCGATAGGATATTTTGCTGATATAATAAACAAATTTGAACAGTTCAGGGAAATGAAGCGCCTGCAAAAGGTTTCACAATGATTGCTTTACTGCCAGCTGAGTTCAATGGGATAGTTCTATAATATTTTTGTTCACTAATTTCGAAAACCTTCCTGCAGAGTCAAGAGAAATCTAGTACAGATTTCATAGAATTAACTGCACTCAGAGCTGAGTTCACTCAGGTAGTTTCTTATATAGTAGAGCAATCCTAACAGGTCTAGCTTGGATAACAGTTGCTCTCAGAGTTGAATTCACATAGATCTCATATCGACTGATAGGCTATAATGCACATGTAAGGTGAGCAAATCAAAGTATACCTGCCGAAGGGCATTCGAAAGAAGTAGATAAAAAACACTTCAGGCTTTGGTTTTGATTGTTGTAGCGCGCTCTGTCGCCCTGTTGTGCCTTGCTTAACATATATTATCAGCTTGTATAAATATACGTGTGTGCGTCTGTGTGTGTGTGTGTTTGTGTGTGTGTGTGTTTGTGTGTGTGTGTGCTGCTGCTGCTTAAAATTAGTTTTTGAAAAGCGCAAAAACCTGTTCGGCAGCCATGCAAAAATACCACGCACACATTTTATGCGACTTCAATCGTGTATATATATATATATATATATATAGGTTTGTATCGGAGGAATACAACAGGCCCCGCGACATGTTTATTTATATGAAACAGTCAGTCGTCGGCAGCGACTCCTGCTTCGGTTCCAGCTTCTGCTTCAGCTCCTACTCCTGCTGCTGCTGCTGCTGCTGCTCCTGCTTCGTTTTGGTCCTTTTTGCGCTTTTTGGCCCATTCAAATTTACGAGCTGGAAATGCCATTTGAAACCTTCGCCCGCTCTAGCCTCGTTCAAATATTCCACCCGCCACGCCAAGGTAACAGCTCTATCTATGTATCCATCTGCAATTTGGCTGGCTGCTTTCAAAATGCTTCATTAGATACGCAAATTCCCTTTTTATAACTACCTCCCCCTACCCGACTCTCTGCCTCTCTCCCTCTCCCACTCTCTCTGTCTCCTAATCGGTCTAAACAAAAGGGTTGTCCTTTCTAGATGAAGAATAAGAAGATGACGAAACTTGAAGCAGCTGAGAAATTTAAGATGAGAAGCAGCTTAAGAGTAACTTAGGAGATTTATTAAAGTAAATTCGAGATGAATTTGTTGATGAAGTGAATTAAGAGAAGAAAGTCAGAGAGCGAGAGAGAGAGAGGGAAAGGAATGAAGAGAGAGTGAAGAATACCCAGAGAAGACAGAGTAGAGAGCTAGAGTATTATCTCGTATATCTCGCTACTCTATCATCTACATATAGTAAACTTGTGGAAATACCCAAGTCGAAAACTAATATAGTGATTCTACGCTTATCGCCGTACTATACAAATTTCTATTTGTAGAAATTCCCATAAAACTTTGGACTGTGTTAAAAATCCTTTTGAATGATTTACGAACTGAAGATAAGAACTTTGTCTAGACTCAAGTTGCACTTGCTTCATTTACGCACTCTTCTAATCAGTGCAAATCGCCTCGCTCCACGTCCTCTTCCCCGTTGCTTATTTCAAATGCCACGCCACGGCCGCCCATTGTGGTAAAAACTTTGGCAATATTCTGGGTAACCTTAAAGGAAATAAAGCAACCACCGATGTCAAAGCAAGAGTCGCAACAGTTGTTGTTCCCCATCCCCTGTACGCCCGCCCCCTTTGCTGCCACCCCCGAACTTTCCACATGCTTATAATAGCATTAAGCCACGCCCCTGCCGCCTACCTTTTTTCTTTTCTTTTGTGGTATATATGAGAGCAGCTGTCGCCCAATATGTTCTTCCGCTTTCATCAGAGAGTTTAATTGCATTAAACTGCGAATGCGAATGTGAATGCGAATGCGAATGCTAATGTGACACGCTGTTAATGTCTTTCTGTTAATGTTAATTAACATTTACGGATCATTTCATCGGCTGTTAGCTGTGTAGTAAATGCGTTTAATGTGCTTATTAAGCGATTCACAGAATTGTCTGTATTGAAATAATTTATATAAATGAGATTCGATTGACTGCGACAGAAGGTCACCTTGCAAGGTTAAGCTTCGAGTTGCTCCGATTTGAGTATGAAAATCAGATGATAAAATATATATGTATATATATTGCTTCTTTTTGCTTCTCTTTTATGTTTCATCTTCCTTCGTTGCCATCTCTTGTCTGCTCTTATCAGTCTTTCAATTCTCTTTGACTTTTCTTGTTTCGAAAGCTTCTAAATGAATGAAATTCTCTTAATATTTCCTTGAAAGTATTCAAAGCACATTTTCTTTTCTTTTCTTTATCTTAACTGAACAAGTTTCACTCTGGAAACATATTTCCATTCCAAAACTGAAAGCTTTCAAATCGACCCAAAGAAACCTAGACAGCTCTATTCTATTCTCTGTGAAGTATTTTCATTCAAGAACTTTCTTTCATAGAGTATTTCAAGCCTTTCAGCCACCTGAATCTTTGAATTAGACGCAAAAACTAATTCACTTTAGATAAAGCTTTCGCTGTGCTCTCATCGACGTCTGCTTCTGCCAGACTTTTCTTATCGCGCTCAGCTCAGTCATTTTGAAAACTTTGATACAAAAGTTTCCAATGTGTTTTGGTTGTTGGGAGTTATTAAATTTGTTCGCCAAAAATTGAAGTCTATTTAAGCGGCGACAGCTCGAAATGTTTTATTCAAGGCAAAGTGAAGGAGGAGACGGTCGGTCGGGTAGAGGCAGAATGAGAGCGAGATAGCGGGGCTGGGATTTCATTACATGTCTTGCGCTTATGCTTATCCTGTTGGCAGCAATTGTTTCTGTTCGCAACGTCTGCATAATACATAGAAGTAGAAGAAGAAACAGCTAAAAGTAGCTAAAGGAATACCCCTAACCACCACGTTGAAAGCTGTTGTCCTTTCGCCAGGGATATTCTCGGCTACGCTTTGCCAATGCTGATGAGCTTATGCGTGAGACAAGGGCGAGAGGAAGGAAGAGAGAGGGAGAGGGAGAGGGAGAGGGAGTGAGTGCGAGATGGAGGGAGACGAAGCCAATTGTTGGCATTCGCGAAATGTTTTCAGCTTTAGCTCTGGCTTTGGCTAACTCCTTGGTGAAACGTGATTAAGATTCGAAACACAAGCAGTGTGCGGCATGTGCGGCATCTAATTCATACATAGCCATGACTGGGCGAATATAATAATATAGCCAAGGCAAATACTAGTCACAGGGAGTGACTGACTAGGAAATACCTTATATGGGAATAGTCTCTTTTTATGATGCTTCTGTGAGTAAGCTCTGATATCAATTAGTTACCAAAATACAGGAGAGTATTGCAAATTTCTATATGTTAGGGCTCATGTCCTAAAAGTCGATAGTTATCGATCAATGATAGAATATTTTTATTATTGTTAAGGTGAACTGAATAGGTAATATTGCTCTTCATTTGTTGGAATATATTTTGTAGGCAATAATACTTTATTAATGACTTCCCTAAATACACGAAGAAGCCACCAAGTACAAAATCGATATATATCGATAAAGCTTTGTTGCTTATGTAGAGATAAATATAGATTCTACGCATGCAATTCATGCTTCAGCTATCAGACCCGCTTTACGCATTCAACATGGATTACAGGGTATTAAATGGAAAACGCATTTCCCCAGACAATATGACAGCACACCACAGCATGCAGATGTTTATATATCTGTATCTGTGTCTAGTGAAAACTTTTGTTGTTGCTCGAGACAATAAAATTTTAGATGTGCTTTTGCACTTCCTGTTGAACAATGCGAAAGTCGAAACATTTTCCCTTGATGCCAAAGAGAGAGAGAGAGAGAGAGAGAGACAGTGAGTGTGTGTGAGAGAAGGGGAGTGAGAACTTTCAATGAACTTTTCTTCTTATTACTGTTTCGTTTACTGATTGCAATTTGTGTGTTCTTCCTCGTTTACTTTTGCAGTCCTTTCCATTCGCAACACGCAAGAGGAGGAGCCACCAGATCCACAGTTGATGCGCCTGGACAACATGCTCATCGCCGAGGGCGTGGCTGGTCCCGAGAAGGGCGGCGGCGGTGCTGCTGCCGCTTCAGCTGCAGCCGCCAGCCAAGGTGGCTCCCTGTCCATCGATGGTGCAGACAATGCCATCGAACATTCGGATTATCGAGCCAAGTTGGCACAAATTCGTCAGATCTATCACCAGGAGCTGGAGAAATACGAACAGGCATGCAATGAGTTCACCACGCACGTCATGAATCTGCTGCGCGAACAGAGCCGCACTAGGTAAGACAGAGAGTTAAAGTTATCGACAAATGCATTTTTGATGTTTTTCATAAGAGAGAAGATTAGAGAGCTGAGGCAAACATAATGCTTCATTAGCTAATCTAATGACAGGGGAAGATGATAGTAGCAGAAAGACCTAGCTAGATCTACAACTAGTCAAACACTTATCGATAGCAATTAATCAACTCAATTAGATACTTCAATAAGAAGTGGAGAGTGATATATAACACCTAGCTAGACACTAACTAATCAAATAGTTCTTGATAGCCATTAATCGATTAATTGATTAGCAGAAACTTGATTATTATTTGGCTTGGCATTAATTCTTATCTCTCGCACATCAGACCCATTACACCCAAAGAAATCGAGCGCATGGTCCAGATCATCCACAAGAAGTTCAGCTCAATCCAAATGCAGCTGAAGCAATCGACCTGCGAGGCGGTGATGATACTGCGATCACGTTTCCTCGACGCACGCCGCAAGCGACGCAACTTCAGCAAACAGGCATCGGAGATACTGAACGAGTATTTCTACAGTCACTTGAGCAATCCGTATCCATCCGAAGAGGCCAAAGAGGAGTTGGCGCGCAAGTGTGGCATAACAGTAAGTCGAATCGAATCGCTTATCTCCATTGATGACTATCGATATTTATCGCTGATTACGTGATCGCTTGCAGGTGTCACAAGTATCGAATTGGTTTGGCAACAAGCGCATTCGCTATAAGAAGAACATTGGCAAGGCCCAGGAGGAGGCCAATCTGTATGCAGCCAAAAAGGCGGCCGGCGCCTCGCCCTATTCAATGGCTGGCCCACCGAGCGGCACAACCACGCCAATGATGTCGCCAGCACCGCCACAGGACTCGATGGGCTATCCGATGGGCGGCTCCGGTGGCTACGATCAGCAACAGCCATACGACAATAGCATGGGCGGCTACGATCCCAATCTGCATCAGGATCTAAGTCCTTGAGGATAGGCGGGCCACAACTAAACAGCGACAACAACAGCAACAAATAAACAAACTAACAATTCATTAAATCCTTAAGTTTTTTTTTTCCTGTAATGGCAATGTGTGTGCGTGCACGTGTGCTAGTGTATGCGTGTGTGTGTGTGTGTGTGTGTAGCGTACAATCAAATATGTATACGAATATAACTTAATTTATGAAGAGAAGCATAGCAAAGTTTTGGGCAATGCCTGAAGTCACGTTATCTAACAACAGCAGCAGCAATACGCACAGGCATTATATACTATATATATATATATATATATATATATTGAAGTCAGTTAGGTTGAAGAGTCAAAAGCAAATGCTTGAAAACTAAATACAAACGATGTATTTATTTTGTAACTGCACTTGAATATATATGTATATATACATATCCATATATATGCGCACACATGCACACATTGGATGCATAAACGTATATATCTATATACATAAATAAAATCTTTTGCGTTGCAATATCAAATTAATTAATAAACGTAATATATAATTTTTTTATAATTTTCACTTTTTTTTTGTAATATTTTGTGCGCTTAGCTTAAGTAAATTAGAAAGAAAGAAAACAACTTTATATTCAGAATGCAAACAAAAAAAACTAATACAAGTTATAATTTTTTTTAGCTTTTTTTGTAAACCTCAAATACGTAAAAAAAAAGCAAAAACTTTCGACTAGGCATTAGTTTACAAAATAGTTTATATATATATATTTTTTGTCGTAGTCTTTAAGCTGCAAACAAAACAATTTGTATACTAAAAAAAACATACTAAAAAGAACGCATGTATACTACAAAATACGAACTATATATATACACATCTATATATATATATATACATATATATAAATAACACTATACAGCAATGAAATGAAGAACAAATGTATACTAGAACGAAACTCCCATTTATCAAGCCTAACAAAGAATACTTAAAGAAATACTTGAATTAAATCAAATATATATCTACAATTTGTATACCAGTTTGCCGCTGTTATAACAGTCGTATAACAGTTGAAACACAAACAACAATTGTCAAAACACAAAGTATTACGATAAACTTTAACAACAAACAAAACAAAACCTAAAAAATACAACATTTTTATTAAATATTTATGGCAAAATTTATAACAAAAAAAAAATCATGTATACGATGTAAATCAAATTTAGAACTCAATTTTTTTTTCTTTTTCATTTCGGTTTTGTCGAAAACTTTTTGTTGTACGCGAAAAAAAAAATGTAAAAGAAAAATTTACAAAAAAAAAAAAATAAATTTCTCCTCTTAGTATTTGCTGGAAAAAGTATTGTAAACAAAAAATTAACAAAATACAAAAAATTGTCAGCTAACTGTTAAAGCAAACAGTTCGATACGTATATGTATGTATATCTCTATATATATATACATATTTATATGAAATAATACTAAAATTATTTTAAAAAATAAATACAAATGAACAACAACAACAATGCTATATTATAATTAAATAAACAAAACAAAAAAAAAAAAAAAACAGAATATGTTTGTCTAAATTTTATAATTTATTTGATGATTTAGACGGGGTTTATATTCATAATGAATAAATATTAATTTTGAAAACAAAAATTTCAATCTAAATTAAATCTATCTAGATATTCAATAAAAACATGTTTCATTGAGTGTTTTTCCAGAAGCTATATACCCAAATATACAAACTCTTATAGCTAACATGAAGAGACTTTGCTTTATAGATATTTGGTTTAAATTTTATTAAATTTGTTGTTCAACAATTAAGCTAGATGAGAAAAGAAATGTACATTTCATTTCTTTGACGACACAGAGATGCAATTTGAATACAACAAAAAAAAAAAAAAAAAAAAAAAACAAAAGCAAAAGTATAAGCTATATTTCTATACATAAAGGTATTATATATGGATACATGTATGTATTCTCTCTCTCTCACTCTCTCTCTCTCTCTCTCCCTCTCTCATCATGTATCAGAATATATAGTATCACATTTTACGATCCTTTGTGGCGAGTCGAGGAGCAGCAACTGATTAAGGAGCCTTGCGCCTGGGTGGGCACATGGACCAAATTGTGACTGGTTGATCGGAAATGGGCGGGGCACTGGTCTGGCTGTTGGGCGTGCCCTGGCGGGCCGCGTCTCATTCAGACTTGGCCTTGACATCGTCGCTGGCATTGCAATTGCGATAGTCGGAGCTGGAGCTGTTGCTGCGAATGCTGCTTCTGTTGCTTTCGCGACGATTCCCGCTTAAGCCATTCGTTGCGATGGCCTCGTCCTCGTTGAGGGCATCCAGATGGCGCTGCTGATGCTGTTGCCGCCCTGCTGCGATCCGCTTGGCACACAGGCGCAGGCATCGCACACGCGCACATCCGTCTGCCAGCCGCGCTCCAACACGGGCATGCGGCTCTTCGAGCAATTGCTGCAAATCGCCTGTCCGCAGCGTCGGCAATGATGACGTCTGCAATCACCAGGAGCATCGCCTGCTCCAACTCTAGTTCTAGCATCTGTTTTACCGCCACTGCTGCTGCTGCTGCTGTTGCTGCTCTCCTTTGCCTTGCCACGGTCGCTCGACTTCTTGGCCAGCTCCAGCTCCTCGGCGCGTCCAAAAACGGATTTGCATATGAAACAATTGGGCGATTCCGCATCAGGCACCCAATAGGCAGGACGTGCGCTGTCCTTGATCATAGCTGTGGGATGACAGTAGAGTATTAGCTAAGAGACTTCATCTTCTTCAATATCTCTGCATGATTTACCTTTGGGATAATCTATGGCCACGGCTGCAACACTGCTGATAGTATTATAGATCGTCTCGCCATATTTCCGTACCAGAATATCGCCTTCATCGTTCGTTGGACGAGCGCCTAAAGCAACATTTTTATTACAATTACAAATATCAGAGATAAGGATAAAAAAGTATGAAAGCAGACGGATGGACAAGAGCCTGAATGATAGCTACAGAGAGATAAAGCGGGCGAGAGGGACGGAGGGTAGTTAATTCTCCTAGGAAGCGAGGAAGACAGCTGTAGTTAATCACGTTGTATAGGTAGATAAAGCTTAAATCATATATTCCATATGAGACGACATACAACAGACATACTAGAGTACAGAGTCAGAGAGTGGACTAGGGACTAGAAAGAGATCTAACGTGCTGTATCTATCGATCTCTCTCTCTCTCTCTCTCTCTCTCTCTCTATCAACTTCTTCCTTTTCGGTACAATTTTTAAGATAATAAAGAAAGTGTCGGAGGGAGTTAGAGCTATAATCTCTCTTTCTCTCTCTCTTTCTGCCTCTTCGTCTCTCAGTCCATGCATTCCATTCTCCCTGGTCGAGTTGACTTTCCATATGCCTTACCTGGCGTTGCATCCGACTTGCGCTGCAGCTGCTGATAACAATCATTGCAGACGCGCACTGGCTGCAGCCAGCCACGCCCTGGCACGGGCACCCTGTGCTGGCTGCACGTGTGACAGAAGCCCTCGCCACAGCCGCGACAATGATGCTTGGGCATGCCGGACTTCTCAAAGTTGCGCCTGCAGGCGTGGCACATCTATAGGGCACAAAGAAGACAATGAGTGAATGCTTAGACCTGGCAGATACCCTGTAAAGGCATATTGATCGCATCTAAATGTATGTAGCATGCTACGGTTACAGGGCATACAGGTAAGCTTGCCAGCATAGTGGAACGTACAATTATCTCCTGGTTGGGTCGCCAATAGCTGGGCGCCACCTTATCCGCCAGCATGCCGCTCAACGCCTTCGCCCATGGCGCCGAGATGTTGGTAAATGCCTCGCTGATGCTGTTGACGCTATCGAGCACCATTTGAGCGGAATGAGCATTGGCGCGCAAGGCGGCATTGCCACCTTTCCAGACGTGCACGACCTGAACACTGCAAGGGATTGATCGAGTTAGTTAGTTATTGATTGAGGGGATTGCATGATGGCACTTACTGCACTACCGATGCCTCGGGTGATTTATTGCCATACCAATATTGACGCGTTCGATAGATTTCGCCGCAGTAGGGACACTCGATGACATCGCCCTTCCACACGTATTTGGCCAGTCCCGACCAGGCGGTGTCCGTCTGGGCTTGCGCCCGAAAGCTGACCACGATCTCTTTGCCATTGTTGTAGCAGGCCTTGCACAGGTACAGCTTGTTGGCGAACTGATGCTGGTAGTTGCAGGGCTGCGTATTGAAGTGCGGCTCCCCATCGCTCACATGGCCCATCGAGCGCTGGCAGCGACGGCTGCACGACTCGCAATGGACACCGCAGGTGAAGTATTGCTCCGGGAATGGATTTATTGCTTTTTCGATAATCTCGCCAGCGAACTTCTGATTCAAGAGCTTCATCGCCTTGAAGACGACGGCGGGCTGGCGAGGCGAACGCACCGCCGTATTCTCTATCTCCAGATGCAGTGCGTCGCTAATCTTTTGGAAATTCGTCGACTTCTTTGCGTCCGTCTGGATGCCCACATAGCGCAGCGAACTAAATGCGTTCGTCTCATAGTTCAACAGGGCGAAATTGTTGCGCAGCTTGTCCTCGGCGCTCTCCTCCACGGCTGCGTGAATAGAGTGACAACAAAAGGATTATTACAAAGGATTCAAACGAGAATTAACATTCAAAGCAGACAAACATATCGATATTTATCGATAGTACATACTGCTCTCCAACGGCTTTGTGTAATGAGTCTCATGAAATATGATCACAGCTGGTCCCAGAGTACTGCCATTACCCATGGCCTGCAGCGCCTGGGTGAAATGCAGGCAGAACGCCTTCGAGGCGGTGCCCAGAAACTCGTACATATCACTGTGCAAACGTTCCGAGCGTGTGCGATAAACCACAATATCCGAAATGGCCAAAATCTATCAATACAAACAAGGAACAAAGAATAAGCAATTCAAATCAGAAATCATGTTATCGATTAATCGAACATACCTTGAGTAGCATGCGCATGCGTTTGTTGCTCTTAGCCGTGGTGCCCAGCAATCCCTCCGTGTCCAAGCAGAGCACACCCTGTTCCCGCTGCATGGCCGCATAGACGCCAATCGTGCAGGAGCTCTGCTCTGGCGATGTACGAAACACGGGCTCGCCACCGAAAAAGACTTGATTCATCGTATGCGATTTGCCATCACCAGTGTTGCCAAATATTGAGATCACTTTGATTTTATCCAGACTCTGACACTTTAATTTCTTGCAAAACAATTCCGGGGTCGCTATCTGCAGGTTCTCATCGGCATCGAGAAAGAGAAATGCGCGCGGTGTCGTTCCACTCTCATTATCAATCGAGTCGTGCTCATTTGTATTGATGAATGGTATCGATTTAAATTCGCCATCGTTTATCACATCCAATCGTAGAGCCTCGTCCTGCATATTGGTATGTGTGCGTGTGCGAAAGAGAGAGAGAGAGAGAGAGAGAGTGCGGCACAGGCAAGAGAAAGAAAATAGCAGATGCAGAAAGAGAGAGAGAGAGAGAGAGAGAGAGAGATGAATGTTAAGTGAGTGAGTGATATTTTGCATTATAACGCGCACCTCTGTTATGGAAACTAGAAAGGCCATCGAATTGTTGATTAACTAAGCCTTTAAGCAGTGTAAATTAATTGTTTTACAATTCACAGTTGGCCCAGCAGCTGGCTGAGCGGCTGAGCGCTGATTTTTATGACTCAGCGTCGTGCGGACAGCGTTGGCTGCGACTACTCAAAAAGTGACGACGCAATTTAAAATAAATAAAAACAAACAAAAAATAAACGTCGAGCATTTCTTTTGTTATTATATTTGCCTGGAAGCATGTGTGTACCTGTGTGTATGTGTGCGCGTGTGAGTGTGTGTATGTTAACAGCAACAGAATTTTGCTACGCTAACATTCTGCTAACAACTGTGTGCGCTTGCTTACATCCGTGTGTAATTAACCCTTATGTGTGCATCTATTTTGCTGCTGAAGAATAGTTAAATTGTGAGTCATAAACAATTTAGTTGTGAAATATACATAGTTATCATTGAAATTGCTTCAGTCTCACTTGTTGATTGCAAAAATGATTTCAGAATTCAATAAATTATTGCATTAGAAGATCTCCGACACTGTCCACTTAGGGGTTTATTTGCAAATATCAATCATTTACAGTTAGCTAACAGTTTTTGTACTCAGACTGTAATTTGAACAGTTTCTGATTACGCTTTGTTGTTTTTTTGTTGTTGTTTGTTTGTTTTAGTTTTGCTTTTTTTTTCGTTTTTTACTGTTTTGCTGAACGGCAGCTTGGAATTGTAAATAAAAACAATATAAGCACGCAAATGGAATATTGTTGTGGCCTTTGTTGTGGTGCGCCTTATCAAGGGCTTATCAGTGCCTGCGACTACGGATGGCAACGGACAGCAGCCTCAACGACAAAGGCACAGGCAGAGCCACAACCACAACCAGAGGCACAGGCAGAAACGAAGTACTGTTATGGCTGCTGAGCACTTTGTGTTGTTGTCGCTGTTTGGCACACACGATTATCGTTGGTTTTGCCGTGCCCCTTTTCGCATAAGTAAAGTGCGACGCAGCTGTTTTTGTTTTTGTTTTGATTTTTCTGTTATGGTTTTCTGGGCTGGGCTTACAGCAGTTTAAATTTATTTGCTAAAAGCCTTGCTATAATTTATTCACTTAATATGAGTCTGTTTTTGTGCAAAACAGCTGTGTATGCTTGTATGTGTATGTGTTGTATGTGTGTTGTGTGTGTGTGTGTGTGTGTGTGTGTTTGTTTTTTTATCAACGCGCGTTCCATGAGCAAAACTGAATTAACAATGCGCAATACTTTGGGCTCAAACAACATTGGCAAATTAATTGAATGTCAATCGAAACATTTGACACGCTGCTGCATTTATTGCAGTTCTGTTATGTTTGCAATTTCCTATTAGCTGTGTCGCTTACCTGGTAAAATGGCAACGGCTGCATTATTGGCGATTGATTTTTGTTTGTTGTATCCAAATGGATCATTGTTGTGGAGCTGCGTCTGCTTTGTTGAGGATTTTCGATGCAGCTGCAACCTGCAGCTAATTATAATAGCTATGTATGTACGTATATGGTAAGTAGTAGGTTTGTGTGTGTGTGTGCGTGTGTGTTTATTTGGCCAAGAGTGCGGCTAGCTGCCAATAGCGGGACACCCGATTAACTGCTTATCAATTAAACTGGAGTTGTCTTTATTGATATTTATATAAATGTATATGTTTGTACACTGTTTGACCTCCACATTTAGCCACTTTTGCTATTTAGTTTAACTAGTTGAACGCACTGCGACTAACAACAAACGACAAGAACGCGCACGCATTGTCAAAAACTTAAAAGCAATACTTTGTAATAGAGGTGCGAACTGTGTACCGATCAATATATCGATGCACTATCGTGCTCAGAGATGGCTGCTTGCCGATACTATATGAAACAGCTGCCAAGCGACGATTATTCAAACATTTCTTACATAATTTGTTGAAATTGTCATTGGATTACCAAAAATATAGAGACAGCGTTTTTCTTTATAGATTTTTAGAATTTTGAAACATGTTTAACACAACAATTGTTTGATTTGCAGTTTTTGATGCAATTTTACAATCGATTGCAAATATCGATTTGGCAAACATCGCAAGTATCGTCATGCCATAAATCGATGTTTCGATATGTCATGATATCAACATCCCCAATGTGTGTGTGCGCCGCAAAACAAAACGCGTATCGTACGGGCACGGTGCGGGCACACAGCAACGGCGAACCCCCAAAATATTTCTAAATTGGCTGTGCTTTCCAAAAATCACAATTCGGTGAATTGATTTGCCAAATAAATATAAAAACATATACCGTATTGGAAATGTCCTGATTAGTGGTGATCGTGATTTTTGTTTTCGTTGTGTTAGTGTGCGACTCCCGTTTGTCTGTGTATTGGTGCTAAAATTTACACATACCCACCTACACACACTTATACTCAACACACACAAACGAACACAGGCGCGCACATATCTACAATACATACATAGAGACGTATACATCGTAAGTGTAGAAAATTTCTGCTGCTTTCTTTTGTTGTCTTATTCGTTTGCATTGCCCCGAGCTAGTCTGCCTTAGGTGTATGTGTATGTGTGTGCATGTCGCATATTGTCTGTGTATTTGAAAAGGGGTGGCCATACCCCAAGAGGGTGGAGTCCAAAATTTGAGTACGTTTATTGCTTCGTATTTTTTTCTCGTTGTCGAATGGTCAACCAAACACACACATACATACGTTTCGTTAAATTGAAACGGTAACGGTATTTGTCGTTAAATAGCCGCCTGTTGTATAGCAATTAGGATAAACGAGAGCCTCATATATAAATATTAAAAAATAAAAAGTATTTGATTATTTTGCTTGCCGTCTATACTTAAAAACTTTATTCATTGTTTTCTCGCTCATTTTTGAACTCTTAATTGTAGTTTAGGGGTGGGGGTTGTATGTGTTTGAGTGTATGTGCTCAGCGCTCGCGGTCAGACGGCAAAACGGAAACGAGAAATTTTCATTCAACGTTTTTCTTGGTTCCATTTGATTTTTATTGTGCCATTGCTCCTTGTACATATGTATGTAGATGCATAACTGCGAGTGCATGTGTATGTAAGTGTATGCATATACAACATTGAGTTGTACTCTCTCGTTCAATTGAATTAGTTAAAAAGTTCCATGTATCTCCAAATGAACCAATCTGCTATTTAAATTCGCTTTCAATTATTCATTATTGATTTTAATATTTCCTAAATCATTTGGATGTAAATTAATATGTTACATTTGCATAAACATTAAATGTATCTCTGCAATCTAATTCAATTCCACAGTTTAAGTAGTTGCAATGAACAAAAGTCTGAACGAGACAGCACAGCTCTAATGCAGCATATACACACACACACACAGACACACACAAATTCACACCGATTCATGCATATGTATGTACATGTAAGTGCGCGACAATGACGAGACGGCGGCGCGCTCTCTGCTTACATGCTTTTGCCGGCATTCTCTCGTAGAGACATACACACATATATGTATATACACAGCCAGACACTCTAACTCGCATGCAGATAAATGCGGCAGTCGTGCATATTGCACTTTGTTTATAACAAATTGCTTGTACATTCTATTTGCTCATTAACACCACCCACACGGCCACACACATATGCAAAGTCTTTGGTGCTTTAACAGACGCATGCACAGTCAGACATACATACATACATACATATATACATGCGCTCTCACTAACTCATGCCTTCTCTCTCTCTCTCTCTCTGCCTTTCTTTCTTTTTGGCTTTTGTCGCCTGCGTCTATTTTGCATTATTATTACAGCTCGACGCATCACTGGCACAACAACAACAGCAGCAACAGCAACAGCAATAATAATAATTATTATTATTATTGTGAGTTGGGCGCAGCGTGCGCTGCTGCTGCTGCACAGCGCCACAGCCAAAACAAAGCAATAACACACATACATATAATACACGCATACAAAACATCTGCACAGCTGCTTACGCACATAGATAAACAGCATAAAAATACATAAGCGCATACGCATATTTGCATTTGCATAAAAAGTAACCAAAAAATACCAAAACACACATATACATAAATACATACATACCATACAACAAAAATACGAATCAATGGCAGATTTAATGCGTTTGGGTAATGTGGACGTTGTCATACAGAAAGATAAACTTGGCTCGCCAACGGGCGGCTCCGATGACGGCAACCTAGCGGCATTGGGCGGCATAACGGGTCTCGGCGCCATGATGGCCGCTGGTGGCATTGATTTGAACGATCTGGCACAGGAATTGGATCAGGATGAATTCGATGGGCCGCATATGCTGAATGGTGAGTGTTAAGCACATACATATAAACATACATACATATGTATAATGAATCAGAGCCCTTTGTATGCATTTAATATTACATATGAAGAACCGGTTCGCAAGGCTTTGCATTGTTCGCTGCCCCCTAATTGTAAACATATGGCAACATTCATATAAACCTATATTAATGCATATGTATGTACGTATGTATTCGCATACATAAATAGATTGCCTGCCTCAAAACATTTACACACATACCCAAGTATATGTGTGTTTACATTAGGTGAATCATCAGCTGTTTGTAAGCGCAGCCTTGTGACTGGCTCTAGGCAGCCAAGGTGCAATGCACGGGCTACTGAATGTTTTAAGCGCGCGTGCCAATGCGTCATGCGTCACAAATTCAAAAACAAAACAGAAAAGCAGAAAATATAAAGCTAAAGCTTTGGCAATTATTGCGTCTGCGTAGCTGTTTGTGAGTCATACGATTAACTCGCTCTCTGCCCACTCTCTCTCTCTCGCTCTTGCTCTCTTTGCCTTTCTTTCACCTACAATTGATCGTTGTCAGCTTATTTGACAGTAGTCTCTCTCACACTCTTTTTTTTTCTATTTCAACAACATGCGTGACCTTTCGCTGGAATGTTTGTTGTGTGTGTATGTGTGCGTGTGCGTGTTCGCTTATCGCATTTCAATTTGATAAACGATAAATGTATTTGTTGACAATTGATCGCTGTCAACATTTGTTCTATGGTAGCGTTGCCAGCTGTATTGACAAAATGGCTGCTTGCCTCTCGGCAGCTGCATTTCATGACATGCTATCGGTTATCACACTCATGCACACACACATACATATATACAGTAGCTTTGATCATCAATAAATATGCGCACACTTATAGACCTATGGAAATATATTTTTTTTATGTCTTTAGTGTGTTTAGGAACTGCGCAGCTTGCGGTCACTTTATTGTTTGATAATTCTTATGATTTCATCACTAGAGTATAGAACAAGTGCACACACATACACAAATATATGTATGTATATCAATATTTATATATAATATTATATATCTACATATTCAATTGATACCAGCCCATTGCAGCTATCGATAACAGAAATTATATTTCATAGTCGCTGGCTGTATCATCGCATGTGTGCATATGAGAATTCGTGCAGAAATTGCTGCACATTGTTATCGATAATAATCGATGTGATTAAATACATGATTTTCAAACAAAACAAATGTTTTAATAGTAAGTTTTTTTAAATGATTTTGACTATATCTAAAATCCTTGTTGATATATATGGTATCGATTAGGCAAGCCTGTGTGTTATCGACAAATAGCTATCTACTTCACCACACACTTATATAT
Organism: Drosophila koepferae; assembly: GCA_030914345.1. Classification (NCBI taxonomy): domain Eukaryota; kingdom Metazoa; phylum Arthropoda; class Insecta; order Diptera; family Drosophilidae; genus Drosophila; species Drosophila koepferae. The sequence continues at coordinate 575,772 of JAUESR010000209.1, forward strand.
AGTCACTTCAATTTGCCGTATCGGCGAAAATCGATTTTGCCTTTTCTGTTCTGTCTTTGCTTTGGTTTTGTCGCTTACGTGTTGTGCAATGCTGTTAATTTTGCACATTTTTCATTACTTGCTTGCAGGCGAACGTCCGGCGATAATTGCACCACCGGAGAGTGAATGGTATCATGGACGATTGGATCGCTATTCGGCGGAGGCACGTCTGCGTGGCAGCGGCAAATTGGGGAGTTATCTGGGTGAGTATACCCCATATATACATACATATGTAGGTATTATCTATTGACGATACATCAACATGTTCTAATCTTCCTTCACTTTGCCATTCTCGTTCCAAGTGCGCGAAAGTGATCGCAAGCCTGGTTCCTATGTGCTCAGCTATTGCGGTCGCACAGGCATCAATCATTTTCGGTAAGTTGCACGACTGACCAATACCCTGTGTGCAGGCATTCCAAAATTTGCTGACTAGTTTTGATAATTGTCTAATTTGATTGTAGAATATACAAAAGTTATCTATAATTCGATAAACTTGGACAGATTTTGCAAAAAAAGAAAGACTAATAGCTTACAACAAACCTAAATCGATATCGATAACTATCGATCGTTACCATTTCTCTCTATCCCTGCAGCATTACGGCCGTCTGCGGAGATTTCTACATAGGCGGACGTCAATTCATTTCGCTAAGCGATCTCGTTGGGTATTACACGTCATGCAGTGATCTGTTAAAGCGGGAACGTCTGGTCATACCCGTCGCACCGCCTGAACCAGTGAACGATAAGAAACGCGTGGTTGCCATTTTGCCATATACGAAAATGCCGGAAACGGATGAGTTGAGCTTCCAGAAGGGCGACATCTTCTTCGTGCACAATGACATGGGCGATGGCTGGTTGTGGGTGACGGCCCATCGGACCGGGGAGCAAGGCATGATCTTCCGAGAGCTGGTCGATGATCTCGATGTGTCTATTGATCCCAACACGGTCTTTCCCTGGTTCCATCCAAATTGCACTAAAAACGAGGCCGTCGATATGCTGGTCAAGGGTAAGTGATTAATTCGATTAATTCGTAATCGATAAATATCGATATGTTAGGATTAATTAAATGCTGGGCATCTTAAAGATAGAAATTACTTTACCTTTAGGCTAAGAGAGACAACATTTATTATTGTTGTTCATATTTTTTGTTGGCGCTTTGCAGCTGGTCCTGGCAGTTTCCTGGTGCGACCCAGCGATAATTCACCCGGTGACTATTCGCTCTTCTTTCACATCAACAATCAAATACAAAGATTTCGGATCGAGAAGAAGGGTGTGCGCTATCTGATGGGCGGTCGAACGTTCGAATGCCTCGATGCGGTAATCAATCGTTATCGCAAGGAGCAAATTGTCGAGGGGCACTCACTCAATCATCCCGTCGTCAATGGCACCCAGCCCGAGTTCAATCAGCAGTACGTGGTAGAGAAGGCAGCCGAGAAGATCTATGCGACACTACGTGAGTGTCGCGATCAGATTGGCCTGAAGAAGATCAAGGGCATCAAGCATCACGGTCATCTCAACAAAAAATCGGACAAGACGACCAAGTGGAAGCAACTGTACTTTGCACTGATCAACGATGGCACCGAAACACAGCTGTGCTTCTATGACAATCCCAAAAAGACTAAACCAAAAGGCCTCATCGATTTATCGTGCGCCTATCTATATCAGTGCCATGACTCGCTCTGGGAGCGACCCTATTGTTTCCAGATTGTGGAGCGAGCTCTGCCCTGCTTGGCGACCGTCACCTATCTGTGCGCCCCCAGCCAGGAGAGCTATGTGGAGTGGATCAATGCTCTGAAAGCCCAATGCGATTCGCAGCTAAGTCGTGCCCAGAAGAAGGTCTCGCGTCTGCGCGAGCTACGCTGCCTCAACTTGCATGTGCTCGAGGCGCATCGATTGCCATTCAAACTCGTGCCACATCCCTATTGCAGTATTTCCCTGAATCAGGTCAAAGTCGGCAAGACCAGGGTGAAGATTGCGCCGGAGCCCGTCTGGGAGGAGGAGTTTGTACTAGAGTAAGTGTTACTCTCACTATGGCATGAAGTGTTTCTGCAATATTAACATTGTTCTATTCCATTTCGTTCCACAGTGATGTTCCGCCAGATGTTGTCTCCCTAACAATTACCGTCGTCTCCCGTGGCAAACGGGGCAAGGACTCGGAGGTGGCCGAACTGACGATCGACTTGGCCAGTCTGAAGAACGGGCAGGAGACCGAGGACTGGTACAAGCTCACAGGAATGACGCCGATGGGCGAATGGGGTTCGTTGCGCCTGCGCATGCGCTATCTGGACGATCTGATAATGCCGTGCGAGGAGTACAGTCCACTGCAGCAGTTGCTGCTCGAGCCGGAGCTCTATGCTGTGAAAGCGCTGGCCGAGCTCTGTCACAATGATCGCGTGCCGTTGGCCACGGCGCTGTTGCGTGTCTTTCGGCACGAGAAACGCGAAACGGAATTGATACGCATCCTCTGCCAGGCGGAAGTGGCCCGGGAGAACGAGACCACCACCCTGTTCCGTGGTGCCTCGCTGGCGACGACTCTCATGGACTTGTACATGCGCACCGAATGTAGCGGCTTCCTGCAGTCGGCCGTCAGCGAGACGGTGCAGCGCATCCTGGAGAGCAAGCAGTCGGCCGAGCTGAATCCAACCAAAATGGATGTCAACGACGATGCGTGCACCAATGCTGAATTCCTCTTGCAGATACTCGACCTGGTCACCCAATCCATATTCACATCGCCGGACGCTTGTCCGCGCAACGTGCGCTACATCTGCAACTGCTTGCAGAAGGCGGTCGTTGCCAAGTGGCCAACGGAGCGTTTGGTGCGCACGCGCGTCGTGTCCGGTTTTATATTCCTGCGGCTGCTCTGTCCCTCGCTTCTCAATCCACGACAATTTGGCTTGGTTAGCGAGACGCCGCCGACGGCGGCAACCCGATCCCTAATTATGGTGGCCAAGTGCCTGCAGAATCTGGCAAATCTAATTGAATTTGGCGGCAAGGTAAGTCCACTGGCTGACGATCTAGGGAGTCTCATCGATTGATTAATCGATACCATTGCAGGAACAATATATGGAGGTGGTGAATCCGTTTATACTCAAGAACAAGGAGCGCATGATCGTGTTCTTGGATCAGCTGTCGCTAGTCAGCGATCCGAATCCGCCGTTGGGTATGTTTGGCGAACAGAATACTAATCACAATGCACAGGATACGGGTAAGCCAGATGCACACTTATCGGTATTTATCGATAGCTATATGCTGCTCTTACTTTTGGTACGTTTCGCAGGTCGTGAATTAGCCACATTGCATCACATTTGCGTTTCGTATTTGCCGGAATTGCAGGAGCTATCGCATATACTATCGATCAAAAAGCTGGTGACTGTCACCGATATGTTATCGAAGCACAAATTGAAATACCGCGAGATGATCAGCTAAGATGACGACCGATACACGCAACAACAACAGGCAGTTTATACATATATATATATATATATATACATACATATATACAAGTATATATAGTATATTTTCTTCGTTCTTTTCCAATCTTCTATTAGGATATTATGATTATTGTTCCATTTTTATTCTTTTTCACTGTTTCTTCAGCTTTCTCTTCATTATGCCATTATAACAAGGAATAACAATTCGCCCTAGAATAGACATACTAACTACTAATGAAACCAAAAATATAATGCATTAAGTTGTAGACCTGATTCCGGCTGACAGATTTGACCACAGTTTCTTTGTAGGAATTGCTATCGTATTCTCAAATGAGTTAAAAATTTCTGGAACTCTATTAGCTAGTTTGATTAGGTCTGTCATGAAAAATGATTCGATTCATATTGATCATCCGATGTTCCCCATTGCATCAATTCTTGAACGCTTAATAGTTCTTTTGTTGAATAGTTGATTTCTTCAGATAAACCCCCAATAAAATATCATAATATCCATTAGGGGATGCTGGAACAGTAAATGATGTCAATGAAATGGGATCAATAAATCCCAAATTCTGGTTTTCCAAAGTGAATCTTTAATATGTTGTTTTGATAAGATCCCATGACCGTTTCCATAGGATACAACCATGAGGTCATAAGAGATGGATTTCCCATTCAAAAGCTTTCATTTTGCAAAATTCATAATTTAAGTCGTTTTTCATACTTCTTATCACGGTGAACTATATATATATCAGGTGAATATAATGTGATAGTATATGGACGTTGATTTTTTGGAAATCTAACGAATACTAAAATGATTTAGGATCCATGCTGTTGTCCACCTAAAGGGAATATTTTTATAAGATTTAGTCTAATGGGAATATTCTCTCAGGGCATTCAAAATGATGCAAACCCGGAACTTTCTGATATCAGATGGTGTAGAATTGCCAGGGATGTAAGCAAGATCATTGTATTTCTTGGTTATTTGAGACAACAGTAGAAATCTGTTGTGTTCTTGGGCGGCCAATGTTGAGATGGCTAGAAGAGTTATGAAAAAAACAAATAAATTATAGATATACCTGCAAACATGGATAACAGGGAGATCTATATACACAATTCAAGTTTAAAGATTTTTGATACTGGCACAAATTTGGCAATACAAATTGTTCAAAACTGGCTGAGACGATTTTTCTTAAAGTTATAATTTTGATTCTTCTTTGATACATTATATACATTTTTATATAGATATTTACACATATATAGTTGAGAAACAAAAACAAAAAAGAAATCGAAATGAAAATGGAATCATCAATCATTATCTAGTGCATATTGTGAGAATAGTTCCAATAGTTTAGTCAAGCTTTTCTCGCTCCATTCATTGGGTTGTTTTTTTTTCTTTCACATTTTGTTCTTCCTCACAGCCCCTCTGTCCTTCTGTCTCCATCCCCTATTTTACGTTCTCTTCCACATTATATTATATATAGCAAGCATCTAGCGTATATATATATATATATATATAGGATTGTATCTTTTTTATTTTTATACATATACAATATTAAGAAGTGCAGCTAAAGGAAGAAGGAAATGAAATAACTTTAGTAATTAGCCAGGTCAAAAAAATGTGTTCAACAAAAAACATTTTTTTTTTTGTTTTTTGCAAAAAGAAAAAAAAAAAACAAACGAAACACTCAAAAGACAAAACAAAACACGCGTGGCCATTAAAACAAAACAAAAGTGAAATTTAATTTTAAACTTAAATGAAAGAAATCCAAAAAGTAATGCAATATTATATAAATGCGAAACAAAACGAATACCTTAATTTTTAGCTTAAACATATATGCATAATATATTATTATTAAAAAAAAAAAGAAAATGCAAAACTCAATTATCCAACTGTCAACTATGTCTCGATTTATACATTACTCATTATGATTATTATCTCTATTATTATGTAAATTACAAACTCGAAATGCATTTCAACTAACTCTTATTTTATATATATATATATATATAATGACAATTTATTTGTATTTTGTATGTTTTTTTTTTTTTCTTTATTATATCTTGTATGCAGGCACAATTTGTTTTCTCTCTGTCTCTCTCCCTCTTTGTTTTGGCCATATATCTATCTCTCTCTATTTATCTAAAAACTTAAGCAAAGATATTAACAAAGAACATAGTTGAACTTTTTTAAGTTCATAATTTTTGTAATTTGTAAACGCATCAAAATGAAAGCAAAAAAAAAAAAATAGTTATCTATATATATACATGTATAGTATGTATACAGCATCTGCATCCTAGTCAAAAGAAAATCAAACAAAACAAAAATAAAGAAAACTTAAGAAAATAATATAAAAATTAAAAAAAAAATTGTGTTTATTCTTAAATGTTATATGAAAGGGAAAAGTTTTGCATGCATAAGGCAAGAGAAATTAATTTTGAATTTAATTTTGAAATCAACATTTAGCGGCATATATCGATAGCAAATGGACAAGTTATCGACAGCGATACAGTAGTTAACGATACGGCGATACGGTTAGTTAACTAACTCAACTATAAATATGCCAGAATCATATATAATGAACAGGAATTAATTATGCACTCTAATTGCTGATAATGTATTTAAAGTATATTGATAACCATGCATGGTTAGTGCGTTTATAAAGCAGCCACAGTGCATTTCAACTGTTGAACAACTTGGCGCAAAGAATCGATATCTTGCATAGAGTACACAAACAATTGTTGCATCACTATTGCGGAACAGCTGATCGAAGATAACGTTTGCTTCGGATTCATCTACGTGCTTAAGAATCGGCGGCTGACATAGAATTCTTCAAATATAATGGCACTTATACCGCCGGTTACACGCCTCAGCGCCTCCATAATACGTATACTTGGCTGCAATCCCAGCCCGATGACCTTGCAAGGCACAAACACCTATTTACTGGGCAATGGCAAAAAGTACGATTCGAATTTTGAAGTCCGATCCAAAGTTCAATTTTGATATTTTCTTAGGCGAATTCTTATTGACACAGGTGATGAGGATGTGCCGCAGTATATAGATCACCTGAAGAGTGTGCTGCGACAGGAGCAGGCGACAATCAGCACAATTATACTCACGCACTGGCATCACGATCATGTGGGTGGGGTCAAGGACATTGTGGGCAGCAAGCTGTTGGCGGACAAAGGTGCGAATTACCTGAATAGTTGACACTATTTTATTTTTACGTATTTGTGTATATGTATTTGCGCGTGCGTCTTTATTAACTGTAGTGCCCATCAATGCAGATTGTCAGGTTTACAAGTTTCCGCGTAGCCTGGAGGATTCGAGCGACGATTCCTGCAAGGAAATACCAGCTCACATACCCGTGCAGCACCTTAAGGATGACCAGGAGCTAGCCGTCGCTGGTGCCAAAGTGCGCATAGTGCACACCCCTGGCCACACAACGGATCACGTTGTGCTGACCATGGACGACGGCACACTCTTCAGCGGCGACTGCATATTGGGTGAGTGGGGAAGCAGAATCCCCCAGGATCTCCACTGAAATGTGTTGTATGCTTCACAGGCGAGGGCACCGCCGTGTTCGAGGACCTCTTCGACTACATGCACAGTCTGAAGAAGATACTGGATATCAAGCCATCCATCATATACCCCGCTCATGGCAACATCATACCCGATCCCGTTGAGAAAATCCAGTTTTACATCAATCATCGCAATCAGCGCGAGGAACAGATTCTGCACTTCTTCAGCCAACGGCCGGGCAAGGCGTGGCAGGCTCTGGATGTGGTCAAGGTCGTCTATAAGGAGACGCCCGAGCAGCTCTGGCCAGCGGCTGCCTACAATGTTGGCCATCATCTGAGCAAGCTGCTCAAGGAACACAAATTGAGGCTCAGCAGCGAGCAGGACGGCGAGAAATTCTACGAGTATCAGCCTAACAGCGCACTTTGAGCGACACCTAACAGTAATATGTTAACCCAACATTATGTTTACATGGTATACCCTGTATATATGAGTTAACCGGTTCATTATATGTAAATGAAAATGTCACCAACTATGGATTGATGTTAGAGACTCTTAGATATGAACTTTAACAGCTGTTGAGCACATGTTAAGGCACTGTTCCCTTCTGTTAAGCAACATTACATGCTAAGTGGCTTACAGTTCAGATCCTACAGACTGTTACGCTAAAATCAAATCATCCTGCAACAGCTTTTAATAACATTTATGCTTCTATACGTTACCTCACAGTATGTTAAGCAAATGAATGTTGTATGTTTCATATTATTCCACTAGTTTCTATTTATTCTATATATTAGCATTTACATAAAGGCGCCGATGAGCTCTGATGACTGCATTAGCGCTTGCCCTTGCCCTTGCCCTTGCCTCCTTTGCTGCCCTTTTCGCGTCGCTTCTTGGCCACAAGGGAGCGCTTGTCCTTCTTTTCGCGTGGATCGACGACACGATAGCGTCCCTTGACGCCAGGTGGACGTCGTGCACGACGCGAGGCTGTGTGCTTCTTGGCCACCACATAGGTGATCTCCTTCTTCTTCTCCTGCGCCTTCTTGTAGACCTTCTTCAGCTGCTTGGCCTTCTCCTGGGAGGTGGCGTCCGCGTTCTCCATGATCTTTTCGGCCATTTTCTTGGCCTTCGCCAGGCGCTTGGTGGCGCGTCGCTTCTTGCGCGCCTTCGCCTCCATCACCTTCTTGATGGGTCGCACATTCAGCTCCTGCACCTTCCGTTGATACTCCTCCGTCAGCTCCTTGGGCACCGGCTGTGGCTTTGTCATATGCTCGGCCTCATCCTGTGTGAACCAAACGGGCAAGTTCTCGTCATTAAATGCATAACGATTCCATGCAGCATCCACCAGTTCGCGTCGCGTCTTCTTGCCACGCACGAGCAGAGCACCCAAAGCGAGTTCCTCCTCGGTCAGACGAATCTTCTTTGCCTTTGGTGCTAGAAACGGGGATTACAGCAAGGAATAGTATATATATATATACATATATATCATTGGCTATATCTCATACATACTGTATAATGACGTCTTTTTCTCTCTCTCTCTCTCTTCAATTTGCTTCTTCTTTTTCACAGTCTAACGTCATTCTTGATTATCTGAATATATCTACCACTGCATAGACATTATTCTCTTTCTATATCAACATTTCTTGAAGCAAATCTGCTCTTCATTGTTTTCTCTCTCTCTCTCTCTCAATCTATTTAATATTTCCAAATGCGTCTCTAGCTCCCTTTCTCTCTCTATCTGATTTTTATCATTCTTGACATTCCTTCCCAGCTATATCAATTCTATATATTTGTATATCCTCTCCATTTCCCATTTCAGCAATTTCTTCTTTCATCTTACCTTTAGCCATGTCTCCCGCCACAGCATCCTTATCCTCTTCCTGCTCCGAGTCCGAGTCGGATGACTCCGAGCTGCTGTCCTCCTTCTGCACATCGTGCCTGGCACGTCGTTTGGCCTTTTTGCCCAGGGCTAAGGTACCGGTATCTGCAGCCGTAGATGGACGATTCTCGCCAAGCACAGCCACGCCTTTGGCCTTGTAAGCCTTGGCCAGATTATCCAGATCAAAATTCTCCTCATCATCGTCGTCCTCGTTGCCAATGTTCTGTAGGGTGTCCTTTTCGTACCAGAGAGCAACACGCTGTTGGCGCCGCGTCTCTTTGTCCCGGAAGTCGCCGGACTTGATCAAGGGATGCTCACTTCGCTGTTTCTTCTTCTTGCCCTTAGTATTTGACGAATCCTCTGCGTCGTCATTGTCGCTCAGGCCGAGTCCCTGCTGGTTGTAGTCACTGTCGCTGTCCTCCTCCTGGCTCAGCTCTGGCTCATCATCGTTCTCGTAGTTGGCATCGTCGTCCATCCGTTTATCATCTTTGTCGTATTTCTTGTATTTGGGCAATTTGGCACGCTCCACGGGTTCGCCCTCCACATCGAAGTCGGGTTCAACGTCGAGCATGTCGTTTAGCTCGTTAATGCTGTTGATGTCCTTCAGATCGAAGATCTCATGCTCGCCCTCCTCCACTGGACCGTCATCTCCTTTGATGACCATGTTGAGGTTCATTTTCTCATGGAGTTTCGCCTTTGACTTGAGCGTCTTTTTGCGTTTGCGCTTCAGCTCCTTTTGCTCCTCGTCGGCGAGAGTTTCGATCTGTTGCTGCAGCTCGGCATCCTCCATATCCTCGATTTGCTCTTGGGTCAGAGGCTCAGCTGGCTTTTGCTCCGTTTCTGGATCTTCGATGACGCCCTCTGGTTCCGTCTTGTATAGCTCTTCCTTGATGTGTTTCCACCAGAGCAGAAGACCCTTGATGTCCTTGCGTCCCAGCACCTTTAGATCCTTGCAGCATTCCAAGATCTCACTTGTGGTTCTCTTGTGTTTGGCGATCCGATCATCGTCGATGGTGATGGAGCCAATGCCCTGGAGGGCAGCCAAGGCATTCTCCGCCTGCATGAACTTCGAGGCAGCCAGATCGTTGCGTAGGGCAATGTCTTGCTCTGTGTAGCCCTCGGCTTTGATGCGTTTCTGTTTCTCTGGATGCAGAAGACTGTTCTTTTGCTTGCCCTCCAAGTCCAGCTCCTCGAACACATACTTTGCATCCAATAAACGTGGATCTATGCGGTCCGGGGCCAGGTAGCCTTGGCAGACGACGAAGATTTCGGCAGACTCCTTACGCGAAGCACTGGGCTTGGTGGCGTGCACCTTCTTGAAGAGCTGCTTGAGCACCCAGAGCAGTGCATTGTAGTCCTTGGAGCGGAAAACCTTCGTTACAAACCAACCGCCGCTACGGAGGAACTGCGTGCCTAGTTTTAGGGCATTCAATGTGAGACAAATCTGCTGGTAGGCATCGTAGAGCCAGTTGCGTCCAACATTTGGTGCACCATCGTGCAGCACCACATCAGCTTTCCACGACTGCAGCTCCTTAGTCAGGGATTGACGACATTTCTCTGTGGTGATGTCCTCGACAAGGCCAATGCAGCCACCAATTGGACGAATTGGGAACAGATCGACACCGATCACAATGCTGGAGACAGGCATATTCTGTTTGGCCACCTGCATCCAGCCACCAGGTGCGGCACACAAATCGATGCATACCTGCGACTCTTGTAGGAATCCAAATTTGCGATTCAGTTGGATGAGCTTGAAGGCGGCACGCGAGCGGAAGCCAGTCTCTTTGGCCAACTGGTAGAATTTATCCTTGCGCGTTTTTCCTACTTTTGTTTTCTTGCCCATTTTGTTGCTGTTGTTAACAAAGAATCAACGGAAAATGGAAAAAGAAACAGAACACGCCGCGAACACCGCGTTGCACGTGTTTAAAGTTTCTTGAAAGAGTACCAGAGTTGCCAGATGCATCCACAGCTGACAAAGCTGCCACATTAAAAACAAGCTATCGATACTAATTGATTACAATTTGTTATTAATAAAATTTTTTTTAAATTTAATACACAAATATGTATTATTATTAATACACAAATATTTATTATCATTAATACACAAATTTGTATTAATATTAATACACTAAACAAAGTATAACAATCATGAATAATATCTCAAATTATGAGTAATTTTAAAAGTATCGGGTACAGTACAATATCGACTATTTAGTTAATTGCAGTATTATAAAGAAATAAAACTTAATATTTATGTAATAAAGAATTAACAGGCAATTGATTTTATGGATACATTCAAAATGATGAAATGGATTGTCTCCTTCAATTAGCAGTGCTCTGCTCCTTGATGGCTCTTAACTATCGATAATTTTTGCTGTATGGCTGCTCATCACTAAGCTCTAACCGTGTGCCGCATAATTGTTATTTATGTATTTAAGTTGATTTTTTTGTATTAAAAAATTATATAATTAATATGCTGCGCACTGTTCTAAGCGATTTGGCAGGCTTGCGGTATGTATAAAACTTAACATTTACGTTTATGTACTTTATGTCTGGGCTTTCTCTGATCAAAAACAGGCTGAGTGGAAGCGCCTGCTCTGTTACACAAGTGCGCGACAAGGGACACTTGAGCCGGCCTCGTTTAAGGAATCCTTATTGGTTTATACGCCAACAGCGCTCAGTAAGCTAACTAATTGAATCTCTGACAACTGCCAAACTAATGTCAACTGATTGCAGCAAACGGATGATCAAGTGACTGGCGAAAATCGCAGTTTCATCAAGGAAGTAATCCATGATACCTACGGAACTCCGGCTTTAATAAAAGGCGTACAGACTTACGAACAGAAGCAGCTGATCAAAACGATTGAGGCGCCTGTATCGACCGAGCCCTGGACACCGACTGTTCGTCGTTGCGGTTTAATTGCTCGCAAGATTGGTCAATATCCACTTTGGCTGAAGAATGGCGAACGCATTCGCACGACCCTCTTGCAGGTGGTGGACAACCATGTGATTAAATATATTCCGCCAGAGGAATATAAGCCCGCACATAAGCCCAATGTACACAATTTGAATCGTTATGGCTGCGTCTTGGTGGGAGCGGAGAGCACAAATCCCTCCCAGCTGACCAAAGAGTATTGTGGAATCTTTCGTGACTCTGGTGTGATGCCCACCAAGAACCTAGCACGTTTCATAGTGTCGCCACAGGCAGCCCTAGCGCCTGGCACGCCACTGAACGTGGGACATTTCCGTGTGGGCGAATTTGTTGATGTGCGCGGCAAGACGTGAGTAACGAGAGGAGTAGGATTAATCAGAGTTCATATAGCTAATTCTCATTCGAATTCCTTGCAGCGTGTACCATGGATTCCAGGGCGTGGTTAAGCGACACGGCTTCAAGGGCATGCCCGCATCTCATGGCGTGACAAAGACGCATCGTCGTCCCGGCAACATTGGCGGCGGCGGCGAAAAGGGTCGCGTCTGGCCGGGCACCAAGCTGCCCGGACACATGGGCAATCGCTGGCGCATTAGCAAAGGTCTGCGCATCTGGCGCATCAACACCAAATACAATGTGATGTGGGTGCAGGGCAGCGCAGTGCCTGGCTCCACAAATGGCTTGGTCTACATCTACGACACGATTCTGCCATTGCGCAAGCCCCAAGTAGCGCCGCCACTGCCTACGCTCTACGAACAGCCGGAGGACGATGCGCCCGACGACATCTGGTATGAGCAAGTGCACAACTTCAAGGACGAGTCCATCACCTATAAGCCGGAGTAAACCGCAGCTAGCTTCTAATGTTCATTTCACATCTTTCTTTCTGTTATGCCTTACATTGTATAGAGCTCTGTGCAAAAATACCCTAGATAAAGTTATGTAAAGTAAACAAATCGAGTTTTTGTTTGCAGCGAGAAAGAGATTTGATTATCTGCTAAGCATTAGACAGAGTATATGCTGTAGATCCATTTGCTCACAATTTATGATATTTATTGGCTTATACTCTCCTTCGTGCTGTTCAAAGAAGTATTTTGGTTTTGTGTGCTGTCTCTTTCTCTCTAGAGTCACATGGATATATTCCACTCGTTTTCTAGTTGAATGACGCCCACCAGGGGCGTGGCAAGTCAGTCATCCCACAAATTTTGCAATAGAGGCATCTAATTGTCTAAGGATCAGCTCCTCCTACTTGTATGGCCATCCTTGGGAGCGCGTCGTTGTCACATTTCACAATAATTATGTTTTTAATTTTAGTACATTTATTTTCTTTTTTATTTTAAATTATTTTTTATTCATATATATTTTAATGCTCTTGGCTTTGATTCGCTTCATTCATATATTTATATATATTTTTTTATATATATTTACCTAATTATTATAAATTCAAAACATTTTTGTTTTTATTGTGTCTGAACACGCTTAAAAGATTTGTTCAATTTATTTTAAAATTTTTAATTATTTTTTTTTGTCTGTTTTCATTCAAATATATATATAATTTTTTTAAATAATCTAATTACATAATTTCAGGCTAGCTTAGGTTAAACAATTCGCAGCTCAGTTCTCAATAAATAACATGCTTTTGGCTAAACACTTGATGCTGCTCGATCGAAACACGAAAAAAAATCAAATATATATATGTATATAGATCTCCTAATACAATTGTGTTTCATTTACAAATATACATACATATATATATATATACCTATATATATATATATACATATATATAAACGAAACAAGACTCGTGGAAGTTATCACAGCTAAATGAAATAGAATCAAACGAAAAAAAAATATATATATGAAGACATGTCCAACTCTCTTATGGAAAACAACTTACAGACATAGAGAGAGAGAGCCGAGAGAGCTTCCACACGAAATTTAGAATACATATATACATATATATATATATATATATGCATATATATACATATATGTGTGTCTCTGTAGAACACGAAATCAAAAGCTAATGCTAAAGCTAATCAATCGAGCGAGTTCTGTCCAACGCTATGAACATCGAGTTCGGTGCTTGAGATGCTTGGCGATATGGTTGTGGAGTTGTTTGAGTTGTTGCCGCCGGCCAAGGCAGTCGTCGCCCGATCCAAATGATAATATTGTACGATGCGCGCGGGCGGACGGCTCGATATGCATTCCGTGATCTTGCAAACGACCCACTTGGTTAGCTTAATGACGGCGACGTGCGCAGCAAACTGGAGGATGACAGCACCGAAGCCCTTGTAGAGTCCGGCCACACCTTCGGTGAGAATCGTTGTGCGATAGCAGTCGATGGCGCCCTGGTAGTTCGTCAGGATCGGCACCACGGCATAGCCATTGTCCAGGTTATCGATGATCGTGCGTGTGCCCTGCAGCTGCAAGCGGTGCAGGATCGTCTCGAAGGGAAAGAACAGCATCTCGGTGGTCAGCATCGATATCAAGTTGGCATAGATCTCGGCATTTTGATGCTCCAGCGTATCGTCGCGATATTTCGCGCCGCGCTCCTCCTGCTTCATTGTCAGGCGTCGCCGCATGATGCGCGACGAAACGCCGCGTATAACCAGGCTAAAAAGATACTTGGTAATGCCCATCGTTACGCTGGGGCCAATCAGTGCCCAGGCGGGCAACATGCGTCCCTTCTGCGGCGAGCTCCAATAGAAGAGGCGCAGACTGCCCTCGCGAAAGACATCGAACAGGCCAGGCTTCTCGCTGGCTATATCACTTTGCACCGTCTCCACCAAAGAGGCGGCATAGAAGGGCACAACCAGGCCGATGCTGATGCTACAGATAGAAAAAAAAAAAAAAAAAAAAACAGAATTAATGGGAGTTCTGGCCGCGCTGCACTGCCTCTGGAACACTTGCCTCTTCAGCAGCAGATGCTGTCCGAAGCGCTTGAGGGTCGTCCGACTGTCCACATCCTTTGGCCAGCTGGTGAACTTGCTAATCACATCATCAATGGCCAGAGTCATGCCGCGCACGAGTAAACAGCTGCCCAGGCCCTTCCACAGGGTGGTGACACCTTGGCGGCGATGCAAGTGCATGATGCTTGGCATCAGTTGAAAGGGATGCAAATGGTAGCGCTGCGATGCATTATATACTTGACACTGACGACGCAGCACAATGAATGGATGGCTCAATAGGTTCTCAGTGACAAGTGAGACCCATTGGACTCCAAAGACCAAATATTTGCGTAACGAAGCCTCTGCATGGAATGGAAGCAGTGATTATAGCTATGTATACGATCTATGTGTGCGCGCCGTGTAGCTCACCGTCGTCCTGGCTATCCAAGTATTTATCCAGCGACTTG
Organism: Drosophila koepferae; assembly: GCA_030914345.1. Classification (NCBI taxonomy): domain Eukaryota; kingdom Metazoa; phylum Arthropoda; class Insecta; order Diptera; family Drosophilidae; genus Drosophila; species Drosophila koepferae. The sequence continues at coordinate 590,916 of JAUESR010000209.1, forward strand.
GATTGTTTCTCCAGCGAAAGATCTCGATCAGAATTCAAGTACTTTAGATGCGCTACAGCATGCTGATCTGCATTGATGTTGTCCACAATGGCCTTGTCACGATCATCCACGCTGAAACGATAGCTAACGGTGGTTTTTATGAAACCTTTAAACCTTCAAGCCCAAGGGGCGTGTGCGGATTACCTGTTAATAAGCTGAATGCCAGGATCGCCTATGAGCTGCGGCATTCTGTCCATCATCTGCTGGAATGAGTCGGACTGTGGATGCATCTGTTCGTCGTAAGCACGATTTGTTGCCGCATGCCTGCTTACAAATTATGTTAGTCATTAACTAATGCAAGATTCACATTTGCGAACTTCTTACTCACATTTGGTTTGTATAATTGTTGATGGTGCCTGACATAATATTGTTTGTATGTGTGTGTGTGCTTTCCTCTTAGTGAATGTTTAATGTCTCGCCAAGTTCCCTGCTGTCGCTGTTACTGCTTCTGCTGCCGCTGCTGCACTACTTACTTAATGTTTGTTAATATTGTTAAATACTAAATAACTTCTATTTCCATGTAGCCCGTGTAAGCATTCAAACTAGAGATGGACGCGTGCACCCAACACCCTCACTCACTAGCAGGCAGCAGACAATCCGTAAGCAAGAAAACGTAGACTATTAAAATGGGAAAACACTTTTTTTTAATATAAGCATGTCAGAATATGTTTATATATATAATATGTTTGACATGTTTGCTACAACCGAAAAGCGTTTGACAGATAGTAAATGTGAACATTAATGCTAATACATATGTGATTGAAAGTTATTCGAACATTTCAAATAAAATATCGATATATGCACACGCACCCATCACGAATAAAGTTGCGTGCGAAAAGTATTCAATATCCTAATGGCTATCACTAGGAGATGGTGGGCGGCAACAGCTGTTCCCGTTCAAAGTTTCAAATCAAGTATCGATATGTGCATTTTGGATTACCAGCCATGCCGATGCTCGCACTGCAAGTAATCGGAAGCAAACATGTTTCGATGTTTAGCGGCATTTAAGACAGCTGTTCGTGTATTTCTTCCATTTCAATTTACAATTTAAATGCGCAAATGACAAAAGCCGTAAAAAGTAGTGGCATAGTATACCTAAAAGCTAAAGTATGTGATCTGGAGCGTACTCTACTAGGCGGCCAAAGCTTTCGGTGCGTATAAAAACATTTATTTATGAAAATATTTACGAAAATGTCGTTTTAGCTGGCGCAAATTATGCACCGAGCCCAAGGTGAAATATTGCGGCGTTGCTTTGAGTACCTATTGGGAGTTAACGCCCGAAAAGGAGCATATTGCCTATGAAGCTTACGCTGCTGCGAATAATGTAATAAATAATAACTTTACTGCCTTGCTAAGCGATTATTTGCGCTCTGATTTCGATTTGGAGCTGCAGCAGAAGAATTGGATGCTTGCAGATGAGAAATTTAAACAATTTATTGGCCAGCCGGTGCGAATGTTATCCCAAGAGCCCCTGGAGAACATTATCTGTTTTATGTGTAGTCAAAATAACAATATAAAGCGGTAAGCCTGTCTATATATAATCAGTTGTTGCTAAGAGTATTCGAATATGTTTCTATGTTTTCTTTTAGTATATCATCAATGATTCAATGGCTTTGTTCCGCTTATGGCAATAAAATTGGACACTTTAATGGACAGGATGAGTTCACATTTCCCACGCTCAAGGAGCTGCAATGCGGCCGCAGCTGCAGCCAGCTGGACGCTGAGTTGCGCGCAGCTAAATTTGGCTATCGAGCCAAATTTATAGCCCGTTCGCTAACGGAGATCGAAAAGCTGGGCGGCTTGGATTGGTTTGAGCAATTGCGTCGTATGCCCTATGCGGAGGCACGTGAAGCTTTGGTACAGTTGCCCGGCATTGGCTACAAGGTGGCCGATTGCATATGCCTCATGTCGTTGAATCACCTGCAAGCGGTGCCCATTGATACGCACATATTTAAACTGGCCCAGCGGCATTACCTGCCACACCTGGCCAGCCAGAAGAGCGTCACTACCAAGATCTATGATGAGGTTGCGCAGCACTTTCGGCAGCTTCATGGACAATACGCCGGCTGGGCGCAAGCGGTAAGCACAAAAACAACGCGAAAACTTGTCTAGAGCTGTATATTTTGATTTATTCAAATATGATAATATATAATATATGATTTTTACCTTTTAGGTTCTGTTCTGTGCGGATTTGCCGCAATTTCAGACTAAACTGGAACCTAATGCGGCCAAGAAGCGCAAAAAGTAATTTAGATCCATTTTGTTATAGATGTATGTACATAAACTTGATCTTGGTATATGTATATATATATATATATATATCGAAACGTGTTTGTCCACCAGATATAAGTTAGTTTAAGCCCAAATTCTCCCTGTGTATAATATAACTTTCATAGCTTTTAAAATCCCCAATTACACAATATATGTTTCTATTTGACAAATTATTAATATGGAAAATGTAAATCCTAGATTTGGATGTGTGCAACAGAGCTGCCCACCATGCTGAACGAACTCTGTGAGTATTGTGTTTCTTTTTCATATATAGATTTTGATGAGTTTCTAAGGATTATGGGGACTTATAAGTATAAGTAAAATTGAAGATGTAGAATAAGATAGATAATATTTAAGTTTTAGCATTACTGAAGTATATACTTCTATATAGAATGCATTTAAGTGTAGTCAGGACAAGTTGACTTATAGACATATATGTATATATACGAGTATTAAGTTGGGTTTCTTTTATGAATATTCTTACCTAGCACAGTTTGGCCTCTCTCTTAAATGTTTGTCTTTCCTTAGCTGAAACTGAAAAGTGAGCTAAAATAAAACATTTCAACGTCATCCAACATAAACAAGCTGGAAAAAAAAGCTCGACAAAAATGTGCAGCCTTGCCCACTTTTTGAACGCCCACTCACCTGGTTAAGGTGTGCATGGAGACCGCGCACTCGCAGCCACTGGCATGCGAGCAACTAAAACCCCCAAACAAGCATGCGAAAGTATTTTGCTAACACTTCGCGAGAGATTAAAAGCAATTTACTTATAAATTTTGCACAACAATTTTATGTTTAACCGAAAAAGAAGAGAGCAAAATGAAAGATAAAGCTTTGGCATGCCGTACTTTGAATACCCTGGACAGTAAAGCATAACAAATGAGTATGAGCGAACATGTCGAGTGTTACCGACTAGAAGACACTTACAACTCAGAGGAATTCGGAATTCGAAGAGTTTTTATTGAATTGAAGTGAATGTAATGTTTATATCTAGATAGTTTCTATCTTTTACACATTGATATTCTTATACTCTTATATTCTTATACTCTTAAATTCTTATACTCTTGTATTCTTATGATCTTATACACGTCTACTCTTATAGTCGAATTACACTTTAGTCTCTTATTGTCTTATACACTTATAATATCCAATCTTATACTTAAACATTCTTATGTTCTTATAGTCTGATATTACACTCGTATATCATGTCTTATACACATCAACTATTAGTACACTCACAGTCTTGTAAGATAATATAGTCCTATACTCTTATATTCATATATTTGTATGCACTACCACTCTTATACTTTCATATTCTTATACTCTTATACTTTTCTACTCTCATAGCCATGTACTCTTGTACTCTTACACTCTTATATTCGTTAATTCTTGTACTCATAATTGATCTGGACTCGACTACTCTTATACTCTTACACTCTTATACTTTGATACAACATTGAAGACACTGTAACACACTGTAATGACACTTCAGTTGATCCTGATCAAGAACAATGGATTTGCCTACATTTTCTTCTGTCTGTTAAACGCATTTTGCAATGATTTGAAACATCCTCTGCAAGGGTATTTAGAGCGACAGACAAATGCAAGCCGTAAATAATGGTCTAACACTAACTACGATTAGGGATGAGCGCGGGAGTCGTGTGCGTAGCTTGACGTGAATAGATTGTAACTAGTTAGAGACACGCTATGACTATTGGAGGCAACGAGATTTTTCACAGTTTCAGAATCGGATGGTACAAGATTTTAGCTTGTTTATGTTTGCAGTCTTCAGATAGTTAAATATTTGAGCTTCTGCAGTTACGATTCTGCTGGACGAGTATTGTATGCAGCGGGTTACACCCGACGTGCTCTTTGTTTGGTTTCATTTATTTATTTATTTTTTTGTGTTGAGCACTTCACGCAAGCATCTCTAATGCAGCGCTCGTGGTTCGTGGCGTAGTACTGCTCTCTTTATATGGCTGGGTGAAAATCCGCTTGGTGTCAGCTATAATTTAATTTAGACAACAGACAACCGCAGCCCACCAAACTCTCACAGACGCACACACACAGAGAGAGTAGAACACCCACAGGTAGCTGGACTTGGACGTTGTTGATTGGACGTCAGAGCTACGAACGACTTTTCATAACCTAAATTATTTATTAGACAGTTTAATTTTCAATTCACTAAAAACAGCAGGCCAAATCCGAAGAGTGTATGTGTGTCTGTCTCTGTGTCTGTGTGACGTGTATCTATTAAATAGAATATCAAAGTAGTTGATGTTTGTTTCATGTTCATTTACATTTAATTACTGCAAAGACTTTGGTTGTTCAATGGCTTCAGTAATTGTAGATTAATGTTTGATTGATTGCAGATTGACAGAGTTAATAGATTAACTAACTAAAAGATTGACTTACTAATTAGCTAGCTGTTGATTGATTAACTCACACATTTATTGAACGCTTGATTGACTGATTGATAGATTAACTAATTGATTGACTGCTTAATTAGATGGCTAGCTTTGATTGATTGACGGATTAGTCGATTGACGACTGATTGATTTTCTGTATGATTGATGGATTGACTGCTTAATTAACTGACTAACTAGTTATTGACCAATACATTTTGATTGATTGATTGATTGCCAATTGATTGACCAACTGATTACAGAACAGGCTGATGAACTCGTGATTGATTGATTGAGTAGCTAATTGACTGATAGTTCTTATAGATACATTATTTACAAACTAACTGATTGATTGACTGACTCTGATTGAACGTCAATCTTACGTTCTGCTTTGATACTGTAAGCTTGCGCTCCGTTAGCCGCATTAGGCTCTTGCTTGGCAAAATTGAATTTATAATCTCTTCTGGGCTGAGAGTTATGCCAGCTATGGGACACAAAAGGCTTCGATACTCTTTAAAAAAAAGGAAGAAGTTGAAGAGTTGAACCCCATTGAACTCTGGCTTGAACCTTGGCATTGCCCAAGTGACCGGGTTGTAAACTTTTTCGACAGCCACGCAAATAATGTGGATAAATACGACTATAGCAAGTCGGGCAGGCAGCAGGCAGCAGGAATCAGGCAGGCCAATGGTGATGGAGTTCCGGCCAAGAAGGTGTTGCAGGTTAAACATAAATTACTGCGTCACATGCAACGAGCTTTTGTGGCTGCTCAGCATTAACCGCGTAAAGCGCCAAAAGTTTTGTGTTTGCGAAACTGCGAGTGGGAAATGTTCAAAAGAGCAAAACTTAGAGAGGGACGGGTTAGAGGGGGGCGTATAAAGAAGGAGGTCGTATAAGGAAGGAGAAGGCAGGAGGCTCTAGAAGGTTATGACAGGATGTGGGTAAAAAGTTAAGAAAGGAAAATATATAAGAGATTATATCCAAAAAATAATGGGCTAAGGGTGTGATATTAAGAGTTAAGAGTTAAGAGTTAAGAGTTAAGAGGTAAGAGGTAAGAGGTAAGAGGTAAGAGGTAAGAGGTAAGAGGTAAGAGGTAAGAGGTAAGAGGTAAGAGGTAAGAGGTAAGAGGTAAGAGGTAAGAGGTAAGAGGTAAGAGGTAAGAGGTAAGAGGTAAGAGGTAAGAGGTAAGAGGTAAGAGGTAAGAGGTAAGAGTAGGAGAAAAAGTGAGTAGTAGCCAAAGGGAGCGAACAGTAGCATATACGCGACTGAAGTGTGAAGGAGATGTGAGAGGAGTCTGAGACGGTCGCAGACAGACACGGCCAAGCAGTGCCAGAAGGTAAAGCGAGTGGGACGCAGCATAAGAAGCCAGCGTGGGAGATAGAAGTAAGACGGCAGACTGAGGCATGCAGGTGGCAGACGGAGAGGCAGGAGTCAATGTTGTGGCAGCGAGTTTGCCCTGGTTCAAAAAGTTGCAAGTTTGCATAACCAAAAATTGTTGTTAAGTTGCCAAAAAGTTGCCGCCATGCCAAAAAAGCAACAAATAAAAGAGAAAAAAGAGAGAGAGAGAGAGCAAAGTTGCCGCAAGAGCTGTAAAGTGTTGGGTTTATTAAATGGCTAAAGCCAGAGCACAGCCAGAGCCAGAGCCAAAGGGCGTTGTGGCGCCCATTGCAGGTGAAAAATGAAAATGAGCTTCAGCCAGCCGCATTAAACCCAACACTAAAGCCAGACGAAAAAAAATATATGCCAATTAATAGGAGCTGTCTAATAGAAATGCCAATTAAATGCCAAACGAATGCATTGCCCACAGATTAACAACGAGACGTGGCAAGTTTTTGGAAAGGGAAATGAGGATGTAGATGATAGAGGAGAAGTTACTATGATCCACTTGCTAGTCTACGAGGGAGGAATGTGAACTGTCTCCTCTAAATTTATATTTTATATATTAACTATTTACAGGGTATCTTAATGTATCATTATGCATCAGTTCTGAAATGTGATAAAGCTCAATTGAAACACTTGGCTCTCACTTCAGTTCCATACTAACGCAATTCTGAGGCTAGCCCGTTTACAGGGTATTTCCTAGTCCATCATATATCACACGTTCAGTTCCTAAAATGTCTCTAAGAAGCTGAATAGAACACTCGCATCCACTATAGCTCACATTTGACATTTTTTCTGCCTACAGGATATCTGTCAGTCGTTTATACCCGCTCATATTTCTATGTTTCGGCTCTCATTCTATTCGCTTTTGTATTCGTTATAATTGAACTGGTGCGTTTTTTATTTTCAATCGCCTTGGTTACAGCTTAGGTCCCACAAGTCTACTCCACAGTGCGGGCCAGCCCCCACAAGACAGCCTCTCTTTTTCTCTCTCTCTCTCTCTCTCTCTCTCTGTGGTGTTCAATCAGCAACTGCTGCTGCTGTTGCTGCCAATTGAGGACATGCTGACTTATTAACCACTAATGCTTATAATTGGTGGCCCATCGAGGCCGATGAGAGGCTTAGGCAAAAAAAGGAGGGCTGTGGGGTAGGACACAGGGGAACTGTGTGGATGTGGGTGTGGGTGTGGGTGTGGCTGAGGGGCTTGGGGACTCGGGACTTGTTCCCCTTTTGTTGTATGAACATATGTGGACTGCAGAATTGCCTGCTGATTTAATTCAAATGCAATTTCGTAGCCAAGGAGACAATCTCCGCTTTGCTCCATTTAACCCAATTTCCGCTAAAGTACCAAGTCAATATTAACACATACACACGCTCGTTTAGAATGTGTGTGTGTGTGTGTGTGTGTGTGTAAAATTTGAGTGTGTTGCAAAAAAAGTGAGAAAAATGGAGACAAACTTCGCATTGCGGTGGATCGCGCTCAATTTGCTCGAAAAGTGGATGCTGACAGTGTGTGCGGGTGTGTGTGGGTTAGTGTGTGGATGTGGGTGTGGGTGTGTGTGCAAATCCGCTTGTGGTGGCATTTAATTTTATGCACATGCTGCCCGCCTTTTTCGTAATTTTCAATATTTCGCTCGATTGAGCTTCAACTTTTACCCACAAAAAAAAAAAAAAACACTCAAAATTCAAAGTGCCTCAAAGTGCTGCTGTACCGCGTGGCGTATGCGCAATATATGAATATATTCATATACGTATATGTAAAGCAAGTGAAATGTATACGTTGTTACAGCTATTTGGTATTATCTGGTCAAGTCTAAGATCTCAATTTGCTATCTATTCGATGAAGTGAAAAAGACGATGAAGTGATCAGGGTCAATTGTTGAATAGAGTAGTAAAAGATGAAAAGGGAGTAGACGAAGAGTATAAGATAGTAAGAAACCAGTATAAGAACAACAACAAAAGAAGAGTTTTAGAAGAGTATAGTAGTAGACAGTAAAGTATTAATAGAGTATAAGAGAATAGAAAACTAATATAATAAGCAAAAAAGAGAATAGGAAGATGAGTAAGATAACTTTGAGGAGTATAAAAATAGTAGAAAAATCTTAAACTATCTAAGGAGATCTACAGAGTATAAGAACCTACAGGTTATAAGAAAAAACTAAACAATAAAAGAAGAGTAGAAATAAGATTATAAGAACAGTTTGAAATGAGTATAAGAGGAGTACAAGAAGATTAGCAGAACAGTAGAGAAAAGAAGACTGTAGAAGTAAAAAAAAGTAGAGTGGAATAATTGAAGAAGAAGAGTAAATGAAAAGAGAAGAAGCGAAGAGAGGAGTAGCTAAAAGGATAGAAAAAGAGTAGATTATGAGTATAAGACGAGTAGAGAGGTAGAGAAAAATATAAGTAAGATGAGCTGGATAGAAAGTGAGTGAATTTTAGTAGAGTATCACAATCCGAATGCATAAATAAAAGTAAAAGTATAAGTAAGTATATATAAGAGACTCGAAATCTTAAGCCTAAATAAATAAAAGTGTTAGTATAAGAGTATAAGAGTCAAAGAGTAGAAGTCTAAAGTCTGGGTTCTTTTGTAGAGCGCACAGATCAGTCTCTGTTCTCTCAAAATCGTCTTCTACTCATAAATAAAAGTATAAGTATAAGAGTATATATGAGACTCGAAATCTTAAGCCTAAATAAATAAAAGTGTTAGTATAAGAGTATAAGAGTCAAAGAGTAGAAGTCTAAAGTCTGGGTCCTTTTGTAGAGCGCACAGATCGGTCTCTATTCTCTCAAAATCGATTGTCTTCTACTCTTGCAGAAGAGTAATGAAGAAAAGTAATAAAAGTGTAGAAGAAGATTATTTCATTGTATACTATACTGTCGAGTCTAGTAAAATGCGTATAAGCAATATAATTCTAAAGGATTTGATAAAGAAACCCAGAGCTGGAATCATGAAATAAAATACTTTTTTAATCTCTTTATTTAGAGCTAATAATGGCAGCAGATAATGCGCCCACGTATGCTATAAAGAAACTTGTGTAAATTTGAAGTGCCATGCTGGCGCATAAGCCAACTAGGTGGGAGACCCCCCCCCCCCCTCCCTCTCCTGTAGCCCCTCCTGGTACGGCTTTAGTTGGTTATAATTAAATGGATTAAGCGAGCGTCAGTGAGTAGCACTTTTTGATGCCAGCGGCCATTTGATGGCAGTTGTGTGAGTATGTGTAAATGTGTGTGAAGTGTCTGTGTGTGTGTGAGTGTGTGTGTGTGTGTGTGAAGTGTCTGTGTGTGTGTGTGAAGTGTGTGCACGTGAAGATTTTAGCTTGAAACATATATGCAAAAATTGTCTAAAGAGCCGCGTCAAGCTGTTAATTACATTAGAGCGCGCATACACAATAGAGTGCGTGTGTGCGAGAGAGAGAGACAGAGAAAGAGAGAGAGAGAGAGGGGGAGCCGAAGCATACAGATATCAAGTGGCATCTAACAAGCGCCTTATGTCAAAACATTAAAGTGCAAATATGAAAGAAGCGAAAAATATGAAGAAGAAAAAAAGATGATGAAGAAAAAAAAAAGAAGTGAACTGACACGCGACATCAATTTGTTGCCACCCTAAAGAGCCACCCTTAACGGCCCACCCAGGCACGCCCCACACCCAAATGCATTCGCTTCCCCATGCGCAGAAATGGGCTTTTCGGCCAATGCTTTGCATACTCTTCTTCTTCTTCTTCTATAACTTTTTCATTCCTTCTGATTTGCTATGGCTGCTGCTGCTGCTGCTGCTGCTGCTGCTGCTGCTGCTGTTGTCATTTCATGCGCTGCTGCCACTTAACGATCATAAATTGCTGGCATTTGAGATATGCGACAAGTGGCGACACCAGCAGCAACGGCCCATGCGGCGTATGCGTCATATTTTCCCTACAAACACACACATTTGTGCAAAGTTTTTTAAAATTGTATACAAATGTAATAATAAATAAAGAAAGTAGGCAAAAAAGTAAACGACAAAAAAAAAAGTATTTTTATTTTGATATAATTAAGAAGTGTAAGAAGAAGCACGGCCTGCTTGCTATACGTATAAAAGATATTAATCTACGCTAAGCCAAAGGAATTTCAAGTTTTATTCCTATTCTGCCGAGACTCGTTGAAAAGTCTTTTATGGAACGACACAAATCTCACTTTAATCAAGTCAAATTTGCAATTCATTAAGATCTACATTCAGTTATATATGCACATATTTTAGTTTATCTTAGAGTTTATTTACAACTGAAGTTCTCAAAGTATGTTCTAAATACTCTGCTTAATTCTCAGAAGTTCTCGAGTTTCTGTTCGATTAGTTTCTATTCACTTTAGTTTAAGTCAATTCCAGCTTACACAGCAGAGCTATAGATAGATATATGTAGATCTCGTTTGTATAGAGGAGAGGACTTTTAGTTGAATTCTAGTTTTGAATTGTTTCACTGTTTTGCTTACAGTTCCTTTCCTTTCCAGTTCCACATTCAATTCAGGAATTCATTTAAAACAAACCTTGATAGTTAAGTAAGTTCCAATTCTCAGTTCTAGTATTCCTAGTTCTTAGTTCACTTTTTAGTTTAAGTCTCAGTTTCACTTCTAGTTCCAGTTTTTTGTTGCTTTGTCACTTTACAGATTCAATTGAGTATTTCAAGTATTTCCAATTCATAGTTCTTAGTTCACTCTTCAGTTGAAGTCACAGTTCCAATTCTAGTTCCTTTTTCTTTTCCAGTTGCTTTGGCAATTCAGATTCATTTCCAGTTTCAATTTCAATTTCAATTTCAATGTCACCTCTCTCATCTCATCTCTCACAGTACAGCTATTTCTACTTCTAGATCTTAACTCTCTGATCCAAGTACTTAGTGGCAATACTTATTGAACTGCTAGTTCACAGTTCCAGCTCATAGTAGATCCAGTTGCAGTTCGCCATTTTCACATGCACAATGCACTTGGGTGCAGCTGATGCTCGTGCCCTGGTTTGTGCCCAATTAACGACACTTGGGACACAGGGAGATGGATGATGAGTTATGGGGGGTGTGGATGGGGCAGGCGATTGGAGCGAGGCTGAGGCAGAAAGAGCTGACATATTGCAGGACCACAAAACATGGCCAACATCAGCCAACAGCAACAAAAACAATGACAAAAAGCGTTCTACTCGAATTACAAATTTCGAATTAGGAATTAGAGACGAATCACGTTAGCTCACTCACTCGCTCGCTCTCTTTCTCTATGTCACTCTTTGGCTAGAGCAAATGTGATGATGATGAAGCTGAAGCCATTGGCGTGGTGTGGCCAACAAATGGTTAACATGGCCAACAGATGTTGCTAATTGGTTTTTAATTTAAGGCCTCGAGAGCAATAAACGTAGCTGGCTGCTGCCTCCTGCCTGCTGGCCGTTTGCCTCTTAGATTTTTGTCCTTGTTTTGTCTCACGTTGCGTATACGCAACGTGGCCCAGGCCTCGGCCCAGTCTGCAAAAAAACTCTAAAAGCAAAAGCCAAAGAACTCAGCTAACGTTTTTTCTCTGCTGCTGCTGCCGCTGCTCTCAATTGATGGCTCGTTCGGTTGGCCCGTCTCTGGGCCAGACTAGATGGGCGTCTGGGCTGTGTGGGCGTGGTAACTTGGTAACTTTTTGTGTCTATTGAATTTTCTTTTGAAACTCGAAATAATTTGTAAAGCATTTAACTAAAGCCACGTACCAATTGCCGATCTTGCACCAAAGGCTGCCATGTCCAGACCTTAACCGCCTTCCCCAACTCAATCCGGTACATTAACTACCCTGCCTTCATTCGCTTTTCAAAGTTATCAAAGTTCCTTCAGAGCGTTGGCTGTTTTCACGCATTTCATATTTTCTAATGCATATAAACATATTTACTTTCAGTTGATTTTCCACTCAACACAGTGAGAAAAGCTCTATTAGCAGCTATTCATCTAATATCTCTAGTAAACTGAACGCTCTATGACAACCAATGCAAATTCTAGTCTAACAAACTCTATGTTACTATTTAGAAAAGCTTCTTAAAGCCAGATAAACAGATTTTGCTCCCTGACACTCGCTAAGCTCTAAATATATTCGAAGAAACTTTGCAGTTGGATTATTTGATCTTCAGCTTCCAAGCAACTTTGAGATGTGTACTCGAAAGCTTAAAGCTCTTTCAAGCTTAAGGCAGCCAAGCTGCAGTCTGTGCGGAACTCTCTATGGAGATCCCATGACTAGACACGATGCCAGCCACAATTGAGTCAAGTCAGAAAACGGTCAGCTTTGATTCGCTAACAGCTCAGCTCAGCGGTTTGACGATTAATCCATTGATTAATTATGTTCTGTTTTGTGAGTCAATATAATTGATGTGAGTCCACTTAGTGTGCTGGGAATTTCGTGTTTAGCGATTATATTCAATTGCAATCTCTTGTTTGGGGTTACGCAGCTCAAATGGAAGGCGCGATAAATCAAGAGCTCGACCAAAAAGAAGTCGCTATAAATCAGCGCTGATTTAAGAGCTGCAAGCACAAACAATTTTTCGTTGTTGTAAAATTCATTTTGCACAGGCCGCAAAGACAACTCAACTGTTATGCCAGCTGGTAAGCGATGGCGGGGCGAGGCAATGGGTGGGGGGGGGCGAGCGGGTCAATTAACTGTGATAAAGCCACAAAGCAAGGCGCGAAAATAAAATATGAGACGGCAAAATATTCCAGACTCCAGCGACCACCAGCCCAGCAACACAAGCAGAAACAGAAACAGGAACAGAAACGGAAAAAGCAGAGAGAAGAAAGAAGTAAGAAAGGGAGATAAAAAAGGTGTTGTTCTCTCTAACATAATCAATTAATTTACCGAGCGCGTAAAATGTTGCGACGACTTTGTCCTTTACTTCATAAACTTTTGCCCACGCTCCGCCGCGATAAAAGGAGCCCAAATAATTACTTAACGGGTTTTATGCTCGGCTCCGCATTATGTAAACAGTTAGCGCATCCACCCCGCCCATCATTGCCGAAAAGAAAAACAAAAAAAAAAAAAAGGAAAAACAGACCATGAAAAATATTACTGACAAAGGCGATGGCAACGGCTGCTGCTTCGACTTTGACTTCTTCTGTTGCTTCTCCTTTTGCCTTGGTCTGCTGCGTCTGCTTCTATTCCTTCATCATTGTCTTCATCTTTCTTCTTCTTCATATAACTCTTCTACAACTCATATAACTCTTCTATTAGTCCGTCCGCTATTTGCTTTGTATTTACTTGTTTCTTATATTTGTTCATGTGTTTCTTCTCTCTTTCTTTCTATTCCTGTTTTTTTTCATCTCTCGTCTTTTTGTGTTATTACCATTTCGTTGGGATCATCTTTTATTTCTTTTTGCTCACCTTCTACTTTTGATTCTTCATCTTCGTAGTTTGTTTATCCTTTTAATTCTGCATCTTCCTATTCTTCTTCTTTTATTTCTTTTACTTCATCTATTTTTAAACTAGCTTCCACTTATACTTTACACTCTCCTTTTACATTTACTTCATATTTTTCTTCCAGTTCTGCTCTTCTTCAGCATCTTCTTCGTCTTCACCTTTTCCTTCTACTTCAACTGTCTCTAAGCCTCCTTCTGGCTTCTTCTGGTTCTTTAACTTCTGTTTCCATTTTTTGTCTTCTGCTTATGTTTCTGCTTTATCTCGTCAGCTGACCTTTGAAACCCAAAAAAAAAAAAATGTTGACCCGAAACCCAAACTCGATGTCGAAATTCTATAAACCCGAATCAAATCTTTATGACTTCTTCATTACGCAGCGCCTCTGCAGCTAGGGCATGCTGACTGTTCCATGGAGTTTGTATTATCTTCAAGTTGCATATAGCTAAAACAGGTTCTATATATGTACAAGAATTTATTTCTAGTTCTATTGATACAGATATCAAAACTTCAAGTAGAATTTCGTTAAGTCTACATTCTCTAATAATAACATGGAATATTTGTAAGAGTCGCTAAACTGGACTCGGACTGAATATATAATAACACAAAGTAGATCATCAATATCAAGTTGCTTTTGGCTAGATTCTCGCTTAGAAGACGCTAAACCATTCCCACTTGAACCGGAGCTTCCAAGCTAAACTCAAACTGTTTCAAATGAACTAATAGAAGTCAATAAAATAAGGTATACAAATGAAATCCGAACTTTTCTTCAATCGTTTCGCGCTCGAATCGATTTGGTAGGGTATTTCAGTTGCTGCATTGCCTTTCAGCTTTCTCTCCTTGCCATTGTCCCACTTTTTAATTTCTTTTACTTTGTTTGAGTGCTCGACATTTAATTTCTGTTCATAATTATGCGAAAGGTCCTTTGAGTTGGATTTGTCTTTTTCTGGGTTTATTTCGCCAGTTTCATATTTTTTTGGTCCCCCACCTTTACCTTTCTGTTTGTTGTTCTATTTGGTTGTTAACTCGTATTATGTGTTGTTCTCGCTCTGCTAAATAAATTCACACATTTTAATGTTTGACCCAATTAACAATTTTCCCAGTTTGTCTTCTTTGCGCCTTTCCCCTTTCGCTCATTTTCCTCAATGTTTTTGTTTACGATCCTAAATATTGCTAAGCGTTGCGGCGTAAGTAAGTGCTCTAATAAGAGTGCTCGAGTCGGGAGGGCCCGACGTGGAGATACTCTATGCTGCTTTGCAATACTTTGTGTCTAGTTTAGTCAGTCAGTCATCTCTATCAATCAATCTGCTAGAACGTCTATCAATCAGTCAAACAGCTTGTTAATCAGTTTGTATTTTACTCACGCTTATTCAATCATCATTTATTTTTAGCTAGTCAACGCACGCATCTCCTGCTACAATCAGCAGCAATTTGCCCTCCCTTCATCAATCAATCAATCATTATCACTTATTCCAGCGGAGCGTACATCATTCAGTCACATTCATACTGTCTGCAGCCAATCCTTCAGCTTCAGAATTTGTACTTATTCATGAAATTTTCACTCTTTCTGCCACTTTATCAATCAATCAATCAACCTGCTGATTGAGGCCTTATTGAAAATTTGTTAAAAATTGAAGAAAAAATACTTTAAGCTCGCTTTGGTTATGAGCACAGACAAATGCTTCTATGGCCTGGACATGCTTGGCACACAGACAAACACACACACACACATTCACATACTGATACACTCGCACGCTCAATTGCTATTTGGTGGCCTAGTCGGACAGCCCTTTCATTTTTGTTGTTGCTGCTTTTTTTTTTCGACTATGCTACGTGGTGCACTACTTGGACGTCGGACACACAAATTGTGGCATTGCCTTTTGTTTATGATTCCACGTAGCCCCAAAGCGAGTGTGTGAGCTTGTGCAAGTATGCGTGTGTGTGTGTGTGTGTGTGTATGTGGCTTAATCTCGATACATTGAATTTCCATTATATTTTAATGGAAATCACGCATCTGTTTATGGCTCTATCTATGGCTGGGAACGGCTGACATACATTTTTGTGACTGTCTGTCTGTCTGTCTGTCTCACACACTCTCTGCTTGTGGGCGAGTGTGTGATTATTACACAAAATTTCAGTTCGTAACCCAATCGCACACACATAGCCAGAGACACTTTGTGTGTCCCTAATGTCCACACGTTTAGCTGTCCAGATATTTCAGTGGACTACTTATGCCATCCTCGACTCCTATGCCGCCTCCTCCTCCTTCTCCTGCTCCTCCTGCTCCTCTTCGTGCTCCCTCTCTTACCTCCAGCTCGTTCTGATTTTTGCAAAATGGCGCTATCAGCGCTGACTACGTGTATGTCCTGTGCCATGTCCTGGCCAACTAAACAACCGGCCAGTCAGGCAGCCAGCCAGCTAGAGGGCCGACATTAATAGCTTTTGATCTCTAATGGATTTCGTGCTTTATTGTTGCGTATGCAGCATCAAAAAAGGGAAAATTCCTCATCAACCGCTGCAATTGCCACTTGGGGTATTACCCTTTACACTAAGCACACATTGGCAGAGAGTGGAACGTGGGCTCTAACTGTTCACAGCACAAGTATGAGCTACTTAAATTGAATTATTGAAATGATCTGTGAATCATTCATGACTTATGAATGATTCAATTGGAATTCTCTTTAATGAGCTGCTGAACTAGCTAAAATTATAAAGGGATTTCAATTGGAACTGAAGTATTTGCTTTTAATTTGATTGATCACATTGATGAAAATGATATCCTCAGCTCATTTTTATCTATCTATCTTTCTCTCTCCCTCTCTGTCTGTCCGATGCTATGCCTCACATCTGTATAGGCTAAAGATTTTCTACGAGCAAGACATCCATTGTATTTCTTAAACGTTTTTATTTTGTTGTCGCTGTGAGAATCGATTCAAATATTGCAAATCGTTTCACGTTACAAAATAAAATTGCCATCATCTTAGGCTAAGTTAATAAAACAGCTACGTCTACTGAAGCTCTCAAGTATATGGGCCAACACGTTTACCTTTACCTTTACCTTTGCTACACCTAGAATATGCCCCGACCACTTGTCTGCTTGTCCCATAGAATCGAACCTTATTTTAGATCTGAGGTTTCGGCCTAGACAAAAGAAAAAAAAAAAAAAAAAAACAGAAATTTGTGCAATCGACTTTTGTGTCGAAGCTTGCCGAAGAATAGAATGGAAAAAAAGAGGAAATCCGAAGCGGCAGCATCGCAAAGCGTAGCTGAACTGGACTACCAGACTTTTGAATACCCTGTATTCGGTATTATGTCGCTTTTGGATTGCTTTTAATCGAATTTTCTATGCAGTTAAGGACTTGAGTTATTTTGGAAATCGATATTTTTTTATTAATAGCGGAAGAGAAAAACTTACTAATCAAAATTTATTATTACATATAAACGATAAATAGTGAGTATTCGATATACGCCGTTTGCATTAAGGGCAATACTTTTGAACCGATAATAATCGATAGTATTCATACTTGAAGATATAGATAAGATATGAAGATATATAGCTGAGTTCAATTAGATAATCTTTTAAGATCAGTTTTGATATATGTATATATATAAATAAGTGAATATGTGAATATGTCAATGAATATAAATTGTGCATATCAAAATATTATTTATCTTAAGTCCTTGAGTGCTTTCCTGGCATGTGCTTCTGCATCGATCTCATTATAGCTTATTTCTATCTGATTATACCTTATCTGCAGTTGATATACCCATAAATTTTTAAGCGCCTTTCCCTAGGGTGTAGGGTATAAAAAACAAAAGCCACAGATCTGTGCGTTTTGCTGCGGTATTCAAATGAGTTTTTAAACATTTGAATTGCTTTTGACGCCTGATGTTGAATGCGAAATTATTTCTAGTGATTTGTAGGCGCGGTTACGCCCAACTTTTTGGTAGACCCCATCACTAAGCACCCCTCCAGCCGCTCTCGGTTCGCCCGTATATGTCTCTCTACCCCAACTGCCTAACCCTGTTAGGCTAACGCATTTCATTTACTTGCGGCTCGAATGCTGATTTTTGTTGCTGATTCAATTTCAATTGTTGAGCTTCGTTTTTAGATGCCTTCAAATGCGGAGTTACGCCTTCAAAATGTGTCAATACACTGCAACAAAACATGAGGAAGAAGCTAATAGTTGAGTGTGGAATTCAGTTAGAGCTCTATTTTCTGTTTTTTTTTTCTATTTATAATATTATTCAACATTCCTGTTTTTGTCTGTTTAGCTCTTTTCTGCTTGGTATCAGCCCCACCTTTTTTTTCCAGTGTACTTTCAGCCCTGGGTTCGCTCCTCTTACGCTCGTTTTTGGCCGTGCACAAGTGAAGTTCGAAATGCAAATTATTTTTATGCAAATGCTGGCAAAAAGTATTTCAACTAACAGAGCAGAGCAGGGCTGAGTAGAGCCCCAACCTCCTAGTCGCTACGCTTTATGCTACCCCCGAACGCCGCTCGGTCCATGCCCTTGTTAGCTCTTGTGAGATTCGAAGCTTGGTTTTTGGTTTCAGTTTCGGCTTCGGATTCATTTCAACATTTCGCACACCCATTGCTTGTTTTTCGGAGTGAATGACATTGCTCGCAGCCTGTCGCTTGTCAATCAACTGAAATTTAATACCCCACTAGCCCACGCCTCTCTCTCTCTCTCTCTCTCTCGCCCTCTCTCGCTCTACCCCTTATCTCGGCTGTCGTCTGCTTGTCTGTCTACACATAGAGAACCTTCCTGTTACTGCCTCTCCCCCTTTTCCGCCCCGTTCTCAGCTGCTGGATAATCCTTTCGTTAAAATAGTTTTGGACAATTTTAGCTGAAATGCCTGCGCTTTGAACTTTCTCTCTCTCTCTCTCTCTCACTCACTCGCTATCTCTCTCTCACTCTGTCGGCTATTTTTGGGGTCATTGGGTTGACTGACTTAGGTCACGGTTGCGACTTTGGCTTTGTGCACGTAGAACTGTTGCGCTTTGCCGTAGCTTCTCAGCCATTTGTCATTCACACAATGGGCTATAAATTAACTGATATATCATATCTAACACACTTATATATGCATATATATACAAGATACTGTATGGCATAGTAAATATCTCAAATGAAACTAGAGGAAGGAACTAGAAGTTAGAGAAGCTACAATTAAGTTAAAGTTTTCAATGTCCAACTGCAAGAGTTGAAACTGGAAGAGTTGTTTGGGTATAGCATAAATAGATGATCTATTATATCTGTCATATATATAGGTTATGAATATGTAAGTTTGGTATGAATATTTGGTATAGAGTATGGTACGAGATATATAACAGTTGTAGTAAGATAGGATAGCAGTAGAGTAGGAGCGCTATAGAGCACATATTAAGAGCTTGTTCAAACTCTCACGAAATAGGAAAAGTTTAAACATATGCCATAGGACGGCAGAGGAAAGAACAAACTTCAGTCATGTATCCCCAACTGAAAAATAAAACAGGGTATTGCTTAGTCGTTAGCAATAAATGTTGTCAGAGCACTTATAGAAGCCATTAGACTCGCACTAGATGCAGTCGTTAGAATATCACACAAACTGCATATACCCGTTACATGCTTCGCGTACAGAGTATGGTAAAACAAGAAAAATTGAATTGATTTCTCTTTTCGCTGGGCGTAAAATTAAAAATGTATTACAAAAAGCTGCAATATAAATCGTCTAGCTGAAAGCGAGGTCGGGTAATGTGTGTGGAGTAGTTGGCGGTGGCTACGCTCATTTTTATTTTTGCTATGAACGTTAGCAAAAAAAGGCGTGGCTGGGGGCGTGGGCAACGCTTTAAGGTAACAACTTTAAGCTCCATCAATCAAATGGCCAATGGTCAAATGGCAGAGTTATGGAAGAAGGAACCACGAGGTCGTGGAGAGGTAGAGGTGAAGAGAAGAAATATAGAGTAGGGGTAGGGAGTATGGTATACAGGTTCTCTCTAAAGAGGGTTGGGGTTGGGGTTAGAAGAGCGAAGACTAGAGAACGGATTGGAATCCTCGTCAATTGTAGAGCTTGAGTTGGGCATCAGTTGAATCAATCAGCCCCTTTGGCGTGGTTTACGTATCGCGCCATTAAATCAGAGCTTAAATATCAGTTTATTGCCGGTGATTTTTATGCATGTATATACATACATAGATGTATGTTTGAGCGCATGGGCGTGGCACCATTAAATCAAGCGCCCCGCCCCCCAGTTGTATACAATATGTACAAACGACTCGTTTCGAATGGCTCGTAAAAAAAACTGAACCTGATGCTGAAATGCAAACTGAAATTGAAACCGAAACAGAAATCTTGTATACTGGTAATTTTGTAAGCTATTATAGAAAAAGAAACGGAAGTGGAGAGAGAGAGAGAGAGGGAGGGAGGGAGAGAGCGAGAGGGAGAGAGGGAGAGAGGGAGCGTGAGAGTAAAATATTTATACAAAAATATTTGCAAACTCATAAATTCCTAGTCTTTGGGTACACGAGTATAAGAGTGTATACTTTAAGGTATAAGAGTAGAATATAAGACTCATTCAAAGGTATTCCAAGTTGGCTATCAGGATATCACCTACTCGATTATAAGAGTTGAATATAAGGTATATAAGTATACCTTAAGGTATAAGAGTTGAATATAAGACTCATTTAAAGGTATTCCAAGTTGGCTATCAGGGTATCAGCTAGTCGGCTATAAGAGTGGAATATAAGGTATATAAGTATACCTTAAGGTATAAGAGTGGAATATAGGACTCATTTAAAGGTATTCCAAGTTAGCAATCAGGATATCAGCTAGTCGGTTATAAGACTGGAATATAAGACTCATTTAAAGGTATTCCAAGTTGGCTAATAGGGTATCAGCTAGTCGGTTATAAGAGTGGAATATAAGACTCTTTTAAAGGTATTCCAAGTTGGCTATCAGGGTATCACGTACTCGGTTATAAGAGTGGAATATATGCTATATAAGTATACCTTAAGGTATAAGAGTGTATATAAGACTCATTTAAAGGTATTCCAAGTTGGCTATCAGGGTATCAGCTAGTCGGTTATAAGAGTGGAATATAAGACTTATTTAAAAGCATTCCAAGTTGGCTATTAGGGTATCAGCTAGTCGGTTATAAGAGTGGAATATAAGACTCATTTGAAAGCATTCCAAGTTGGCTATTAGGGTATCAGCTAGTCGTTTATCACATGCTACACTATATTCATTCAGTAACACCATCCCATGATTGAGCGCACAGAGTATGCGTGCAGTCGTTGATACCCGCCGCAAAAAACTTCACTCTCAACATTTGTTATCAATGCATTCAAAACGTTTCAGGTGCCAAAAATGCCACAAAAGCAGAAAAAGAAATGTAAACAAAAGGCAATTATAAATAGCTGACCTTTTGCAGGCGTACTTTTGATTGGCGTGCTTAAGACTCATTTCGCAGTGCGTGCCACATGGCACATGCCGCGGAATACATATAGAGGAAATAAATAAAAAGAAAGTCTGTAACAAAGTAAAAGTCAAATGAACTTCACAAATCGGTTAATAAAACAACGCACTTTATGTGCGCGAGGGCGATGGCTGCGATATGTGAAAGAACTTGCCAACTGCTAGAAGACGGGCATCTTATGTGTAGTTGTGTGTGTATGTGTGTGTGTGTGTATCTGTGTGTGTGTGTGGCACATTTGCTGCTTGGTTGCATTTTGTGTGCATGTTTCTCACTTCCGCGAAATGTTGCAACACTTCCTGCAATGCAATGCAGGAAAGTTTTTTAAGAGACCCAGGCCAAGCCGAAGCCAGAGCCAGAGCCAGAGCCAGAGCCGAGCAAAGCTTTATGCCACATGACACATGCCACATGCCACATGCCGCATGCCGCATGCCGCATGCCGCAGCCCGCATACCGTTCTACGCCTCTTCATCCACATCCATCCAGTCACTTGGCCATGGGTGCGTATGCGCAATATTTTTGTTTGGCGCAGCGACGCAATTAAGCAAATTTGCTTCATTACAGGCGATGCGCTGCCCGACTCGACGCTGCCGTGAGACGTGCATGTGTGTGCCTATGTGTGTGTGTGTGTGTGTGTGTGTGTGTGTTTGACCCACTGCATGTGTGTGTTTGTTTGCAGCCAGGAAGCATTCAGCAGGCGCCGCCGTTGCAACGGGTGAAAGTGCAAACTATGTTGCATTCTACTATACAATAGCTCCCATATGCGTATATATATATATATATATATATATATGTGTGTGTGTGAGTGTGTGTTTTAGTGTGTGTTAGTGTGTTTTAGTGTGTGTGTGTGTACGCTCTGGTCTGTTCGTGCAAAAGAAAAATGTTGTTTGCTTGCAATTATTTTGCACTGTTGCGTTGTTAAATTTTTCGTCATATTCATGTTGACAATTCACCGAGGCGCCAGAGTTGAGCGCGTGAGCGCACGAACTGGCTAAAATTTTGAAAATCAGTTAACAGCTAACAGGTATCAGAAATGTATATATTAGCAACAAGTTATAGAGCCATTACAGGGTTTATGAGGGAGTTGAAAAACAAAAAAATCAAAAAAGTATGCAAATATTTTAAAGATATTTAATATAAAAATTAAAAAAAAAATTAATTAAAAAATATATATAAAAAGTATTCTAAAATATAAAAAAAAAGATTTAAAATATATTTGTAAAAATATTTTTAACTAACGCAGATAGATAGATAGATAGATAGAGAGAGAGAGAGAGAGAGAGAGAGCTTCAATCAAGTCAGATTAGCATGTGCTAGACTTATGCCTATAAATATTATGAATTTTATGAATTGGTTATGCTCGACTCCAAGTTTATTTTTTTAAGCTTATTTTCTTCAAATATTTTTCGTGACTATCGTGACTCAGCAGTCTCACGACTCGATTGTAACACGCTGCGTTTTGCTCTAATGTTTTTGCCCTCAGTTAATGTGTGTGTGTGTGTGTCTGGTATGCCTAAATGGCTGCATTTCCATGTCAAACACATACACACACAAGCTTGCACACACACACACACACACACGCACACACACGCTCTCACGCACACAGAGTTTATTGCATTCAACTAACTCATAATTCTCGTCAGTTGCTCGGCCAACTTTTGTCTCGAAACAAAACGCCAGAACTTGCTTGAGTGTGTGTGTGTGTGTGTGCGTGTGTCTTGGTGTGTGTGTGTGTCGCAGTTACTTCCTTTCAATTTCATGTTTTCAGAGTGCAAACAAAAGTCGAGAGCGCAATAACAAATTTTTCGCAGCTTGAGTGAAAGAAAAAAAAAATAACGCCACATTAATGCATAAAATACACACACACCCACACATGCGTTCATGTGAGTCTATGTGTGTGTGTGTTTCTGACTGTGCTCATATGCATGATACATACATATATATCCCCTATATATCTATATATCAGACATATGGCTGGACTTTTGCCTACAACAAGTAAGCAATCAGAAATCAGCAGCAAGCGAATTTCAGAAGCTCTTTGATATGCGACTATGCATATACCCTATAAGTATACACTGCTTGAACTGTACTCTAGCTATACTCTGCATAAGCAGAAGATATGAATTGAAAGCTTTTTAGTTTGAAAATATATCGATAGTATGTAAAAACGACTTTAAAGGCTTTTAAGTTAATTTAATAGTTGAATTAAGCATTCTTTAAGCTGAAAGCTCAAAATTGCTTTAATAAAGCTGCATTAGCTGAGAAACAATAAGCAAACTAAAAGCTTCCAAAAGCTCTAAAGAGCTTAAATGAACTTTACTAATGATCAAATATTCTATTTCATTTTAATTGATTTATATATATAGAGAGTAACTTTAATGCCTTAAAGTTGCACACTTTAAGTTAAACTCTTCAATTAGTCAATTATATAAGCTATGCAAAGCTTTCATTTAATGCGAAAAGCTTAATTGTAGAACGCATGAGCGAAATTTGAAACCGCAGCCATAGAGCCATAGAGCCATTGAAATTGAAATGTGAAAGCGCGCTAAGCGTTTAATTAGAGCCAATCAATTCGTCAAAGCCATAGCGAATTCATTAAGCTGCTGGAAGCTTGCAGCGAAGCAGAGAACTTCTCTCTGTCCCGCCGTCCATGCTCCTTCGACAGCGAAGAGTAAGAGTTACAACTAAAACTCTATTAAGGATGTGTAAAGGTAGTTCACTTGGGCTATTCAATGGGGTATATGCCTTTGAGAACATCTTGGGGTATCTGTAGAGACAATTAGGGATGGAGAGATGCAGATGTAGCCATGAGATTGTCGAGTTTGATAACCTAACGTTATGTTCAAAGAATCGAAGTGTAAATTGTTCAGGTTCTTATGGTGTTAGGATTCCTAGCAGTTGAATGCTAGTAAAATCTGTCTGCCTAGGCTCTTAGAAGCATAGGATCTCTTACTGCACATTTTGTTGTTAAGGAATATATTGCTTAAGGCGCGCTCACATATAAAGTCATTTGGCTTAAGTATATAGGGTATCTACGTGCTGTAACTAAATTGCTAACAGCTGCTCAAATTGATGTCATCCTAAGTGCATTCCCCTTAGCCAAAACAGACGACAACACAGACGACGATGACGACGATGACGACGACGACGACGACGACGACGACGACGACGCCTCCTCAACTGCCAAAAGCAGAGCTCAAGCACACTAAACCTCCACATGACACACACACACACACACACACACACACACACACACACACTCTCTCTCTTGTTGTTGTTTAAATGCGTATGCACTTCACCGGTAGCGGAAGGCATTCGTTTCTCTAAACAGCAGCGTTTCGCATGCAGCGATATGAAGGAGTAGCAGACAGGCTACCCTGCTGCAGTCCCCCTACATGCTGTGCCTATTCTTAACCCAACCACGTTTACAAAACTGGCGCAGTCAAACAACAACAACAACAACTACAACAACAACAACAACAACAACAACAACAACAACAACAACAATAAGCAGAACTACGCGCTAAAGTCGCTTCACAGGAAGCAACTGGCAGCCATCGCTGCAGTTGTTGTTTAAGATACAAAAGACAGAGAGAGAGAGAGAGAGAGCGGGAGCGAGAGAGTTAGACTAAGAGATTTAACATCCACATAGAATGCATTAGCTCTTACCAAATTAAAGTTTCGCATACCCTGTAAATAGCAAAAATTCATTAAGAGTTTAGCAAAATGCGCTGAAAACTTTATATATGCATATAGACACATATATGCTAGACAATTAGTCTCACAGCGAGTACTTCAACTATGACATGCACTATGTGACATCATACATAAAGTTTGTATATCAATTTAACAACAATGTTGTCAAAGTTGAACTAGAAAATGCTTGACTTGTAGTTGCTCTAAATGCGATAATATATGTAAGTATATCCATAATATATATTATCAATCAGGAATTCACCAACCTTATATGTATGCACATATATATATAGTCTATGGATATATGCGAAGTAGTGTATTCTACACTCGAGCATAGTCGTTTGAAGACTTTCTTATTATTATTTCTTATTTTTTTGTATTTTTTGTTATTTTGGGTTGGCATTTCGGTCATTTTGCTCTTAACTGGGTTAGCTATTATGTACCACTCTCTCTCTCTCCCTCTCTCTCTCTCTCTCTGTCGCTTACTCCTTCACTCGTCTTCGTTGTGCGTTAAAGTTCTTGATGAAATCTGTGTGGAGTGGAGGAAAACTATTAAAGCGGATTAAGTTGCGTGTACGACCGTAATTTATAAACTGTACACGGCAACTTTTTCCACAAGCTCACGAAAAAAGATGCTGCATAATAATTGGCATTGTGTCTCTATCTCTCTCTCTCTCTCTCTCTCTCCATCTCTTTCGCTCTCGCACTTTCACTCGCTCGAGTCAAGTTGATGGCCTGTGTGTGAGCTGAATTTGGCGACCTTCTTGCCTGAAAGCTTTGCCCACACAACTTTGTCATTTATGAAGTTGAGATACATTTGTATCTCTTACCTCGCATAACATGAAGACGAGCTTCGTATGCGGGCTGTCTTTTAAATGCGTTATTTATTTATAGACGCTGTTTAACTCTTGCAACTTTTCCTTAATGCAATCAATGTTGAGCATCATAACTATTCGGGTGTTGATTTCATTATTTTTGTATATTTTTGCTTTGTTGCCTAAGCATAAATATGTTAGGGGCTAAGAATATATTCTACATATATATTTATGAGAGAGTAAGACCTGATTTGATCTCCATATGAAATAGACAATAAATCAAATCGAATTCCTATGCCTCACGTTGAGCAAACCGAGAGGCAATTCAGTTTGTATAAGACTAAAAGTCTATGTATAAGAGCATGACAGCATAGCAGTTGAAGAATATATGACTATACAAGTATGAAATCATGAGATATAAGAGTATAAAATAGTTAATTGCATTGCCATCACAGTTCGCAAAAAACTGTTAATCGATTGATACTTAACGCTCTGTTCACATGATTAAACTCACGTGAGTGAGTGATTCAACTCGAGCACGAGTCTTCGGTTCTTTTCGTTTCGATTGAGCGCTGTGCATTGAGCTGTTCGTGTGCACAATGATCAGATAACTCAAAGAGTCTATGCAATCGCTCTTTACATTCACGAAATGATCGAGGAAGACGCAGAACGAAAAGCGATCAAATAAAAAGTTTCCATCCAATCGCGAACAAGCTCAATAAAGAACTGACGCAATCGATTGCTCTCGGAGTTTTTGCCCCAAAGTGTGACTGAAAGACGCTTATTAAACATGCAGCTCAACAGATAATTGCACGTATGCAGGTACTACTATATATATATATAATTTATCGCATCTCGTATATCGATGCTCTTAAGTTAGTCACAGAAGAGATTACTTCATCAACTTCTAGCTTCAACTTTTAATTTCAAAGGATCGACTCGAAGCCTCAGGGCAACGCTCCAAATTCTTTTCATTTATTTATGAATTTTCTAATTGTCCTCAATATACAGAACAAAAACCCATAACGAAGCTGGACAATAGCTTGACCAGCTCTGCTTATACAAATATATTTTCATATACATAGATATATATATATATATAACCGGAATCTTGATTAAAATTTCAATCAAGCTCTTTGTAATGCGTTCTCTATTTGGCAATTGAAATATTTATTTAGCAATACAGTTGAGCTAATTTCTCAGATATGTTTTGTTGCTTAAAGCGCATTGTTTTTTGTTCATCAGTGGAAGACGAAGTAGAAGAAGCAATAGCAAAAGGAAAAGCAACAGCAACAACAAAAGTCCTCTGGCATTATCCTTAGCCAAACAAAAGCTGTTAAGGCTTGAAGAACAATGCTTAAAGCAAACTGTAAAATACATTCTTTGGGTGTGAAGTGATGCACATAAAGGCTGACGATAAAAATTAGCTGGCCAAAGTGCCGCAAAACTGAATCAAGTTGATAAATACAAAATGCTGAGCCGAGTCGCCGGGCCAAGACGGTTCAAAGGGCAGCCAATGGACGACAATGAAACGGATGGACGCTCGAGTGGCCAAACCAAGTGACAACAACGATTAATTACAGTCCAGATGCAGAAGCAACAGCAATGGCCAGGACTAAAGCTCGACGCACAGACAGAGACAAAGACAGAGACAGAGACAGTGACAGAGACAGAGATAGAGAGAGAGGGAGAGAGAGAGAGTGGGCGTGTTGTAGAGAAAGGGAAAGAGAGAGAGAGAGAGCCAAAGCTGTTGCCCAAGGAAAAGCCAATAAAGATAAGATAGAGATGGACGCGTGAAGGCAGCAATCACTTCAAAAGCATTTAAAGTGGGCAGCTTTAAGCCTGAAGACAGCATTGATACACGAATTGGGTTTAAAATTTATTGATCAAGTTTTGTTTATGTGTATTTGTTTAGTCGACTTGTCGTTGAATGTATGAATATATTCAGGAGCTTTAATTTGCGCATAAGCTTTGAAAGCTTTAACATCATATAAGAAAGCTACACTGAAGGATATGTCTTTCAAAGTAATTTACAATTGAGAAACTTTAGACCTAATGTAAGCTTTCTGCAATTAAAGCTTTAATGTGCTTTTTGCAAAAGAATTATAATAAATAATTATAAAGCAAAAATTTGTGAATTAAGCTTTTAGCTTATGCATATAAATATATTGAGATTTTAATGAGTTTCTAGCTTGCCTCAATTATCCAGTCAGTTTCAGCTGGGAGATCTTAAAAGCTTTAAGCTTTTCCTATGAGAGCGAATCGTGAGTCAATTAATGGGAGCTAATCGTGAGTCACGTTGTCATTACCAATGATGATGACGGCCAAGTGGATGAATGCCAAGAGCCAACATGTGAATCTTATGGCACAACAAGTCCGAGCCAAGCCAAAGTTTCTCCACTCTACAGCAACAACTGTCATTACAACAAAATAGCAACAAGAACAATAAATGCAATAACAAGCAACTGTTTTTGCATCTTTGGCCAGCCACAAACTGATGCCACATAACTGCTGCTATGGGTTGTTGACGCCACCAACGCAGAGAGTAATTTCAAGTTGTACCCTGCAAAATATAGTTTTTGGATGTGCATAGTCTGGCCAGTCAGCGAGGCAACTTTGTAGTGCTTCATTGAGCTGTGGCTTGATCGAATAGGATATCTGCCAAATCATCAGTTCGTCATACATTCTCCAAGTCTTATGAGAATCGATCCATGCAGCTTCCTTTCAGTCAATCAGTCTGTCAGTCAACCAATCTCTTGGTTATCACTCAATCAGTCAATCATACAGTCAATATTCTTCGAATGCATCCGTCAGTCATCAATCAACAGTCAATCAACTCGTCAATCAACTGATGCTAAAGCTATTTTGATTGGTTATCTGTTATCTGATCTTCAAGCTGCTCAATCAGTTCGTCAATCAATCTGCTTGAAACGTCGCGAAGCCCGTCAGCTCAATCAGTTGAACAGAACTTTTGCTTGGCGTACTTCGCAACACTGATTCCTTTTTATTACAACACTATAAAAATGGCGAGATTTAAGATAAGTTTTTAGTCGAGCTCGAGATTCGCTGTGCTTAACATTAGGCACGAACGGCGGCACGCTGCATGCATTAATGCAACTGAAGTTGTTGTTGGAGCAGAGAGTTGAGAGCTGCGAGCTGAGAGCTGAGAGCTGTGAGCGGGAGCTGTTAATGCCAGCCACAAGGACCGCAGCTGCGAGTGGTTTTTGGAGAGCAGCTGCAGTTGCATTTATGCGTGTCCTGCGGTCGCGACGTCGAGCGACTCAAGTGCCCAAACATCATTATTACAATGCCGACAAACATCATTATGATGTTGTTGTTGATGATGATGATGTTGTGAATGACAGCGGCCTTTGCCTTTGCCTTTGCTTTTGTCTTTGGCTTTGCCATTGCCTTTGCCTTGCTCTGTGCTTTCTTCTCTTTTTTTTTTTTTTTTTTTCTCGCCTGCGGTCGAGTTGAGTTGTCTTTAGTCTGCGTTTGCTTCTGGGTTTCGCTTCCTGGCACTTAAAATCATTTTATGCACGGCATGCGCCGTAAGCCCCGCCACCCGCGCTCTCTCACTGCTCCCTCCGCTGTATACCCAGCTCGCTCTCTGTCTGTCTATCTCTTTCTCTATATCTTTCCATGTTCGCTCCGTGAGCTGATCTTGATTTTCATAAGCCGTTTGTCGCTTCGTGCTCTGGGTGTTCCGTTTGTCGCCTGGCATCAAGCTTTGCGGTTTCCTACAAGCAGCTTAAGTAGCTGCGACGCGCTCCCAAACCATCGTTCCCAACGCACCTACTAACCTCCGTCAGCTCCCACTAACTTCCTTAATGCAAATGCCGTCAACGCATTTCCTGTCGCGTTTGCTTGCCCTGCTTCAATTGATGATGATACATACATATATATGTATGTATATATATTTCGCCTAATTATAATTTAATGAATTCCATTTGTAACTTTCTGTATCGCATTACATGATTATTATCCAAATACTCGACTTCGTATCTGACATGCATAAATCTGGATATTATTTCCAACAAACAATTCTGAATACCCATCAAAAGTTTTTTGTTTTTTTTTTTCCCCCCCGCTAAGAGTTTTGTGGTTTCGCATAATTTCAGTAAACAACAGCAGCTTAAATACTCATTGAAAATGGGTAGATGTTTTATAATGATTTCCAGCGAAAGCGAGATGAAGGCGTGGTCGAGCCTAAAGAGTATAGCAGTCAGTATATGTATACGAGATTAGGCTTAGTTGGCAGCGAGTCGAGTTAGCTATACCAAATTCAATATGAGAGTATACGAGCTTGAGTGTAAAAGAGTTCAGGTATATCAGGAATATATTAGTATAAGAGTATACTCACAAGGGTAAAGGGTATATACTTTGATATTTAGACTTTTACTCATTTTCTTCTTGTAAGCCTTCTTATACTCTTACGAGAGTAAGAGAGTAAGCGTATACGTATTGTAGAGTATAAGGGTATTAGAGAATAATAATACATTACTTTAACGTAAGTGTATAAGAGTCAAATCTTAGCAGCGTCTTCGAATTCCACAATGTGAGAATGTAATAGTAGAACAGAAGAAAATAAAAGCGTATAAGTGACCAAATGATCTTTGACTAGAGGAATATGAGAGTAGTAGATATGAGTCTAAAAGCACCAAACTATGGGAGTATAGGCGTACATGCGTATAAGAGTGTATGAATAAAGGAGTATAAGAGTCGAGTAGATGAACATAAAAGCATAGGAATACACGCATATACGAGTATGTAAAGGAGTATAAGAGTCGATGATATGAGTATAAAAATATTCATGTATAAGAGTATACAAGTATACGCATATACGAGCATGTAAAGGAGAATAAGAGTCGATGATATGAGTATAAAAATATGCATGTATAAGAGCATAAAAGTATACTAGTATATACACGAGTATATGGATAAAGGAGTATAAGAGTCGATCATATGAGTATAAAACAAGTAAGAAGGCTCTAGTCGAGACGGCTCGACTACGAGATCCCCTGAACCCTTCAAAAAAGTGATACTCTTCTTCTTTACGCACTTAGATGCGCGCGCTCTGCTAACCGCGGAGTTGTTGTCGTGGCTTGGGGGTGGGTTGGGCTGAACTTTGGACGCTTATAACTCCATTTCTAGATGGACGATCTTGATGAAATTTTCAGAGTAGATTAGGAGTATCTAAATCTATCTTTGTGCCGAATTGCAAGTCTCTAGTATTTGAAATGCGTTTTTCTTAAATTGGAGGCGAAGGGGGCGTGGCATTTAAAATCTGTAAATTACGTAATCTGCGTATCCATAATATCTATCTAAATAAACAAATTTGAAGTCTCTAGCTGAAACAGTGTAGAAGTTATGCCCAAAAAACCTAAAAAATGTAAACGAATTCTCGATTTTTTATCGATAATTTGGAAATGGGATGAGTTATCGAAAAAACAAAATAAACTCGTACTGCATAGCTAACATACGCATGTTCATGTGAAATTTCAGCTCTCTAGCTTTTGTAGTTTCCGAAATCTCGACGTTCATACGGACGGACAGACGGACGGACGGACAGACGGACGGACGGACGGACAGACGGACAGGGCTCAATCAACTTATTTTTTTTATGCTGATCAAGAATATATATACTTTATGGGGTCTGCGACTTCTCCTTCTGCCTGTTACATACATTTTCACAAAACCATTATACCCTGAATTCCCATTTTCAATGGGTTCAGGGTATAAATATGCATGTATAAGAGCATAAAAGTATACTAGTATATACACGAGTATATGTATAAAGGAGTATAAGAGTCGATCATATGAGTATAAAAATATTCATGTATAAGAGTATAAAAGTATACTAGTATATGCCTATTACAGTTGTATCTGTATATGAGTATATTAGGGTAAATACTAGGTAAAGTAGTACAAGTGTATTCTAGTCATGCACTCTCTTCTGCAAATGCGCTCTTATACATGTTTATATTTATATATTTATGCACCTATATTTGCCTCTTTTTATACACACATGCATATACATATAGTACATGTAAACCCAAATTGCAACATACTAATTAACTTATTAGCTGAGAGTAGAAATAATTGATGCTGCCACATATTGCTGCTGTCGCGTTACAGGTTGCATGTTGCATGTTGCTGCTGCGTATTGCTGTTTTAATTGAAGATGTTGTCGCTGTCATGGCAGAGTTTTAGTTTTGCTCTTCTTCTTTCTTTCTGCAATTGCAGTTTGTGGGTTGCATTAGTTTTACTTCGATTCATTGATGCAGAAGATGCGCACAGCATTTACTGCATAGTTTCATATTTCAATTTACTCCCACACACGCACACGCACACGCACACCACATACACACTCGCACACTAACACACGGACACACACACATGCGCATTATATAGTGGCAAACATTTCCGCCAAAACAAAAATCTCTTTATATACAATTTATATATAAATAAATTTTTATAGCAATTTCTATGCGTGTGCTGTCTATACCCTGTGCTAACAAGTGTTGTGAAGGGTATATTGTTAACATGTGTATTTCCCATATAATTCTTGTGATTCGAGCTATGCTCATCTACAACTTGTAACTTGGAAATATTCCGATATACGTATAGCATATCTCTGCTTACTATTTAATTTATCTTGTACAGGATGTCTGTTAGTTCATCATTTTCAACTAACTGATTCTTATTTGTTGTTGCTAGTCTTGTGGGTCCTGTTTATGTTTTGTTTCTCATCCATAATGCTGCTCTTCCCCTCTCTCTCTCTCTGTCTCCCTCTTTCAGCTCCTTCTCTCTCTCGGTGTTTTTAACTCAATATTTCTACATCTCTTTCTCTTTCCCTATCACTCTCTCTCTCTCTCTCTCGCGCATTCTGGCTCTCTCACCCACGCACACACGCGTTAGGTCCAATCAAAGTCGCTGGGCAAAAATTACGACAATGTCCAATTATTTTTTGCCACGCTGACGTTAATAGGGTAAAAATGCGGGAAATTATTATGTAATATGTCACATGCACATTGCACTGACAATATCCGACCAACAAATACCCATTAAAGCTCCTGCTGAACTATCAACAGTAGAACATATGATCAGATGATGAATTATTGGAAATAAAGTCTATCCTAACAATTTTTTTGTTTGCTAATAGCTTTGACATTACAGAAATTGTTCAGGAGCTTAAAGCTTTAGTCTAAAAATTTGTAAAGCTTTAATATGCTTTAAAATTATATTGCTTAGACCTATCTGGTAAGCTTTAACGTTTATGTTTACTCAATATCCTTGCAATGGAATCAATCTAGATGAGAGTTGCGTCCCATTCCTATGTGACATCTTTAATCTAGTTTTCTGTAATTCTCTTTACACATGTAAATACAAGTTAGTTTTTACTCATGAGCTTACCATTATTTCAGGCGCTTTAAAAGCTCATGATTTCTTTAAATTTCAGCTCAAATTGTATCTTGGGCATACCCCATTGCAAACAGCTTTGTGTTGCGCGTATAAGAAACGTTGTCCTTGGAACGTAAAGCGTGTTACGGTCAGATGAAAGAGAGAGCAAATGTGAGAGAGAGTGAGAGAGAGAGATAAAGCGAAGCTAGAAATAGTCGCTGAATGCGTAAAAAAAAAAAATACATTTACCCGACTGTGACATGTGAAACAATTGATTTTGAGACATTGAGACCCAACGGAGCTCGACTGCCTGTCAAACAGAAATTGACACTTTTCAGCGGAAGCTGGAAGACACAACAACACAGAACGAGATATGTAGGTGTATGTGTTGTGTATGTGTGTGTGAGTTGACAAGAATATGTTATATATGTCATATGCTCTCTGGGCTGTGCCCATTATATATAATTTATGATGTTTGGCCGCGTCTACGATCATTAAAGTTGCACAAAACCCGGACGAGATATAAATAGTGTGAGAGAGCGAGGGAGATAGAGAGAGAGAGGGGACACTGAGAATTATTATTGTTGAGCCCATTTTGCATTTGACATTTAAATTGCTTATGCACTTTTGTCTCTTCTCTGCACATTTTTTTCCGAAGAGAGATTTCTCATATGACATACACGCATTTTGTGTGGCCAATATGCAACATTGTGCGCGTGTCTGTGTGTATGCCTGAGTGTGTGTGTGTGTGTGTGCGTGTGTGTTACATGGGCCACATCATTTATCATACGCATGACACTATTATGGCTACTTAAGTGCACAACAGGCTCAGTAATAACGAGCAAAAGTACGCCTTCCACCCCCCCCCGCAATTACGTTTGGCAGGTCCAAAACTCTGAAAGCGCAAAGCCCAACCCTTCGAAACAAATATAAAATAAGCATGAATATTGCATGCAGCTATAACCGACTGCACAATACTTGCCCAACTGAAAAACTAAACTGAAATGAAGTCATAGTTATATATGATTTGATATGAGACTTTTATAGTTCTCATATTTCTAGAAGTTCTTGAGGTTCAGAAATGAGATGATCACTGGAGATCAACTAAAAGTGTTTTCAGACTTATCTAAGAGACATGTTATCTAAACTTATCCCCTTGGTATGAGCCAAAGTACAATACTTGAACCTAAGCTGTTCAAATTTCACTGAGAAACGTAATAGAGAAAAGGAAATATTCCCATGCCTTAGTATAATATAACATAATATTGTATATAATAATTATGCTGAATAAACATTATAAAATTCAAAAGAACTTCGGATACAAATCGCATTTTGATGGGTATAGAAGGTAAGAAGAATGTTTAGATGATCTTAACTGAACTGTGGAAAACATCTAAAGAGATTCAGTAATAAAACCTGTTGACGCTAGGCTCTTAGCAAATAGTTCGATAGTTGGACATACATATACCAAAATTTGAAGTCTTTTACTTTGATAAATCTCGAGCTATTCCAAAGCAACAAAGTTGAAAATCGGAATGGCAAGAGATAAAGGCTAGGCTATATGAGCTGAATAGACCTGAACATCATCATCAGATCATTTATTATCTACTCACTAATATGCTCTATATTCGCTTTGTAAACGAGTATAGGAAAAAAAAAATATGGGAAAATAAAACTTGAGGCAACGTGGCGAATAACTTTGCCGCAATAAACTTAATTAACAAGTGATTTGAACAACATTCTCTAAGCCTACTTCTATCTCCTTCGCACTGCTATCTATCTATCTATCTCTCTATCTCTCTTTGACGCTTCCAAATTTGTTGCTTGAGGCTGGCTCGTTAGTTTTCGGGTCGAGGCAAGGGACGACTGGGCTGAGAACTATATTTAAATGGAATTTAATAACTTTCAGCGTTGCAGCGTTCCATCGTTCCATCGTTCCATCGTCCTATCTGTCTGGCAGCCAGCCCCACTCGACTGCCAGCTATAGGTGTTATGCTCCATAAACGACTTTATGATGATAATTTGACACAATATGTGGCCAAGCACTTTGCACTTGGCTTTAAAGTTGTGTCAACAAAATGTTGCTGGGTTCGATGAATTTGCTTTTGGCTGCCTCAATGATTTATTGCCGAGCTCAGCGTTAAATAACTCACATATTTGCATATTGTGAAGCACTTAATGCACATTAACTATCACTTAATTGGTTTACAATGCACTCGACTCGAAACGAGAAATTCTAAACTACATATATGTATAGCATCATAGATGGAACTGAAACTTACTTCAGGCTTTAGCTTTAAGTATTCAGATTTAGTTGAAAACTTTTCTCACATAGATAATATGCTCTAGGCCTTTTAGTTTAGGTAAGAGTTATAAGTTTTAAATTGATTTAGATACTTAGTAATACTCGTTCATGCAATTCATAGAGTTTGTGCAATTTCCGTTCATCCGACCGTCTGTCGTCCGTCCTTCCGTCCTTCCGTCCGTTTATCCATTTCCGTATATTTATTAGAGCTCACCTGTTGCTGGCGTTTGGTAAGAAGTGGCTAAGCCTTACAGCCTTAGGCGCGGTTGCTCCATGGACCCAGGTCTTAGCCACAAAGCGTGGGCGTGGCACAGTGACACATATCTAGGTGGGGGAAAAAGCCAGACAAATTGTTTGGCTTGTTTT
The DNA here is from genome assembly GCA_030914345.1 of Drosophila koepferae. NCBI lineage: Eukaryota > Metazoa > Arthropoda > Insecta > Diptera > Drosophilidae > Drosophila > Drosophila koepferae. The sequence goes on from JAUESR010000209.1 coordinate 626,425, forward strand.
GATGGCAATTATGTTAAAGCCTTGTCACGCTCTTAACTGCCCAAAAAAGGGAAATGTTGTCCAAGCAAAGTGCAAGAACGAGATAGCAGCAGCAGCAGCAGCAGCAGGAGCAGAGAGTTTGAATTGGTTCGATGCCGGTTCGAACCTGGTTTGAGTTCGAGTTTGTTCAAAGGATTTCAGAGTTGGGCTACTGCAAGGGCAATGGCAAGGGCGCTGAAGGCTTTAGCTCGATATTTGTCTAAAAAGTAAAAGCCGCACACAATGTGTAAATAAATATTTAAATGATTGCATCTATTGCAAAATGCAAATACATAAATCATAAGGCAAAGATAGACAGAGAGAGGGAGAGGTAGAGGTAGAGTCCTATGCGCTCTAGGCATTTGTTGTAGGCCAAATCCTTTGGTATTTCGTATTTGATTATTTTATTGCCGAAAATGCTGAAATTACATGACAGCAAATACACACACGCACACAAAATAATTATTGGTAATGCCCTGGAAATTGCAGTCAGTGAGCTCTACGAGGTCAGTTCAAAAAGTATGGATTACTTAGCTTAACATGAATTTCCATTGTGAGTCTCCCACCATCAGAGTTTTGTGATTTTTCTTAGAATTCTCTATAAACATTGGAGCTTATGTTTGTCCTTTCAGTTTATATTGCCGACTTCACTTGAAAGACATTGTTTTTTGGCAGGGTATTTCATAGTCGTGCACTATTCTCGTGCAATTGCTTTCAAATTGCTTGACGTTGGCGAGTTGGCTGTTGATTTTCCCATTTGGCAGTGTTATAATATTCAAATCATTGGCCCAAAATTGCAGCCGCATTCACATTTACAGCCATGCCACGCCCCCCTCCTTGCCGCCTTCGTCGGCTCGAGAATACCTCGAATATGCTTGCCCACAAATGCAAATAGGCAGCAAAAGTAGAGCCTGCAATTGATGCCCTGATGTCAGTTGCAATCGTCTCAAAGTTTACAAGTTTTTGTGCTCTTATCACAAGTGTGTGTGTGTCTGTGTGTGTGTGTGTGTATGTGTGTAAATAAATAACTTGCTCCAATTTGTGCCTAAGTAAGCTCTATACAAAAGTTTTAGCAACATTTCCACAAGTTTTATCAGGTACAGCAGCCATTAATGGCAAAGCCAACGTCTTTTAAATGTTTAAGTTGGACTAAGGCCCTAATGATTCAAATTACATTGTTCGAAATCCACTTTAACTTTAGTTCATAATTCAAATTTGGCAAGGTTTTTTATTAGAGCGTAAATTGCGACTTTTAATTGGAAAATTATAGCTCTGTGACTTGAACTCTTGTAGGGCCCATGCGATTCTCTGGAATGCGTCTGCATTATGTATCGTAACGCCAACTAGCGTCTGCTTTTGGCTCTATAATGAGCCAAAAAGCTCTGGCCAAATCCAAATTTTTAGTCAAAGGCTCAAGTCTTTCGCCAGCTTGCCCATATACGAGACACTTTTGCATGCCAACAATTTGTAAAGTTTCCTTCATAATTAAGGCGAGCAAAGTTTGATGTGAGCTGCAAACATTTTATGTGCTTCTAACTCATCAAAGGCTCAAAAACTAATTTTCAATGTGAAATTTTCGGTTTAGTTTATTATTTTGTGCTGGGTCATAGATCAGGCTCCGCTTTGTAGCTCAATTTACAGTGCCTGCAAATCTAGTCAGATTCAATATTATTAAATACAGTTAACATTTTTAAGCAATCTAACCTCGACAGATTCCCATATATGTACAGCTTACCTAGTGTAGTTCCATCTCTTTTTCAAAGATTCATCGAGTTCAAATCTGTGCGACTTAACCTTACATTTGCTCAACTTAACCTCACTTATTTGAGCTTAAGTTAGAAGTAACTTTTAGTTGATTATATTTGAATGCAATATACTAAATAAGAATTCAACTAGATTTGCGTAGCCTAGATATAGCATTTTCTATATAGATTATGGTTAATAACTGAGTACAGGAGCTCGTTAAGTGCTATATGAATTATGAATATAACATGAACCGCATGAAAGTTGTAATTCTATTATATCTATATGACTCGAGGACTCTAGTCTGCTAGTCTCGAGATCTAATCAGTGGACGAAAAATGACATAGACCAAGCACAGAGCTGGAAGTACACAAACCAGTGTCCAGAGGACGTTTGAGTGGTGCCTGGGTGGCTTTGTGGGCTTAGTTGGTTTTTAGTGAGTGTCAAGTGCAGAAGAAGTTTTACTTTTGTCTTCACTCTCTCTCTGTGTGTGTGTGTGTTTGGCTGTGAGCTGTTACCTGTAATTAATCAAGCCGTCGGGTCTATTTTGGTAATTGCTGGCCACATTGTAATTATGTCACGCATATCCCTCTCTTTCACTCTATCTATCTCTCACTCGCTCTTTACTTCTCTCGCTCCCTCTCTCTCTCGCTCTCACTTGGCCATAGACAGAGACTCGCATGAGCATGCATAATGACCAGCTACACACAATGCCTTTCTACTATCTTACACATATCTGGGTTATTACACCTTTACCCCAACGCCGCTCATCTCTTTGCTTGCGAGGCCAGCAGAAACTTGCAAATACCCTGTAAAAAGTTTCCCCCCTATGCAGAAACTTGCAAATACCCTGTAAAAAGTTTCCCCTCTATGCAGAACTTTGCAAATACCCTATAAAAAGTTTCCTCTCTAAGCATAAACTTGCAAATACCCTGTAAAAAGTTTCCTTTCTAAGCAGAAACTTGTAAATGCCCTGTAAAAACTTTCCTCTCTATCCTTCCCGTTGTCTCTTTATCTATGCATATACCTAAAAATGCTCTCTCTTCACTCTTCTCACTTCTCTCTTCTCTGCGTTCATCAATAAAACATTATATAATTGCACATACCCTGTAGTAATGAATAAATAAGATACACTCTTCGAATCTTTAGTTCAGTCTTAATATTTCATAAATAAAAAAGGAAAATGATGATCTTTTGGTAAAGCGACCTCTAAGAAGTTGCTCTTCTCTCGCTTTCTTCAAGTTTCAAATGAAATAGAAGAACATACAGGAATTGCCTGTAAAATGAGTTATGCAGACATCTGCATCTTCTCCCTCACAATCTATTCCCGCTTTCTACAGAGTTACAGGGTATATGACAGCTATTTAAAGTTTAACTTAAAGCATATGCAAGCGTTAAGTTAATTGGAACCCTTTATGAAGCTTACATAATTACAGGGTATATACTTATATAGATGTATAAAATAACAAACTGAAACCCATAAGCAGGCGACTTTTTCGGTTAAGAGATGTTGCCAGAGGGCTTCCATGGGGAGCATTGGGCACAGGACATTGTCTGGATTTGATTTACATTATCATTTGGTCCATTTGGCTGGCAGCAATTGCCATAGGGCCGTGCACTTTTCCACGGCCAGACGATTAAGCGCTACAAAGATTTCCTAATTGTGGCACGAGCTCTAGAAAATTGAGACAGAGAATGCGCGAGAGAGAGAGATAGAGGCATATTCTTTGTGATATATGTCGGCAGCATCATTAGCAGCATCATAAACACACACAAACACGCAGATGCTGTAGCCGCATCATTATAAATGTCGTTTAGAAGGTAACTAGCAGGCCCTACGCCTTTTGCCTCTTTAGCTTTTCCTCGAACCCCTCCCCATTCCCCATTCTCCACTCTTCGAAATCGATGCGATTGCTGGCCACAGAAACCACAAATTCGCACAGATTTCAACAGCGACAACGACGACGACGACGACTTCTTTTGCTTTGATTCGCCTTCAGCTTCAGCTTCAGTTTTAAATTTAATTTTAATTTTTGATCAAGAACAAGAGTGAAGAGAGGGAGAGAGAAAGAAAACAAGCAGAAACTAAGTGCCCTATTCGGCCCTACTTCGAACCTGCCCCAACATTTTGTCAGGCGAAGAGAGTCAGTTCGTGTCGCATGTTGCGGCTTAAGAGAGACTCGCGCCACCAAATGTTGCATGCAACATTTCTGCCAACAGCTCTGCAAGGATAACAAACGCCTGAGCTGTCAGCCAAGCTCAACTTTTCACTTAACAGTATTCGCCTGCCATATGAACTGGGTCCTGCAATAGTGTACTATATTGTTTTTTTTTTTAATTTTTTTTTATTTATTTTTTTTAACTTTAATTACATATTTTTTAATTTTAATTTTTTTTTTTAAATATAAAAATTGAAATAAATATTTTAATATTTATTTTTTAATATTTTAAATAATATATTTTTTCTAATTTGTTCGTTATACAAAAAAAAAAATTTTTTTTTTGTTTGTTTATTTTTTAATTTTTTGTTAGGATATATTTTTTTTATTAGTTTGTTAAAAAAAATATATAGAAAAAATATTTTGAAAAAAATGTATATAAAAATATAATTTTTGAAAATTAACAAAAAAAACTTTTTTAACTTAATTTGAAAAATTAAAAAAAACAACAACAAAATTTTAATATTTATTTCAATGTTTAGCAAGCATACATACATTTGTCCTGAAATTTGAGTTGCATTCAAATGAAAATATTATGTATGTATGCATTAATTGAAAGATTTCACTTACCGCTAGTTTTAGTTTTCTTATGGGCACAGCTTAAAATCAATTTTTGTAATCTTCAAAATCTTTGCAAAAGTTCTGCTTCAATCCCGTAGCCAGTGCCTAGTTTCACTACCCAGCTCTACGTACTACTTATGTGTGTATATGTGTTTCCCTTTCTGCTGGGTCTGTCCATTTGCTCTCCCTCAACTTCACACGAAACATACATCAACATACAAATAATAATGTTGAAGGCCTGAGGGCCCATGTTCCATGTTCCATGTTTCCATTAATCACACGTTTTTCGTATAAAAAAACAAAACAAGTAAAAACGTTTGGAATCGGGCGTAGCTGACTGTAGAATACTCGTTCACGAGAGTCTCTCTGTTGAAAAGCTTCTACAGAACAAAACTCGCTGATTCGAACTTTAAGGTTGTAAAAGATATAGTATTATTTGTTGACTTCCCAAGCACCAAGATTTGCCCAACGGGGCGAAGAATGAATGAGCGGATGGGATACAAACTGCTAGAGAGTTTGATGAACAGAATCAGATAGATGGGCATACGGAAAGCGAGATAATGAGGGAAGGATGTTGGTCAAAGGACAACAAAACAAAGGCAAGGATAAGCGGGCTAAAAGAAAGACAAGGAGATAGAGGAACGGATTACGAACAACAGATCAACATGTATTCGATATACAAACTGAGAGCGATTCGTGCATCGCGCCCAAGCCAATATATACCATTTGCAGCTTGTGAACGAGTAGATGAATATAACTGAAATAAAAACAGCTAGAGAAACTACAAAATTGTCGCTGTTGTTGCCAGCTCAGTCATATATAAACAATAAATGGCAACTGGCGAAAATAAAAGCCGCATTAAAAGTATCAAATCAAATGAGCTTAACTCATTCAAATGGTGCACAAACACAGCAATAACTGGGTTAGACGCGACGCGACTCCAAAAAATAAAAACAATAATAAAAAAATAACAAAAATAACAATAAATTGCTGAAATAGCTAAACGAAGTTTGTATACTCTTTCTGTCGCATGCTTGGATTCGTAAGTTTTCCAATTGGTTGGCAAACGCAAAGTTTAGATGGGATGGGAGTTGAGATCTAGATCTCTAGCTTCATCAAACTGACTGAAGGATGCTCTAAGATATCAAAGGTATGTCTCCATCTGTGTATCTATGGATATCTATTAGCCTGTCTATATGTATATTTATCTTATTTATCTTTATAATATATATATTTATATATGTGCTTATTAATAATAATAAGAATTTCTGATCTGAGAGCTCTGGTTATTATCCATAGAAAATCTATATAGTTATGGTATGCAAAAAAAAGTGATACTCTTCTTCTTTACGCCTGTATAAGCGCGCGTTCTACTAACCGGGATGGGTCGGGCTATACTTTGGACTCTTACAACTCGATTTCTAGATGAGCTATCTTCAGGAAACTTTTAGAATGTGGCAGTTTGCCCAATTGCAAGACTCTACTATTTGAAATGCGTTTTGCGTAGTGGCATCCAAAATCCATAATATCTATCTAAATATACAAATATTAACTTTTTCTTCTGTACCGATCAAGAATATATATACTTTGTGGAGTCTGCGACGTCTACTTTTTGCCTGTAACACACATTTTCACAGAACCAATTAAGGATATAATTCCCATTTTCAATGGGTTCAGGGTATACAAAATATATAAATACCCCATTATTTAAGAGTAGAGATTGCAGAGAAACAGCATAATTATTATATAGAGGTCAGTGCTTATATAGAGTATATACTGTAGCCTAGCTAACATTTGAGTTTTCCCAATTGGCCAGACAGGCAGGCTGCAAGTTTTACTCGTCAACTTTGTGAACTTTTTTTTTTTACACACACTCTTCCTCTCCCTCTCCCTCTCACTCTCTATGTATGTGTGCACATACATGTATTTTTTCTCTAGTAATTTTTGGCCACACAAGTAGTTAAAACTCTTTTAGCAATAACATGTTTAGGGAGCTCAAATCGCAAACTTTCTGCCACACCCGAAAGCTGGCAAAAATTGAACCCTTTAGCCAAAGATATGTTCAAGTTGTTGCTTTTTTTTTTTTAAATATTTTATTTTTTTGTATTTTTTGTATGTTCACTGAAAAGGCAATAAAAAATGATGTTGAACATTTTAAGACGATGTCAGTTGTTTGTCCTTGTCGAAAAATGTACGAGCCAATGGGCCACATGTTTGCTGCTCACATGAAAAAACGTAGACAAGCTTGAGTGGGAAGTGACCGACTGAAAGATACCTAAATGCCATTAACTATTAAGAGTGAGAGACATAGATCATGTCAAAAATTGCAAGTCTCGTTAACTCTTATACGCTTTTAATCTAAATATACTCAATGCAATATTCATTTCACTCTTATACTAGAAGAAGTCTATATGTGAAGTTCTTTAGCTACTCTTATACTCTTATAATCTTCTACTCTAATACCTGTATACTTGTTTATTCATATACTCTTAAAAACTTGTACTCTTATACTCGTATACTCTTATACACTCTCAGCTTCCTCTTACTCTTATATGCTTACCTGCTGTCATAGAACATGATACCCCACTTAACCTTTATTAATGGATATAGAAAGCAGCTTTCTATCTAACTGATATCAAGACGTTCACCATTTTGACTTGAGTATACGCTAGTGTACGTAAGACTGTGTGTGCGTGTGTGTGTGTGTGTGTGTGTTGGCTCAGGCATTTGGTAATGGCCAATTGTGTTCGGTACGTGCTAGAGCTAACTCAATACGTTAATTTGTCCTTGTTTGGCGACGAAATAGTCGCCATTTGTAGACGTTGCAGCATATTGTTGCGTTGTTTCTCGCCGTTTGCAGTTTACAATGTTTTTTTCTTTTCAGTTTCTCTCCCAATTTCCTCAATTTTCGTCTCACATTTCACATTTTCGTATTTTCCTCTTTACAGCTTCTGCTTTTGGCTTTCGATTTGTTGCTTGATTTGCTTGAGATTTAATTCTAAGAGGTAAGTGAAGCTCAGAACCTCTTGAAATGGATTTGAAATACCTTAGCTGCGAGCTATCGATATATATCAATTTACGTATAAAATGTCTAGACGCAAGTTAAAGTACAAAGTGACGCAATGATTCGTAATAATTAAGCATTTTTATGTGGAATTCAATTTTAAAGTTGAACATTCATTTCGATGTATGCAGACAGACAGACTTTATCGATATACATATATCAATGTGGAGCTATGAATCGATATATTTTGCAATTCAGCTTATTTTTGCTTATATTTTTATCTTGTTATTCATATATTTGCTATTGCAAGTTTTATGAAAATCGATTGTATTCGATTAATTTATCGTTGCCTATGAGCACATTTATCGATATGCTATGCTGCGCATAGTGTGCTACGTGACTCAGCTCCACAAACTTTGACTTTGTATACTGCCATGTGTTTAATTGATACTTATATCGGTAATAGCTATCGATAATTTATCGATGCGAACGATTCAATTAGCCGCAATTGCTTTGGACAACATTTGTTTTCTCTATGGCTGACCACATCAGCCGCATTGACACGCCCACGTAAGTGGCGCTTATGTTGCACATCATTTGTTTCTGCCCTCTAAGCAGCTCCAGGCCCGGTCTCGTCTCACTTCTCTTCTCTTTCTAACCCCGCCCCTTGACTTCCCTCTGCCCACGATGCTGTTGGTGTTCTCTTGCTTTTGCTCATTCACCTAGTTTTTTGTGCTCGTCGCTTGTTTTTGTTTTTGCGCAATTTGTTGAGCCATTTACAACAAATGTTGCTAGCGACACGCCTCCCCCTCCCCCTCCCCCCACACACAGGCGTCGCCCCCTTTTTGTGACCCCGCTTGGACAACGGAATCCTTTTTGTGCACAACAAGCGGGTCGAGCAAAAATGGAAATGGCCAGCGAATGACAAACGAAATGAAATGAAACGCAAGTTGAGCCGGCCAGCTGCAGCTGCGAGGGCGATAGCAGGAGGCTGCAGGACAGCAGGATAGCAGGACAGCTGGCTGAATGCTGAATGCTGAAGGCTGAAGGCTGAACGCTGAACGCTGGGCGTGGCAGGCACATCAAGTGACATTTGTTGCTGCCGCTGCTGCTGCTGCTGCTGTTGCTGCAACTTTGTTATCGTTCGCCGTAGTTTCAGTTTTTGGGCCGCGGAACAAAGCTTATTAGTGTTAATTTTAATGAGTTTTCGCTGCCTGCGCCTGGCCTTGTTTTTTTTCTTCTCTCGTCTTCTTCATCTCCTTTTTTTTTGCTCATCTGTAATTTTTTTGTATTTATTTTGTTTTTTTGCTTTTTTCTTTTTTAATTATTCATACCCTGTAGACATTTCAGTTGGCCAATAGGGCCTAATAAAGTTGGCCAAATGTGTGTCAACCGAAAGATAGAGAGAGTGCAACCAGAGATAGGGAGCGACTGTGAGAGACTGACGATATCTAGAGAGGTGTACGCGGAGAGCTAGAGAGATGGATAGAGCTATAGCTAGATGTAGATATGAACAGTGATGTTCCATACTTTCGCAGTATCTCATTTTCTCTATTTTTACTTATCTTGATCTTCCTCATCTCTTTAATTTCTATTTATTCCATATTTTCTCTGCATTTTATTCAATCTGAATCTCTGTACTTTGTTCTCCCTTTTACATTCCTTTCTCTATTTCACTCTCTACTTACTTCAACATTCTAAAGTCCATGATTATACCTAGCGTTTCGCTTCTCTCTCTCTCTCTCTCTATCTTCCTATATTTCTCGCTCTCTCTCTCTCTCTCTATATCTTCCTATATCTCTCGCTAGCTCTCTCTCTCTCTCTCTCTCTCTCTCTCTCTCTCTCTCTCTCTCTCTCTCCCTCACTCTCTTTATCCCTCCCTCGTTTACTCTATGCATCTTTTTCCTTCATCAGTCTTATTACAGGGTATTTACTGGTCATGCACAGTCTGTCCATCGGCTCATATTTTCTGCTTGGCTTTTTTCTTAAATATTTTCTCATCGCCTCAGTTTTTTATTCTTTTTTATTTTCTGGAAGGCTTACGCCGTGTTAATGCCCCAAATAATGCTTCTCAAGTTGCTCTGCTACTGTTGCTGTTGCTGTTGCTGTTGCTGTTGCTGGTGTTGCTGTTGCTAATATTGTTGGCTTGGATTTTAAGGTGCTTGTCGTAAACTTTTGGGCCAAAGTTCGCTTGTGTTTCACACACACATATATACATATATATATATACATATATATAGAGAAGAGGACAGACAGGTGTTTACGCACGGTCGTGTGTGTGTGTGTGTGGAGACTTTAGCGTCGTCTTGTCATGTGGAAAACTAATTGATTTACGTTGTTGCCGTTACGCCAATGCCGTTGCATACTTTCTAATCAACACAAGGATTTTCACACACACACACACACGCACAGCGGCAGGTCGTGTGTGTAGGCCGCGCATTTACTTATTTATTGGAACATCACATGGACCAAGCGAAAGAGAGACACACGCGCCACGCCTGCCATTCAGACAGGTGCACAAAGGTCTGTGTTAAGGTGTTACAACTGGCGTCACAGCTGGTGGCATATGTGAGCCACTTAACAACAACCGCATCAACACCACCAAAAATTTACGCACACACACTGAGAAATATATGTGCATGGGCATGGCCATATAAATATAGGTAAATAATACATAGGAATATATACTTATATATATATATATATATATATATATATATATATATATATATATATATATATATATATATATATATATATGTATATACAAATATATACATGCGTGGTGCAAGTGAAAGTCAAGATTGATTCATCGAAAATGCAATGCCCTATGAGCACTATGAGCATATCGATATTTATTATAATCTTGACGCTATGAATTGTATTTGCTAATGCTAAGAAAATTATATGCATTTTAACGATATACTTCATTGTAATGCAATCGATAACATTCAAATTATTGAAATCTATTTATTGACACGGAAATACTTAACATATATAATACTCGAATAATCTATCAATAATACAGATAGTTAAAATTTTAACAGTTATTGTTTCTAATTATAAAAACCTCGTAATATAAAAGATATCTTTCACAATGCATATGCCTATCGATGACAGTTGATACCAATTCTTGACAACTTGATTGAGTTTCATAGAGGCATAAATCAGTTGCAGAAATATATAGAAATTATATTAAATATATTGTTTTATATATATATATATAGTAATCGATAACATTTATATCGATAATTTAAACATAAATTTAATGAGTTTATTAAAAAATATAAAGCTTGAATATGTTAAATAAGCAATTATATTCTCTCTTATGTTATATACCATATCGGATTATCGATAGTTAAAGTATCGATAACTTATGTTGTAAGCTTAAGCATGAAATTTCTCTGAAAAGATTTAAATTCTTTGGCCATTTGACTTAGCTATATGACTTAGCTAATATGCTCGCTGAGCAGGAGCCTATTTAGGTATTCATAATATACATAACCATAAATTTGTAAAGCTTGCCAACTCATGTTGTTGTTGTTGTTGTTGTTGCTGCTGTCTCTCACATTGTTTTGCATTTTATAATCGCGATATTTTATGCCTTAGCGCGCATTTCGAAAAAAAAAAAAATCCAGAGCAAATCGCATTCAACCACGCGTGGCACCTGTGCGGCAACATTTTCTATAAAGCCTTCAATATATACATATATACATGGGTATACACTGCTAAATACATATATATGTATATATATGTATGTGGGTATGATATTTGGAATGCAAAATTTATGCCGTGCTGCAGTATTTGGGCAGATGAACTGGTTTTTTGGTGGGGCCTCAGTGTTAACTAATAAGCTTGATATGCCATTTTCAGTTTAGTTTAGTTTCCAGTTTCAGTTGAGCTTCATCAACTAGTTGGCGGAATTATGAATTATACAACATTGTAAAGCGCACACTAAGCTAGTTCAGTGTTCAGTGGGCGAGCTAATGCTTAACAAGTTATGCAACACTGGCATAACAACTATTCTATGTGCCATATGCTAGCTCCACACATCATCCACACATCACATCAAAGTGCCAACAAGCATATCAAACCGCAGGCTCCAATACATATGTACTCTGCAAGCAATTAAAAATCATTGTGAGAGCCAGAGCACTGGAAACAAATATTATTTGTTTCATGGAAACATACATGTGTGAAAAATAATTTTTTAATATTGAAATTTTTCCTGTAAAGATCTTAGTTGAGGTTTAAGAAAGCTAAGCACGGAATATCTATTGACTTTCTCGAGGCTTTTGTGCAATTGACTACAACAAAAATTAGGCTTCTGTTTACTAAAAGCTTCTGAGTGCAGTTGATATAAAGATTATTATAAAGATATTAATATGACTTTTGCCTAACCAAATCTAAGCTAAAGCTTCTACAAAGCTCGAGCTCAATCGAAAGCAAAGCTGAGATTAGCTAATTTTAAGCATATTTGAAAGGCTTTATAATGCTTCCTTTAAGTTCCTTTGATTCCCATGGAAAGCGAGCTCAAACGACATTCTTGACGAAGAGTGACTTAAAGCTGATATAAAGCTTTATGCATATTGAAAGCTAACTTAAGTTCACTTTAAATGAAGCTTTCTCTTAAGATATAATGAAAGCTCATAGAGCTCGCTTAAGCTATAGAGCTAGCCTAAAACCAATTTAAAGGGCTTCTTATTGAATACAGATCGAAACAATCTGAGCTAGTATATGAACATTTTCATGTTTTAAATCTAGGAAAAACTGTCAAATTTCAAATTAAAAAGTTTGCTTAAAGCTAACATTTCTTTTTAGATATAATATTGCTTCATCTTAACAATTAGGTTCTATAGCACATTTGAGCTTCTTGGAACTAGTTCCAGGCAAGCACATGAGCATAAGTCGTTGAACATTTTCGCCCATAATTGGCTGAAGTCAAAAGCCTGCGAGCTATAAAAATGAATGTTATTTAAGAATGTATGCATATTTATTATGTTTCTAACAATAATGGCATAGCATATAGACAGACAGTGAGGGAGAGGGAGCAAGAATGTGTGTGTGTGAGAGAGAGAGAGAAAGAGAGAGAGAGAGAGAGAGAGGGAGAGAGAGTGTAAGTGAGACGATGTTGTTGGCGTTTGCAGCTGATGCTGCGACTACGTTGTCATCATTTTTATGCCGCTTTAAATGACAGTGAACGACAACGGTAGAACGGAGATGGAGACGTTGATGCTTGATGCTTGATGAGAACGTTAACGTCGCCATGTTGGCTGCCCTACTCCACATATGCCTGCCACACACAGATAGACACAGGGAGAGACATAGACATAGAGAGAGAGAGACAGAGAGAGAGAGAGAGAGAGAGAGAGAGAGAGAGAGAGGCACCCACGCAACGAGTCGGCTTTAAATTCTAGCATTTAAAAAAAAAAGAAGAAAAATAAGTAGCGCAAAGAGCAAACTTTTTGTATGTGTCAAGCAGCAGTCTAAGTTGCACCTGAAGCTGGTTGGAAACTTTTGCAATTCGAGGCCTGTGGCACACACACACACACACACACACACACACACACACACACACACACACAGACAGACAGATGGACAGACACTCACACTTACACACTCACGCACACGCACACTTGAATAATCGTTAAGCATTTAGTCACGTTTTATTGCCAACCTATTGAGCAACTCCAGCTACCTGAAGCGACCCCTTTTTGCCAGCTCTGTCAACGCTCTAGGGCATAGTTCTAGCCTATATTGCATTTATCACCCGCTTCTCGTTCACATACCCTGTAGCCATTGAAAGTGCGTCAAATAAGCGAGGTAGATTTGTTGATGAATATAATTTTTGTGTAATGTAGATGGCAGAAAGAACGAGAAGGTGAGAGCAGGAAGTGCTCTATATACATATATGTATATGTATTATTGATCAGTAGGTCAAGCTGTGCCGATCCATGTGCTTATCTATATCTTTTCTTATCTATATCTCTTTTCATCTCTCTGTTTGTGTTTCTCTGTTTCTCTGACTGTCTCTCTCTGTTTCACTAGTCGTCTGGTTCGCTTTTCGTTCCATATAATTGTCTGTCTCCTGTATTTATCTCAGGAACCGGCTTGTCTCTATGCCCTCCAGCCAGTCTCATTCACTGTCTGTTAGATAAGCGTGTGTCAGTGAGTAAATGTTAAAGAATATCTTTTGTATCATATATGAGATCTCTGTATTTCTCTAATTGCCTTCGATTATGAGCCCAACATTTCTCTTAGACGTGACAGCTCCAAACTTCTCTTCACTAGATATACTGGAGAATATAATACAATATAATGCAATCATATATTCACTCACACATAGACGCACATACATGACTCATCTAGGCTTTATACCTGTGCATGGGTGGGAACTCTTCCTCTATTGCCAAAATTTAATCTTTCATTATGAAATATATTTAAAAGAAAAAACTCTCTATTTAGTGATTTGATGCTAAATGCTCAATTAAAAGGGTATCTTCTAGTTGGGCATGCCCAATTGTAGCACGCTTACATGCGTTTTTCTGGTGTCATGAGCATCAAAATTGTAAAGTGTGTGACGAAGTTGTCGTCAAATAAAACAAAGAAACAATATATATATATATATATATATATGTATATATATCCACATATATCTGTTTATATATGTTCAACATGGCGTATGCGTGATATATAATACGTATTGCGTATACGCCGCGTGTTACTTAAATATTCAACACAAATACAAACGCATACACACACACACACACACACACGCACACTGAGGCGCACGCACGCAGAGCTATTTTCGTAGCTGTTGTTGTTTTTAAGCAGGCTTCAAACGCTTTTTGAACATTTTTTCCATTCAAGTGACATATTTTGTGTGTAATATTCATAAAAATCCTTGTGTTATGTTTAGCTCTTTCAAAAATTGCGGGAGGAAGCAAAGTTGAGGGAGCAGTCGACAGAGCGAGAGAGGGAGAACGAGGGAGAGGGAGCAAGAGCGAGTATGAGCGAGAGAACGAGGGAGAGAGGTGGATTGAGTCCTCTTTGCTACGCTTTGGGGATTAGCAGCAAATGTTGCACGTCTCATATTATTTACATATTTGAGGCTCATCTGAAGCAGCAGCAACAGCAACAAGTTGCCAAATGCCACACACACACGCACACACACACACACACACACACACACTGACGCACATTGTCAACGCAACGTTTTCAATACAAATGAGTTAAACAAGAGCAACAAAAGCTAACAACAAATATGCGACATTTTTGTTATGCCATTTGAGGCCTTTCAGCTTAACACAGACTGTTGCCATATAAACACCCTGTTAAGCTGAGTTAACGTGGGGCTTATTGGTTCATGTGTACATATACCAAGTATACAAGTTCTTCTATTCACATTTTACAACAATGAAAATGCGTGCCCATAAAGTTATTAAAACTGACAGAGCAAGAGGGAAAACTCCAGGGAAATGAATCGAAAATCTAGTCAAATTATTATCTCCAGTTGAAGAGCCGAGAAAAACCAGCTTCTTCTTCCTCTCAGCTTCTATGTTGCGCACTTTACAGGGTAGCTTAAAGTCGTTAACACTTGTTGTATGTGTGTGTGTATGTGTGTGTGTGTGTGTGTATGTAGGTTTAAGCTCATCAAATGCAGCAGAAAATGCTCGAATTTGTTAACAGATTTTTATTGTGAACTCATAATTATAAGCCCAAGAGTTCCAAGCGCAAATGTGTGAGACGAAAGTCATGCATGTGGAATATAAATATTTGAGCGTTGCATTAAAAGATTTGAAAAGAGAGTGAGAAGACTATAGAGAGAGAAAGAGAGAGAGAGAGAGAGTTTGTGTGTGTGTGTAATACAAAGGTGGAATTAAGTGACCAGAGAGGACAGACAGCTAGCGAGTTCAAAGAGATAGAAAAGCAGAGAGTGGCGAGTGCAAATGGATTTCCATTAGAGATGCTTATGAGGGATATGAAAAGGTATTGAAAATGGAACGAAAAGAGAACAGAAAGTGAACATTGAGGGCAAACAAAGTCTGATTCAGCTGTGTAGCACTATATACTATATATTTGACTTTTGTTTAGACTGTACAGAGAGCGATAAGTGGCCATGGTGGATAGATGATTAGGAGCGCGTGCGAAACGCAGTTGGAAATTGAATCTGGCTGAGCCAGATTAAAAACAGAAACAAAGCTTTTAAGGAAAAATAGCTAATGAATACCTTTATATAGTCTTTAGTTAGCTTGAGAATATTTAGATGTTGGATACAGAAATTGGAAATTAGAAATGAAAATAGTGGCAATGGAGGTCAGGTTAATAGAGGAAAGAGGAACTAGAAAGCGTTTCAACTAAACTATACTAAAGCAAGGGTTCACAGGGTTGACAGCAAAGAGACTGTGAAATATTGCTTATGTTAGTGATATATATAGTTAATATAATCAAATTAAAGATGAAATCGAACCAAGTAACAATGGAGGATAACTGCAGGCCAAGGCTAAGACGAGCCTAAAGCTCTTAGCGGCTGTACATCAATGAGAATTCAGCTAGCTACAACTACTATGCGCTGTAGGCCCTGGAATACATTGATGTTAGATATTATATTCATTAAGTAGTTGTTGACAATATTTTGCTTGATTGTTTGTTTGTTTGCTTGACAGGAATGGAAACTGCGTCTCGAAAAGCCATTCAGCCAGCCAGACAGCCAAAGTTGAAATGTTAATGTTGACTGGGCGCCAACCGCACACATGTAATCACAGTTCTCTACTCAAAGTTATGAAGAGGAAACTTTATATTTGTGTTCTAATTAGCATATTAAAAGTGGAAAGAAAAGAAGTGCGAGAACGAGAGAGAGAGATAGAGAGAGAGAGAGGAGAGCAAGTGATGGAAGCAAATGAAAATTTGTCGGGCTGTGCGTGCAAAAGTTTTTCATTTTTTTTTTTTGCAAAAACAAAGCACGTTAGAAAGTACTCGCACTCACTATCTCTCGCTCTCTCTTGCTGTCTCACTCTATGCATTGCTCATTCGCACTCATGCGTTCTTCTGCTCGCTGTATATCATGATGTTCGAGTGGCTTCATGTAATAGATTCTTAACAGCTAAGTAGATTCCGGTTTTTATTGCTTTTGTTTTTGTCGCGAGCAAAACAAAGTGGGCGTGGCAGCGAGGGCAGCGAGCTTTGAAGCCGTAGAACCTGAAGATGATTTTCACAGAACTTTTTTTGATGGCAAAATGTCTGTGAAAGTCGGCGATGGCTTTTCGAGTGTCGTTACAAAACTCCATGACAAAGTTGTGTATGCGACTGTGTGTGTGCGTGTGTGTGTGTGTGTGTGTGTGTGTTTGACAACAACAAAGAGCACAATATGTAAGAAATTAAGCAGGCAGTAGCTGTGCTGCAAGCCTTCAAGCGAAATTTATGAAATGAAATGTTGAAGGCGCCTCGGCTTGGATATTTTGGACGATAAGACGAGAGTCAGCAGGCACACACTGAGAGGGAGAGAATGACAGGGACAAAGGGAGAGCGAGAGGAAGAGGGATGTGGAGATACGCGCTTGCGTTATCCATTTCCGCATGCTGTGACGCCTTAGCTCCCACAGCTACTGGCTCAGCCACATGCGCCATTTATTTGTTTACAACTGTACATTTGGCTTGCGAGCAAAAGGGTATAGCGAATCCAGCTCGAATTCCCAAAACGATACACAGATATATGTACATATGTATATGTGTATATGTGCATGCATGTAAACAAGATATAGTACTTGAGCAGCTCACACACTCGGCTAATCGTACGTCAAATTCATGACCATGAGATGTAGCTAAAGCTAGACTACAGCTTGATAAGCACATCTCTTTTGTGACTTAATGTTTGAAGTAAAATTTGAAGCGGCTTAGCAGAGAACTCCCAAACAGTTGAGACTCACTCAAAAAGAGTTGAATAATTCTAGTACAAATTCTATTTGATAGATGATTTGTCGAGTTCCTTAGGCAATTCCAGATTCTAGTTCAATTTAACATACAATTAATGTGAATTGAATTTGGAACTAGAGGTTTGTTCATTTGGCGATCTGCAAAGTCCATGAACTAGTTCAGTTAGTTATTTGTTCAGCTATGACACTGATCCATTTATCTCATGAACTAGTTCAGCTAGTCATTTGGTCGGTTCTTATGAACTAGTTCAGTTAGACAGTTGGTCGACTATCACTTGGCTTATGAACTAGTTCAGTTAGTCATTTGTTCAGCTATCACACTGATCCATTTATCTCATGAACTAGTTCAGTTAGACAGTTGGACGGTTCTTATGAACTAGTTCAGTTAGACAGTTGGTCGACTATCACTTGGCTTATGAACTAGTTCAGTTAGTCATTTGTTCAGCTATCACACTGATCCATTTATCTCATGAACTAGTTCAGTTAGACAGTTGGTCGGTTCTTATGAACTAGTTCAGTTAGACAGTTGGTCGACTATCACTTAGCTAATGAACTAGTTCAGTTAGTCATTTGTTCAGCTATCACACTGATCCATTTATCTCATGAACTAGTTCAGCTAGTCGTTTGTTCAGCTATCACACTGATCGATTTATCTCATAAACTAGTTCAGCTAGTCATTTGATCGGTTCTTATGAACTAGTTCAGTTAGACAGTTGGTCGACTATCACTTAGCTTATGAACTAGTTCAGTTAGTCGTTTGTTCAGCTATCACACTGATCGATTTATCTCATAAACTAGTTCAGCTAGTCATTTGGTCGGTTCTTATGAACTAGTTCAGTTAGACAGTTGGACGACTATCACTTAGCTTATGAACTAGTTCAGTTAGTCGTTTGTTCAGCTATCACACTGATCGATTTATCTCATAAACTAGTTCAGCTAGTCATTTGGTCGGTTCTTATGAACTAGTTCAGTTAGACAGTTGGACGACTATCACTTAGCTAATGAACTAGTTCAGTTAGTCATTTGTTCAGCTATCACACTGATCGATTTATCTCATGAACTAGTTCAGTTAGACAGTTGATCGACTATCACTTAGCTAATGAACTAGTTCAGTTAGTCATTTGTTCAGCTATCACACTGATCGATTTATCTCATGAGCTAGTTCAGCTAGTCATTTGGTCGGTGCTTATGAACTAGTTCAGTTAGACAGTTGGACGACTATCACTTAGCTAATGAACTAGTTCAGTTAGTCATTTGTTCAGCTATCACACTGATCGATTTATCTCATAAACTAGTTCAGCTAGTCATTTGGTCGGTTCTTATGAACTAGTTCAGTTAGACAGTTGGACGACTATCACTTAGCTAATGAACTAGTTCAGTTAGTCATTTGTTCAGCTATCACACTGATCGATTTATCTCATGAACTAGTTCAGTTAGACAGTTGGACGACTATCACTTAGCTTATGAACTAGTTCAGTTAGTCGTTTGTTCAGCTATCACACTGATCGATTTATCTCATAAACTAGTTCAGCTAGTCATTTGGTCGGTTCTTATGAACTAGTTCAGTTAGACAGTTGATCGACTATCACTTAGCTTATGAACTAGTTCAGTTAGTCGTTTGTTCAGCTATCACACTGATCGATTTATCTCATAAACTAGTTCAGCTAGTCATTTGGTCGGTTCTTATGAACTAGTTCAGTTAGACAGTTGGACGACTATCACTTAGCTAATGAACTAGTTCAGTTAGTCATTTGTTCAGCTATCACACTGATCGATTTATCTCATTAACTAGTTCAGTTAGACAGTTGATCGACTATCACTTAGCTAATGAACTAGTTCAGTTAGTCATTTGTTCAGCTATCACACTGATCGATTTATCTCATGAGCTAGTTCAGCTAGTCATTTGGTCGGTGCTTATGAACTAGTTCAGTTAGACAGTTGGTCGACTATCACTTAGCTTATGAACTAGTTCAGTTAGTCGTTTGTTCAGCTATCACACTGATCGATTTATCTCATAAACTAGTTCAGCTAGTCATTTGGTCGGTTCTTATGAACTAGTTCAGTTAGACAGTTGGACGACTATCACTTAGCTAATGAACTAGTTCAGTTAGTCATTTGTTCAGCTATCACACTGATCGATTTATCTCATGAACTAGTTCAGTTAGACAGTTGGACGACTATCACTTAGCTTATGAACTAGTTCAGTTAGTCGTTTGTTCAGCTATCACACTGATCGATTTATCTCATAAACTAGTTCAGCTAGTCATTTGGTCGGTTCTTATGAACTAGTTCAGTTAGACAGTTGATCGACTATCACTTAGCTAATGAACTAGTTCAGTTAGTCATTTGTTCAGCTATCACACTGATCGATTTATCTCATGAACTAGTTCAGTTAGACAGTTGATCGACTATCACTTAGCTAATGAACTAGTTCAGTTAGTCATTTGTTCAGCTATCACACTGATCGATTTATCTCATGAGCTAGTTCAGCTAGTCATTTGGTCGGTTCTTATGAACTAGTTCAGTTAGACAGTTGGACGACTATCACTTGGCTTATGAACTAGTTCAGTTAGTCGTTTGTTCAATTATCAGACTGAACAGAGAATCGTCTGACTCTAAGGACAGTCTCTCACTCACTCTCCCTTAGAGTATTTCCTGTTCGTTGTTTGTATCTTTTGCGAATGTCTTTATTTGATTTCATTTGGCTGCGTACTTTTTTAATTTTTGCATATCCCGCAGCCATTTTGCCGCTTGCTCGCAACTTGCCTTCATATTTTACCATTTTAACTTTTTGATATGCCAGCAGCCCCTGAGACTCGTCTCCCGTCCCTTAAGCTCCTGCTCCTGCTGCCGTTTCTGCTCCTACTCCTGTCTCTGGTGCTGCTCCTGCTGCTGCTGCTGCTCCAGCTCTTGGCTCCCTTCTTTTGCTCCTACATCTACGTCTGTTTCAGTTCCCGTTGTTGTTCCGTTATACTCCGTTGATTGCGGCACAGAATGCAAACAAGTTGTGTGCTAAAAGTGAGAGTTATAACACTGGCAGGCACCGGAAACACTTTAGCAATAGGGATCAATGTCCTAGTGGAGGGTGTGAAATGCCTGCAGATACCCTGTAAGCTAATCAAATTGGCTGCCCAAGCTCTGAGCCCCAAATTGAACGGGCAAGCAATTCGTTTTCTCTCTCTCTCTATATGCTATGGCTGCGCGGCACTAACTTGATATATATATACCCTGCAATTATAGGAAAATTGCAATAACGTTTAACAAGGAGCTGCAGATACCCTGTCAAAAATGATTAAATACAAGCCCATGGTCTAGCTGAGTCTAGGGTATGTGCTCGTCGATCATAGATACAAACATTTTCTATTTTTAATTATTTTCGTGCTGCTCTCGAAGCTTGAAGCGAGTGAAGCGTTGCGCTGTCAATTTGTGATAAGTCACAATTAGCAGGGCCAAGTGCCACGCCCACTATATGCATGCATATACATAGATATATAAATATACTTTTGTGTACATATCTGCTCTATACCTGAGCTGCAGAGTGCACAAAACTTTTGCAACGAATCGAGACAAAGGCAGGCATTGAGGAGCTGCAATGGAAAGGTGCCACAAATACATTTCCCTGAATGAGTGGACAAATCGAGGATGCGGGGTGGTTGGGTGGTTGGGTCGTGTGCAGACATAAAGACGGAGAGGGGGGGCCGGGTATGGGCGACGTGGCTAGCCAGCAACTGGCTGCGATTTGTGTGCCAAACAAACTAAAGAATTTCTCGCTCGCTGGCGCGCCGCAAAAGTTCAACTTGGCGTGTAAATCGTTGGCGTCATAGATGTGGCGCCACCCGACCCTCTGCCAACAACGCCTCCTGCTCGTTGCCGCTGCCGCTGCTGCTGCTGCTCCAGCCCTTTCCTTTTCAGCTGAGTGTGGTAAATGAGGCAATAAGAGGGTTGCCGCGTCTCTGGCTACAAATTTGCAGCCACAACACTCTCTCTCTCTCTCTCTCTCTCTCCCTCTCTATCTCTCGCCCCCACTCTGGGCTCCAACTCCGATTTCAACTGGCAGCGTCTTTGCGTCTTTGCGTCTTTGCGTCTTTGGGGCAATTGTAATGAGTTGTGAGTGCTGCAAGAGCTTCCAGCTGCATGCCACATGCCCCCTGCCCCACACGGCTCCCTGCTCGTTGATGTGGAAGCGCCAGCGACAGCAAATGGAAACCTGATAAGACACAGAACCCAAAAAAACAGCAGCAGAATAGATGCAATTCTCGAGTGCTCGACTAGAAGATATCCTTTATCCTGTAAAGTGCCTATATCAATATCTATATCTATATCAATATCTATATCTATATCTATATCAATATCTATATCTATATCTATATCTATATCTATATCTATATCTATATCTATATCTATATCTATATCTATATCAATATCTATATCTATATCTATATCTATATCTATATCTATATCTATATCTATATCTATATCTATATCTATATCTATATCTATATCTATATCTATATCTATATCAATATCTATATCTATATCTATATCTATATCTATATCTATATCTATATCTATATCTATATCTATATCTATATCTATATCTATATCTATATCTATATCTATATCTATATCTATATCTATATCTATATCTATATCTATATCTATATCTATATCTATATCTATATCTATATCTATATCTATATCTATATCTATATCTATATCTATATCTATATCTATATCTATATCTATATCTATATCTATATCTATATCTATATCTATATCTATATCTATATCTATATCTATATCTATATCTATATCTATCGATTTGCAGCTTTCTTAAGCAAGTTTTTCCAGAGAAAATGATTTCTGTAAAAATTTAAAGACAATTTCCTAGAAATTGATTCATGTTTTCGTTTTGTTCGTTTTGCATAATACTCAGGAACTGTTGGGAGTCACAAAACAAAGTATCTGGCAAATATTATTCTTACCACAAGCAACTGCCCAGGCCGGTTCGTTGCTCTTGAGGAGGCTTCGAGCTGCAGGCCTCTGGCCTCTGGCTTCGTCGACCGTCCGCACAATTTTTTTTTATCGCACTCTTGTCTTTTAGTTATTGCTGCTTGCTTTGCTCTTTGCTGGCGCGTTTCGGCTCTGCAATTTGCATGCCGAATCAAAAGTTGCTTTGATAAGTATGTTTAAGGGAGACCATCAACTGCCTGCTGTCTGCAGCCTGCTTCGCATTGCCTTGGCTTGGCTTGGCTTGGTTTTGGCTTGAAAATTTTTGGCATTGCGACTCATTTGCTGCTTTGCCACGGCGCGTCTTCAAGTGGGTGCAAATAGTTGTTGGCATTTTGGGGCGTATCTCTGACACCAGAATGTCGCTTGCCGACCCTCTTTTTGCTCCGACGGCGGCGTGTCAAGTGTCTGCATAATTTGATTGCCTGGCTAATTCGAGAGCGAGAACGCGAGCGTGAGGGTGAGTGTGAGGGTGAGGGTGGGATCGTTGCCTGGGTGAGTGCCAGGTTAATAATTCACACATTTCTCGAAATCTGCCACGCCCACGTGATAACATGTGCCTACAGCGCCCTTCAATCGGCCATTGAGCCGGCACTTCCGGTCAAGTCTCTGTCTCCCACTCCCACTCCAACTCCAACTCAATTTCCATCCCTGCGTGCGGTTGTATGCTTAGCTATGTTCACCGGTGCGTGTGTTGCCTGTAAATTGGCGCATTTGGCTCACCAGCACATTCCACACGCTGCATTTCAATCATCATTGTTTTGTTAACACACACACACACACGCACACTCACCATGACACACAGACTCACACCGCAGCCTACGCCCAGCATTTGGTAGCAGCTGATGCCATCAGCCACAAGACGCGGAAATGGACACGTCTTTGGCTAAACAATAGCCAAAATATCACAGCTGCTCCCAGACTCATGTACAGTGTTCACCCACTAGGCTGAACGTGCAGCAAAACACACTTCGAGCAGAGACGTTTCATTATGATTATATTTCATTTGGCTCATAATAAACAGACAATTGGATACGTTTACGTTGCTTTTATTCAAATTTGAGCCAATCAGTCAATCAATCAATCAGTGGGTTAATTAATTAGTCTGTTAATCAGATTAGTATGTGTCTATCAATCAATCAGACTGGTGTATAAATCAGCTCTGTCAATCAATCAAACAGTTACAATCACAGAATGGCATCTGCTTGACAGTCAGAATCAGTCAATTAGTCTAATTCACTCTATCAATCAATTCCTTATCAATCAATGTGGCAATATGTCAATCAGTGGACTTACGTTTGTTGATGTCAATCAATCAATCAGACATGCAAGCATTGTATGTTGCTCTGTCAATCAATTCGGTCCATTTCTGTTTGCAGATACAACCAGTCAATCAGGCTAACAATCAGAGAGCAATCAGTCTGTTAGTGAGAGTCTAGCCCTGTCCTTCAATCAATCAATCACTTCAATCAAAGCAAAGTACTTTCAGCACATAGAGAGCATTTAAGATGGATGCCAAGTTGAATAAATGTTTTCATCAGTTGATTTGTTGACTACCCACAATGATTTCTTCGCCTCCTGCTACATTTTATTTATTTATTTATCTTCTTTCATATCGGCTTGACTACGCTCGGCATGCACAGCATGTAGCCATTTTGCATTGTCAATCAACTGTGTATTAGTATGTGTGTGTGTGTGTGTGTGTGTAGAAAATGTGGAAATCGAAATGGTAAATGGCTGCAGATTATCAGTTTCATTCATAATATTTACTCAATTATGCGGCAATAAACGCGACCCCAACTTTGGTCAATAAAAATGAAACGTGTGCCGCATCGCAAATCAAAAATGTGGAGAGCCAATGGCTGCCCACATATACACACACACACACACACACCCATGCACACTCGTGTGTAGAGAGTCTCATTTGAGATACCCTTTTGAGGCTTCTCTTTGGGCAATTGTTATGGCCAGCTACTTGATGACTTTTGCTGAATTTGCACTAGTTCCATAGAGACTGTCTAAGTAGGTGTATATATGTGTGTGTGTGTTATGTGTATGTGTGTGTGTGTGTGTGCTGTGACACGAAACGCATAAAACCACATGCCTAATTTCCATGTGGTTAATACGGCCTGGGCTGGCCTGGCCTGGCCTCGCCTCGCCTCGCCTGGAATCGACTCGATTTGGTTCGACTCCACTCGACTCGGTTCGGCTTGGCACGAGCTCGCCCACAGCTTAGCCAAAAATGTTCAGCCGCTTGAGGTCTTGAATATTTCGTGCAGTGTATGCAAATTATGCAATTATTATCAATTTTATGCAAAATTAGCAAATACATTTTTGTGGCTAATAATTGCAAAGGCGTCCAATCCTTCCACCCTCCTGCTGCTGCTCTTGCGGGCAGCCAAAGGTTCTGTCGAGTTTGTGGCTGCCAAAAAGGAAATCAAATTAAAAACTTTAAGTTGGCAAATATTTGCACTTAAATGTGGCTGAGGGCAAATTTTATATCGCTTGAGGTGGGTCGCAAAAAAAACTTATAGTCGTAAATTTGATGCCAACAACAACAGCAGCAGCAACAGCAGCAGCAGCAGCAGCGAATGGCAAATTACAGTGGAACGTCATCATTATGGACATCATCAGTCAGCGCGGCGGCAGCAAACAAAGTTTCAACTGCTTCAATATTACGCATACGCTCCAACTGAAGGCGTTGCCAGCCCAGTGTGCCCGATTGATTTGCAGCCTCGTCTTGACATTGGCCATAAAGGCAAGACGAACGCTGAAGAGTTTAGTTTGAGTTGCAGTAGGTGTCTTGGCCTGTGTAATGGCAAACCAAGCAAACAAACCAACAGACAAGGCAAACACACACACACACACACACACGCACACACACACACACACACACGCACACACGCACACACACACGAACAGACAGACACCCAGCGAAATGGACAAGTAAGGAGCGCAGAGTTCTCTCAGACAACAACATGCGGCTGTGTGGGTAGTCAAGCCAAGTCAAACAGCAGCTAACTTAAAAGAGTGCGAGTACGCACACACACACACACACACACTTACACACACACACATTCGTGCGCGCACACATGCTGAAAGCAATATAAATTTACGCCAAAATACGTATACGCACTGCGAGCTGCGCTGCGTGAGTTTTGATTGAAGCCAAAATGTCTGCGACTGCTGCGAGGGCTGCACAACAAGAAATATGTAATTAAAAGTAGCAGAATCTCAAGCAAATATAACGGAAAAACTCTTGAATCTATCATTTTCGAAACATTATTTCAGATATCTTATATGTATTATTGCAATTAGTCTGTAATACATAATATATCTATATATATCTGTATATTTTGATTTAGTTTTAGCTAAAAGAAGAACAGATAACCTATCCATATTATCTATCTAAATATATAAATTCAAAGTCTAAGGAGTTACGCTCAAAAAACGAAAAAACAAACGAATTTTCGATTTTTTATCGATAATTTGGAAATGGGATGAGTTATCGAAAAAAACAAAAATAAACTCGTACTGCGTAACTAACATACAAGTGTTCATATGAAATTTCAGCTCTCTAGCTTTTGTAGCTTCCGAAATCTCGACGGACAGATGGACGGACGGATGGACAGGGCTAGATCAACTTATTTTTTGTGCTGTTCAAGAATATATATATACTTTGTGGGTTCTGCCACGCCTCCTGCTGCCTGTTACATACATTTTCACAGACCCCCGATTTTCCATTTTCAATGGGTTCAGGGTATACAAAGTGCAAACTTTTCATTGATTTATATATACAGTATAGGATGCGTATAGCATATTGGGTAAACAGCTTCCACGACTTTGCAGGTATCCATAATCTGTTCAACTCTATAATATAATAATGTCGCGATAGCGACTACCATTAACCGTTATTATCTGACCTATTGCAAGCGTAACCCTATACCATAAACTATATCAATCAATAACATAACAAATTGTTCCACCTAATGGAATGCGAATTTGTTTTCATCAACTAAAATATATCGAAATTTGCCAATTTCTGATCATCTTATATATAAATATGTTTATATATATATAGTGCGCCCAAATCTTCACCCAGATACAATGGAAATTCTTTGCTTTCTTAATTTTTTTTTCTTCCTTTTTTTTTTTGCATTTTCTCTATTGCCAAAAATTGAACTTGAATATAACCATTAAAAATAAACGTATTGAATTGAAATTTGGAATACACCTATGTTAGACGATGTAACTTGATGATTTTGGGCATTTTTCTTTTAACATAACTCTTGATTCGTCTTGGCAGCGACAATGACATCGAGTTGTTTGCGTCATTTGAAGGCCTGAACTGGGGCGCTCTCTGGCAGCTCCGGCCATTCGTTAATTACTTCCTGCATTTCATCGGTTTGACGCGGACGGCGCTGACGTCTTTGTTGGTGTAAATAATCAAATAGTGTTGTTATTGATTTATGTGAATTTGTGTCTTGGATCGATGTACATACCTCACGCGCTTTTCAGCAGCCTTCTTCTCTTTTTGTTCCTTTTTTTCCTTCATTTCCCTTTCCTTTTTTTCCTTCTTTTCCTTCATTTCTCTTTCCTTCTTTTCTTTCTTTTCCCTCTTCTCCCTTTCTTTCTTCTCCATCTTTTCCATCTTGTCCAACTTGGCCACCTTATTCTTCATCTCCTTTTCAAACATCTCTATCTCGCGCTTCTCCTTCTCCTCCTCCTTCTCCCTCTCCTTCTTCTCTTTCTTCTCCTTCTTCTCCCTCTCCATCTTATCCTTCTGGCGCTCATTGGTTTCAAAAGGCTTGGGTCGGTTACGTACCAAGCGCTTCGGCTTTGCCTTGGCCATGGCTTTGGCCTTCGCTTTCAATTTCATCACGATCTTTTCGGGATCGACGCGTAGATTTGTGATCTCAGCACCATTCCCCTTATCGGAACGCCTCACCAGTGCCATTGCTTTGCGCCACCAGGCACCTTTCGCCTGCATGTGAAAAGATCTATTTCAGCTGAGATCGGGCATTAGACTCAAATATCTTTTACCTGTTTATCAGTATTCTCCGTGCTTGCGTCAGCCTTCTCTATCTGCGGTTCATCTTGGCAATTGACTGCTTCCTCACTACTGATGGGTGTGTCGGTGTCATCGGTGTTGTCATCATCGGTGCTGTCTTCATCGGTGCTGTCTTCATCGGTGCTGTCCTCATCGTCGTCGTTGTCGTCATCTTCTTTGCCATCCTTGGTATCCTTGGTATCCTTCGTATGATCAGTAACGAGTTTCACCCCGGTGTCATCATCATCGTCATCATCGTCGTCATCGTCAGCATCGTCGTCATCATCGTCATCATCGTCATCATCGGTTTTATAATCATCATCAGTTTCATTACTTTGCCTCACCGGCGCAAAATCAGGATCATTCACTTCAAGTTCACTGTGCCAAATTTCGTCGTCCATACGGCGCATACGTCTTACCGGCGGACCGTACCCGTCCTTGTCCATTTCATAGGGATCATCAGATGCACGGCGCTTCTTTGGTCGCTGATGTCCCTCGACGCACACATCATCAACTGGTTTATTAAGCACACTTAATATAGATCCCATTTTTTTTTTCGCGAAACTATTCCCAGAAATAATATATTCACGGAAAAATAAAAAATAAAATAAATAAATAATTTTCTAAAAAAATAGACAGATTTCCGTTTTCGTGAGAATCAGAAAATATCAAAAACTATTGACGTTATTCGTTAGCTCCATAGCAAATGGATGCATGGCCTACTTGATTTCTGTTCTGTTCTCTAACTCTCTCTCTCTCTCTCTCTCGCTCTAACTCCGTCTCGCTACTCGCAACTCTATCGCCTCTGCCAAGACACTGAAACTGAGGATTGTGTAGCCCTGGTTCATTGTGCCAAGAGGCGACAGCAAGTCAGCAAGAAACCAAATGTGAGTATAAGGCTGGGCAAAGACAGAGCTTTGTGTGGGGTTTGGGTGCGGGCTTTTGGATAGAGACGAGGAATTGATGTGCTCATAAGCACAGACAAACACGCTACACAGCGGGATGGATGCTTGGGCAAATGGGTTAAAGGGCGCAGAGAAGAGGAGAAGCAGAGAGAGAGAGAGAGAGAGGAGGCTGGGGCGTGGGGCATGGTAGACAGATAGACGCATAGACGAGGCCAAAACAACGTTAACGATATGTAGCCAAACGTATGTAGGCCAACAGCAACAATAATGTGCGAGAAATGAAGAAGAAGAAGAAGAAGCAGCGGCAGCAGCAGCAGAAGAATCTGTTGCCAGTGGATAAAAAGAAGCCAGAAGTCTGCAAATAAGAGAAAGGAAAGAGAAAGGAAAAGTAGCTGATGAGGCAGGACAATGGTGCCCATACAGTGTGTTGCTGAGCAACATTATGATTAAGCAGATGATGACGAAAGAGAAGAGTCAAGGTTGCTCGACTAGCAGATGCCCTGTAAGCAACCAAACTGAGATGACAGACATGAGTGAAGAGATGCTATACATGCTCAGCGAACCAATATACCCCACTTACGCTATGCTATGCTCATTTGAAATGCATGAAATTTTCAAAAAGGCAAACAATAAGGCATTCGCTTCTTTGGACTTGTTTCGATAACAATATTCGTTGGGTCTCTGCGACTCGAACTTAAAAACTGAAACTGAAACTGAAACTCAAACTGAAACTGAAACTGACAACTCTTTTCATATGGGCGCGGGGGAGGAGAGAGTGGATGGAGAGGAAGCGAAAAAACATTTTTTTGACGTGGGAGCTCGATTGGTGCTGCCAATAAATAAACATTTCAAAAGTGCCCCAATGAATAATGCCACAAGCCATGAGCATGAGGCGAGCAGGCGAGTATTTCGGTAAGGACTTTTCCTTTCTCTGCTTTTCCTTCTTCTTCTTCTGTTTGTTTTTTTCTGCTCTACCAGATACAAATCTGTGCGGTTGTTGTTGGGGGTCAATGGAAATGTGAAACCCTCGTCTGAGCAGCTATTTATTATTTAGCTAGTTATCTGATTGTTTTTATGAGTGTCATTAATAATATCATGGTAATTTGATATGCTTAACTTATCTATTCAATTATCACCTGAGGATTGTATCTGACTTTCGTATAGACGAATATTTGAGTCGGGGCAAAGGCCACACGAGAGAAAAGTCAGATGAATAAAACTATTTGTGCGTAAATATTTCATCTTGGTTATTTCCTTTATGATTTCAATGTATCAAGATTCATTTGAATCTTATAAGGAATATATATGAAATCTATTCAATTTTTATGGGGAATCGCATCCACTGCTCTCTCTCTATACATACATATATTCAGCAACATTTTCAAGCTTTTGCTTGCTGCAGATTGATGCAACATTAGCCTAAGGCCTTTGCCATGCTCATTGGGATTCGAGCCAGAGACAGTTGTTCCAAGTTCTTTTCATGCTGCTCTTCGAGGTTTAATTTTGACTTTCTATTTGTTATTCCTTGCTCTACTTTATTGATTAAACATTAGCCTTTGGCGCTACATTTTATTTTATTTTGCCCCACCAATGGGAATCGAACCAGTAACAGAGAGAGTGACAAAGAGAGAGAGATAGAGAGAGAGAGGGGAAGAGAATGTCTCAAGTAGCAATGCACTTGAATGCTGCGCTCAGCGCCGCGTGCTCTTATGTAGTATGTACATATGCCGGAGATCATGTGAGATGAGATTTTGGCTGTTCAAGAGGTGATGCAGGTAGAGATGGATGGAGGCGAGCAGGCGAGGATGTCAACACAGCTGCCGATTGAGCTGTATGCGAGAATTGGGGCCAATGTCAGTGCGTTTCCTGGGTAACTGCAGTCACATCTGAAACGGCAGACAGTGATAAAGTGTGTGTGTGTGTGTGTGTGAGAGAGAGATGGTGAATCCACTCGTTTAGGGATTTAATTAAAATGTCAGCAGGCATGGCACAAAAACTGGGTTATGGGTGTTAAAAGTGAGCGAAAGTTTTGTTGCTTGACGAACTGAAACTGCAGCAGTTACTCAGTTGTTCAGCAAGAGAGAAAGGAATAATGTGGGTGGAGGGGCAGCAGGGCAGCTGAGAGACTGGCTGGGAGCTTAGCTGGGGCGACATCTGCAGCGCATTGGCACAAAGCAGTCATTAAATTTTTGGACGTGCCGAGCGCCCGAGTAAATATACAAATGAGCATAGGAGAGTCGGGCAGACAGATATCTGATGTTTGTTGATTGAAAAATAATTAAATTTATATCCCGGCCAACCCCCGTTCGCAAGTAAATTGCTTAATATGCGCCAGCCAAGCAGGACTTAAGCAAATATTGCGTATACGCAGCGTAAGCCGTGTTATCTTGTGCGCACGTTTCATTCGCCCCATCCCCATCCCTCTCCCTCTCTCACACACACTCAGTGTGTGGCAGTTAATTATGACAATTACATGGCAATCGATGCTGCATTTATGATATTGCCTCGCCTTGAAATCCATTTAACAGCGCATAATTCATTTAAACAACGCATTTGATGACGACACAGCAACAGCAACAGCAACAGCTACAGATATATAGCAGCAGCTGCTGATTGCTGATAAGATCCGCTGCTACCCACAAAATTAATTCCATAGCCATCATATGATGTCTCACATAATTGTTAATTGCATTGCATTGTTTTAGCGCTCAGCTGAACGTGCCCCACACAGCTGCATAGTGGCTTGAGTGGCAGGTGACAGCTGAACGCGGCTCTAGCGTCAATGAGCTTGGCATTGACGAGCTTAAGTCATCGGAAAAATGCAAAAAATGCATGACAATACATATATATTCAATGTACCTGTGAAAGCATTCGAATTGTTTTTTTTTTTTTTTTTTTTTTTTTTTTTTTAATTTTGTTTTATTGCAGCTTTTGTCCTTGACTCTATAGCGCATGCTTAAATTTACCTTAACTAAGGAGATGGCTTAATGCCGAAATTTTCTATTATATTCTACTTAATTTATATCACGATTATCTAGGGGATGGAATCTTTTTAGTCTTCTGGTTGTTGTGTTGACGTGTAGGTTTTCCACTAGTTGGTTTGGGTGGACGGATATTCTATCCGCGTACCTAGAGCTGTATTCGAAGTGTGTCTCAAAATCAATTGAAACATCTAGTTTTCTATAGATGAGATGTAGCTATGCTCGATTTCAGTTAACCTTATATACACATATAGCACTTGCAATAGCATATATATATATTTGTCTTCATATCTGCACCCATTGTAAATTGTATTTCTATATCTACAATATATCTACCTACAATCTTAACAACTCAAAATATAACTTATAGATCTATGCATATAGATCTCTCTTTCTCACTCTCTCTCTCGCTCTCTCTCTCTCTCTCTTACTCTTAGCATTTGAAATCAAACTCGAATCTCGATTTTCATTTGATTTCCTTATTCAATAGAACTAATAGCATTCAATATATAGCTATGTAGTCTTACTACATGTCTCTTTCTTTCTCTCTCTCTCTTTCTCTCTCTCTCGCTCTCTCGCTCTCTTCTTCCTATAGTTATTTATTTGTGTATCGCTGAGAGCACATCATCGCATGTTGACTAGTTTGTCTGTCCTTTTTTAAGCATATCTATAAATCTTTCTGTTATTACCCAATTCCCATTTAAAAATCCTTTTGATATCCTTCAGTTCCCTTTCTCTCTCTCACTCTCTCTCTCTCTATGTCTCTATTAACGATATGCTTTCCTATCTTCTCCTTCGTCTTCTTGTGTGTTGTTGTAGTTCTCCCCATAATGGTTATGATAATTGCATTGCCTACTTTTCGGCTTCGCAAATAGCTTTGACGCCATTTTTGCAGGCAGCTGGTTTTGACTTTGACTTGGCCTCTCGCTTTGCCTTCGACTGTGTGCCAAGATTTTTTTCCTTTTTGCCAATTACCCAGCATTACCTTTTCAAAGTCCAACAACAATCGAGCCAAGTTACCAACCAAAAAAAAAAAATATTATTCAACATAGCAGCTTGAATACTCTGTAAAATTAATATAATATCAAATTTTTTGTAAGCGCAAGTTGAGGGAATCGAAATGCTTAGCTTTCATAAGATTAAAACTGAATAGTTGTAAAGTTTTCAGATTTAGTTCCCAGCAATCAGTTGGGTCTTTACTCAGTTTGAGGTTATTGAGAGTATTATTGGATGTAGATATATTTGACTTTAAGCTACATGTATTACATCCAAGTCTCTTAGCTCTATGTTAGAGCAATATGAAGCCAGCTATCTCTTTCATGTTCTTCATTTGTCTCTTTCGGACGCCTCCATTTGTGTCTATGGACTTGCTTACTGTCAACTGGCATTAAAAAGGCAAAACAAGAAGCAGAAAAAAAAAAGCCAACGTATTGCGAAATTGCAGCAGGTAAAATCAACAACACGAGCAGCAGCAGCAACAACAACAACAACAACTTTAAGCAACCTGCAGCAAAAGTTTTTTTTTTTTCTATTGATATTGCGGTTGTTGTTGCTGGCTTTGCTTTGCCTGTTACATATTTGCGGGCATTATTGTTATTGCAGTTGTTGCTGCTACTGCTGCTGCTGCTACTGTTGTTGTTGTTGTTGTTGTCAGACAAACAAGCGACAGCAACAGCAACAACAACCTGTGGCAACGGCAACTTTTGTCATGATTTTAAGCAATGCCAAAAAGTAGGCAACAAGAAAGCAAATGTCACATGTGTGCGCGTGTGTGTGTGTGTGCGTGTGTGAAGTCAACTGCTGCTGCCATTGTTATTGTTATTGCTGCTGCTGTTGCTGCTGTTGCCGCTGGCTGCAACGATGCCAAAGCTAAAGCGGAAACGGAAGCGGCCAAGCTGCCAACTTGCACTTTACACTCTGCTTCTTTCTGCTCTCTCTGGGCCAAGCAGCAAAAAAAAAAAAAAAAAAAACAACAGTATACAATGCGAACACACATATATGTCACACACATACAAACATAGACAAACAACAATAGAAACATGGCCCGAAAGCTGTTTACACCACATGCCCATTGTACGTTTTTCACGTACTCCTCACGTATTTTCAACGTCTATTTTTTGTGAAGCATCTTTTTTACAAAATTTTTGGGAATACTCAACTCCTCTAAGATATATCTCATTTTTAAAGTATAAAAGTATAAGAGAAAAAGATTGGTAACAGAGTATAAGTGTATAAGACTATATGATATTATAAGAGAAAGAATGGTAGATTCTAAGAGTATTAGTGTATGAGATCATAAGAGGAAAGAAGTAGCTTTAAAGTAAGAGGTAAGGAGTATAAGAGTAAAAGTGTATGAGAGTATAAAATACTAATAGTATACGAATAAGTGAGAGCATAAGAATTGTAGCATCTAAGAATATAAGTGTATGATAGTATAAGATAAAAAGTGTTGCAGAGTATATGAGTATAGGAGATGATGAGCAAATCAGTAGATAAGTAAAGAAAATAACAGGAAAGTAGAAGACTAGAAGAAAAATAAGAGTATAAGAGTGAATAGTCGATAACTATATACAGGAAGAATAAAGACTAGAACTGTAGATGACTAAAGGGAAGAGTAGAACAGAATTACTCTTGCACAGCATGATTATTGAAGTAGAAGAGTACAAGAAGACACATCAGAGCAGACACACGACAGTAGTATGTGATTCAACACTTAAGAGTAAGTTGCAAGTGTTGCAAAACACACTTGGCAGCTGCATTAGGGCATAGAAGCTGCCTTTCTCTGACAAAGACCAAACAAAAACTTCGCACTTTGCACTGATTTTTATATGGACTTAGGGGGCTTTCGGTTTGGCAGCAAACGAAACAATAAGCTGACAAAGTGACATTGAAAACAACAACTGAATAAGACGCACAATGCAAGGCAGAAAGAGAGATGGAGTTCTAGCGAGAGAGAGAGAGAGAGAGAGAGAGAGAGAGAGAGAGAGAGAGAGAGACAGAGCAGGAGAGAGAGAGAGGGTTCGGGTGCATGTGAGTTGTGACAATTGAATGAATGAACGGGCGTTGCAAACTTGACGCCGAAAAATGATGCCAAGTGGTAACAACTCCAAACGGGCAACTGAAAGGGGTGGTTACGCGGAGCAGGGGCATGGTACTGAAGGGGGGTAGGCGCTGCCGGACTGGATGGTCATGAGTTATGGCCTGTGGTCATGTGGCGCATGTGGCGCCAGCACAGGCTTCAACTCCGCCCCAAAACTGGGTCTAGAGGGCGTAGAGCAGGATGGAGTGGTCTTTTCCAAAAGGGTTGGCTGCAGCGGGGAGGCTAAAAAAAATGAAAAGTGAATGTCGCAATGCCAATGCGATTGCAATTGTGAAAGTTAAATTGAATGCGTTGCGACAATGTTTGGCCGTTGGTGTGGCGACAGCCTTCGGCTCTTGGCTAAAGTTTTTTTCTTGTTTTCATTTTTATTTATTTATTTTTCATTTCATTTTTCTTTTCTCATGTTAAGTAATTGGAGCGGCAGCAGTCGTAAACGATGGCCACAATAAGCGTGTCAGAGGCCAAGAAATAAAGTTGATAAAGATGATAACGAATAGACACAACAGACAAAATGATTAGAAACTAAATTTAAATATTTTGAATAGACTGAAATTTGTATTAGACTGAAGAATTGAATTAGACTCTAGTCAATTCTATACATCATTTATAATCTAACTTAGCAATCACTACTTATCACATGATTACTCATAACTCATTATTCATTATTCATTACTCATTATCCATCGCCCATGATTATTTAGAAGTCATTATTCGTTCATTATTGACTAATTATTTATTAGTCATAACTCAGTAGTTTTAATTCATTACTCATTACTCATTACTCATTACTCATTACTCATTACTCATTACTCATTACTCATTACTCATTACTCATAACTCATTACTCATAACTCATTACTCATTACTCATTACTCATTAATCATTACTCATTACTCATTACTCATTATTCATTATTCATTATTCATTACTCATTAATCATTACTCTTAACTCATTACTCATTACTCACTACTCATTACTCATTACTCATTACTCATTACGCATTACGCATTACTCATTACTCATTACTCATTACTCATAACTCATTATTCATTATTCATTATTCATTACTCATTAATCATTACTCTTAACTCAATCAAATATTTCCCAATCATTACTCGCATCATTCATTGTCTCTGGTACATTTCTGTATCACCTCTATTACCTAGATATGACCATCTTCATTTATCGAATCAGCTTCGTTCAACGAGCTGCAGTGTGAGCAGTCTTGTTCAGTGTTTCACAGATTCTCTTTCACGCTCTTCACAATATCGAAGCTCATGCAAAGCTTTATTGAAAAATGAAACAAGAAATTGCTAAGAAGAGAAAATGGCTGTGAAAGAGTGTCTCAACAAATGAATAAATCAAATGCAATGAAGTGAAGGGAATGAAGTGTATTGCGAACAATGAGAAGTCCAATCAATGGGCGAAAGCTTAAAGTAACTGTCAGAAAAAGTAAACGAGAGAGGGCTGCTATCTTTCTGTGTGTGAAAGGGAGACCAAGTGTCTGTGTATGTGTGTGCAGGTAAAAGCAAACAACAAATAAATTTGATAGGAAAATCCGTAAAACTAACTCGCTTAATAACTCGCACTTGAGTGGCAAACGCAAACACAGTCACAGCTCGAGTGCCAAGCACAACTTTTTACTGTTTTTTTCGACTGACCAACTGGCTAGTTTTCTAACACTAACACACACACACACTCACACACACATACACATACATTTATACTAATACTAATACACGCTAACCAACACACAAAAGTTTCAGTCAGAGGAAGCATTGCGGCAGCCCTCCAGAGTATTTGGGACTCGTGTGAATGTGTGTGTGCGACAGTATGTCTGTGTGTGTGTGAGTGTGTGTGTGTGTTCTGTTGCTGTTTTCAATTGTGCTGAAGTCTAATAACTTTAAGCTGCATTTGGTTGCCGGTTCGTTCCGAACTCTACCAAAACAGAAATAAAAGAGAGCCAAACTAAACCAGAAGCAAAATCCGGCAAAGTAAAGAAAAGTCCAGCAAAATGAACGCGTGCAACTCACACACACACACACACACACATACACTCACACGCCACCTGTCGTTCGGTTTTTGTCTTCCACTCCCTTTCCCTTTCCCTTTCCCATTCTCTCTCTCTCTCTCGGTTGCA
Source organism: Drosophila koepferae (assembly GCA_030914345.1). NCBI lineage: Eukaryota > Metazoa > Arthropoda > Insecta > Diptera > Drosophilidae > Drosophila > Drosophila koepferae. Next base: position 663,088 of record JAUESR010000209.1, read on the forward strand.
AAGTTTTAAATTTGCTTAATCAACAAAATGCAAATAACAGCTCGTCAGGGATTTTTGTTTAGTCTTGTTTATACTTTATTTACGCTACCCGAAAATGAACGGGGGAAAAAAAAAATAATAACCAAGCAGCACGCATCAGCTGTTGCTCTCTCGCTTCCGCCTAGTCGCCCTATCCCTGTCTAGCTCACATATTTCGCAATAGAACACTTGAATTTTGCAGCATTTCGCACACTTTGAGAACCAAAAACTTCGTTTACATTATCAATTATCATTTCTTTTCTTTTGTGTGAATGATGCGGCATGTGTGGGTCCCACAATTACTTTCGCTTGACCCTAATGTCTTATAATGCAAAAAGCCAATATATGTATATACATATATGTTGGCTTATGTTCCATAAATATCAATATATAGTCAATGCATGTGTGTAATTGCTTTGAGTATACTCAGTAAATGTGGCTTACGAGCTAGAAGTTAACTTCGAGCAATCAAAAGGATTTAGTCTGAGCTAAGCGTATTAGACTATTCAAATACCCTAATTTCTAAATTCGACAGTCACTGAAAGTTGAGTCCAAAAGTATTTGTGACCTATGAATAGTCCAAGATGAGTAACAATAAAAAAGCTCATTTATATGTAAGATGATAATCATGGTCTCGGAGGACTTTGAGCTAATATGCCTGGGCTGAAAACTCTATTCTGCATATGTTGAATAGTCAGGAAGAGAATTGATGTACAACTAACAAATCTAATGGGCACTTTTGTATATACATATATGCATGCATCTATAGCTCAATTTCAGAAATATATCTATACAATATATATATATACTATATATACTATGTGCATTTGATATCTTTCATGTGTATGACTGCATTGCATGTGGCTTGGCGAAAAGTTGCGCCAATTACGCGACTGCTTAAGTCTTACAATTCTAAGGCCATGGACGGCGCTGTTCCAAAAAGGGGTCTCTCACGAGAGAAAGAGAGAGAGAGAGATAGAGAGAGAGAGTCTGTTCAGGGGAGGGGTTTACTTTTGGAAGTCGCTGGCGCTTTGGGCCTGACAGATTTTCCGCACAGATGCGGCTTAACAAATTTGCTGCATACTTGCGGGCGTTCGCGTGTGAGACGAGGCTTAAAACTTCAACTGTCGATGTGGGGGCTTTTGCGTGTGTCTGTGTGACAGACAGAGATGGCGAGGGTAAGCGAAAGTGAGAGAGGGAGAGAGGGAGAGCGTATGCGTGTGTGTGCTTTGCAGAAGTAATTAAACACACATTCAAGTCGCTATACAAATATGATGATACGAGCATGCATTATACGATATGTAAATGAATTTAAGCTCCCATTATAAAGGTTTCCGCATGCCGCACGCGCCTCGCTGCCAAGGTCAACAGCATTTTTAAACACACACACACTTGCACACACACACACACTTGCACACACACACATACACTTGCGCACACAAAGCAGGGCGAAGGCCAGCGTCAGACGCCACAAAATGGCGCACATCAAAAATTTTGACTCGCAGTACTGGACGTTCATAACAGTAAGAACGGCTAAATGCACGACTAGTAGTTACTCTGTGACAGCAGTTGAACTGTTGCAAGTAAAATATATACTATTTCCATCTCATTCTATTTCTATTTTCTATCTCAAGTCTCGAGCTCTTAAGGAATCCAAAGATCACGGGATCAATGAAGCGTTGTCTGGGTTTGTTTCGATACATGATAAACAAGCAATAAAAGGGTATTGCACGACTAGCAAATGCCCTGTAATATTATTGAATAGTTGGCTAACATGTAGAGACATATACATATATATATATATATATATATATATATATATATATATATAAATATATATATATAGACAAATGTTTGTTTCCAGATCTTAAAGTGCTCGAGCGATGTTTGATACAAAGTTAGTCCACAGCAGAGTAAGATCTGCTCTTAAAGCTTTGACTGAAAGACTGTAAGAGAAACAGGTTGGGCAATGGATTCTGAGCTAGATCGAGGTGTTCTTTGCTTTCCTAAATTGACAAGGAAATACACAAGCTTTGCTTGGTATATATGGCATATATTGATATAAAGATATTTCTAGAAAACAGCAAAAGTCGGCGTTAACCATGATGAACTAACTATTATAAATATGAAAAATTCTTTGTCTTTCGTTTGTCTATGGATATCTAAATACTGGATGAAGACTAAAGACATTCGTATATTATTCCGTAAATCATTTAAATTAAACCAAATTGTGTATCTTTTCAAAACTTGGAAACAACAAGTTACTCAAGATATAGACTATTATAATCATCAGATAACCATTCTCACACCATCGTGTTATACACTTTCTCTCTTGATCTACCTGAAACTGAATGTTTTTCCACTAAAAATGTTCAAGGCGAACTCGACAATATCATAGACTCGCTCTCCCCAACTGTCTACTCTCTTATAGACTCTACATTGAATTTACGAACAGAATGGCCAGATTGATCGCTGATACTACCCACCTTAGACCCACCTCTAGAGAGCATAGAATGCCCCGCTCAGTGTTTTCGCTGTAAATGCAGCTGGATTCGTCACTTTTCTCCATCATTGAGAATTGTATGTAAATAAATGGTAATGTGTATGTATATGCGTATATATTATATATATGTATATTAATATATTAATGTGTTTATGCATATGTAGTTCATCTCTGCTTATGCATAAGCATGCGTGTGTGTGTGTGTGTGTGTGTATGTGTGTGTGTGGGTTTGCCTGTAAGTATGTGTGTGCATCAAGATTTGTTGCTTTGTTAACTATCGATTGCATCACAATATAAATATATATATGTGCATAGTGAGATGTATATATATATATATACATGCATATATACATCTGATACTTTAGGCCTTAACATAAGGTTCAGGGTGGGCAAACCCTTTTCCAAGTTCACATATGCATAAATTTGGCTACACGAGTGTGAGTGTGTGCATGCATACATATATGAATACGTATATATATATATATGTGTGTGTGTGTGTGTGTGTGTGTGTGTTGGCAGGCACGGCTCGGCGCCAATGATATTGAAAAATGCAGACTTCTGACCCCATTTGTGTAAGTGTCGCTGTATATGTATACCTACGTGTGTATGTGTGTGTGTGTGTGTGTGTGTGTGTGACAACAACTCAATGCTGGGGTCGAGCTGTGGCAATGGATGTGGCTGCTGCAGTTGCAGCCACCGCCACAGCCACCGCCAGCACCGCATAATGTGCTGCAAAAATAAAGTGCACAAAAAACCTGAAAAGAAAAATTACAACAACAACAACAACGAATACAGCAACAGCAACAACAACAACAACAACAAGAAGAATAAGTGCGAAAACGCGCAATTTGCATTTTCCTCATTTGCGGGCGAAAGTGCGCACGAAATACATTCGCATCTATCTGTAGACAGAGCAACTATCTATCGCATATAGATATCGCCCTGAATAACTAAATGGAGAGTAAATGAGCTGTGAACCTGACCCCCTTACCACCCATCTCCGACCACAAACAAACAAAAAGAAAGAAAAAAAAAAGAAAACACAAACAAATAAAACTTTGCCTACGTTCAGCAATAGTTGGTTGTACTGAAAAGAACTAGTTCTTGGCGTGAAATGAATGGTTGGAGGAATGAGAGCTCTTGCCATTCATGCGGCAGCTGTAGAGTGAGGCTGGGTATGGAAGTTGTTTCAGCCATAGTGAATGTCCAGCTGAACTTGTTCACAGCATGAATTGCTAGCTCAAAATAACTAGTTCGCATTGTGCACAGCCATTAAGAGATGAACAACCGTTGAAGCAGCAGTTTTGAAGTGAATAGCAATTGAGATCTGGTTCACCTGAAATTAAGTGTTCATAAGAACAAGTTCATGGTACGGAGAGATGGAAGGAAATGGAGGGCAGAGAATACTTGCTTTTCAAGAGCCAGCTGTTGAGTGAGAATAGGTTAGATGTATTAAGAAGTGAATTCTTCAGTGGGTAAGTGCTCAAAAGAACTAGTTCGTAACATGAGCTAAAGTGAGTGAACAGAAATGGATTTTAACTTTTACTTTAATGGAGATTAAGCAATGGTCAAAGTACGCAAAACTAGTTCGCAACGTGAACTAAGCAGAGGGTTCAAATGAACCAGTTCTACTGAAAACATAGCCATTGAAGCTTTGAAATGGATTAGCTCTAGTTTAGTAAGCACTAAAAAGAACTAGTTCGCTGTGTGAATCGTGTTGATGAAGAGGTAAAGGGTAAGTTCAAAAGAACCAGTGCCCAGAACTAGAATCAGTTCACAAAATGAAACATAACTATGTAATTAATGTGGAATATATATTGTATCGGTTTCAATCTACTCCGGCGTCACCCGTTGAATGACAAATCGAATATACCCAAATGTGCATGTAAGCACATAATGGATATATTATAATGGAATTGCATAACATAATATATTTATTATCGATAGGTTGACATGATTTTAATTAGTACACTCCAGCGAGCATCTACTGTAGCTCAATTTGTATATAGGAAATTGGAAATTCGAATCCGTATTGAAATTTATGCAAAGCGAACAAAAATAAATGTAAGAGAGTGAGTGATAGGGAGGGGAGGGGGGAAGGAGGAGGGGAAGATATTCATACATAAATGAAATGTGACTCAATAGAATTTCAATTATTTCACCAGAATACACTTGATTACATTCATCTGACTGAGGAGGAGTTGGCTGTGTCTGTCTGTGGGCGTGTGTGGCAACTCTGCAGAGTTGTCTCGCGCTCTCCCACAGCCTGTTTGATTTTATATATTTTTATATTTTTATTGGCAGTGCCAGAAAGGTGAATTTCTGCAGATAAACAGAACCAACCTCCAGAGCTCCAGGCAGCTGCCAAGCAAGCTGCCTCTAGACCTCCTCCAGCTCATTTTGCTTCTTTTTGCTTGCTTCGTTTTGTTTTTATTTTATTTTATTTTTTTTTTTTTCTTTGTCAATGCCAATGTATTTCCAATTGAATGCATAGAACGCTTCAACGCGTGCATTTTTGTTGCCCGAATGTCGTTACGCAATGGCTAAAAACAATTCTGGGCCAAGTAATTAGAATCAATTGACCCTGAACGCTTTTTCCAGTTGACCTGTTTCCTGATATCTCAACTCGCTTCGATCCGGGAAGCAGCACAGCAAAAACAATCAAATCAAAATCTAACTCGAGCCAACAAATTGTCCTTAAAATAAATATAAATATATAAATTGGAAATGGCAAACAAATGTCAGTTCAACCTTTCATTAACACCAATTGGCAATTCTTTTTGCTGCACATAAAGCAAGACGTGGGCGCAAAGTGTGAAAGGGAGAGAGTGAGAGTGGGAAGAGAAAGAGAAAAGGACAAGGTGAAATGCGTAATTCTAGATAAATCTATATATATTGTTGATTTTACTTAACATTTATATATATTTTTCCGCTCTCTCTGTCTTTCTTTCTCTTTCTACATATCCCTTTCATATATCCCTTTCTCTTGTTGAGTTTACGTCATCTTATATTTATTTTCCTTATATTTCTTTTCTTATATTTATTTTCCTCTCTCAATATGTTTTCTTACCTTCATTTACAATCTATCTATTGCATTATCTCACTCTCTCTGCCTCTCTGTCTCCCTCTAGCTATCTCGCCCTTTCTTATCTTTATCTTTTTTATTCTAAGTATCCCTTTCTTACCTCTTTCTCAGCCTATCTCACTCCCCATCTTACTCCCAATCTCTCTCTGTATTTCTCTCTCTCAATTTCTCTCTCTCTCTTTCTCTCGCTCTTCCCTTTCTCTCTCTTGCCATGACTTCTATTAATTCTTCTTCTCGGTTTGCTCTCAATTCCCATATCTTCGCTTCAGATACTTTTTCATATCTTTCATTTTCAGCCACTTCTCACTTCTTCACTCTCACTTCTTTTTTGTGAATTGATTTGTATGAGAGGACGCAAAAGTCCTTAGTCGGCAGATGAATATTAATTGAATAACTTTTTCTCTCTGCTCGCTGGCTTTATTATTGTTTTTCGCCATTATATGGCTTATGATGTGAGCTGTTGTATACATTATCCATATCCATTGGTCTAACAAACTTGTTCAATCTCATTTTTCTTTCATCTCATTTTTTTTTAGGGGGAATTCACACGCAACCAATTGCAAGCTGATTTCAATTGATATACGATTACCATGTTGGTAATCCTCGAGTATTGTTAGTTTACTGAATTTGTGATGAATGGCAGCTGGCTAAAAACAAGAGAGAGAGTGGGATAGTGGGAGAGACAGAGAGTGAGATCGAGTGAGATTGGGAGGGGAGAAAAAAAAACAAGAGTTTGTTGCCGAGTCTGGCACTCGATTCATAACTCGATGGTCGAATGTTTGTATTATGATATTTCGTGCTGTTCGCTTTTAGCATATTTGCAAACATTTTTCAGCATTCGCAACTCATTGAGCAATCGAGTTGTTGGCCCGCTCGCTCTCGCGCCCAACTCCCACTGCGTGGCCTAAACCAAAAGTCCGAATTCGCATTTGGCGTTCCGAGTGGGAATGGGGAATGTGGATTCTCTATATAGCAGCTGTATATTGTTTTTCCTTTTCATTTTCTTTTTATTTTGTTGCCTTTTGTTCACATGTTTTCTCTGCTTGTGTCTGTGTGTGTGTGTGTGTGAAGCTTGCAAACTGTTTATTATTTTGTCGACAAATGCGTGTTCGAACCAGAGACCAAACAATCCAAACACAAAGCATAACCATATTGTACTGACGTGTTTCCCTGTCTTCCTCATCCTCATCCTCTCAGCCACTCCCTTGATCTCTCCTTTCACTTTGTTGTGCATGTCTCTTGACCAGTCTGTTCAGTGTCCATGGCACGGTCTGGCAAAGGCGCATAAAATTCGCATCATTGATTTCTATTTCGTTCAGAGCTCATTAAACAATCGGATAAACTTTAAGAATCAACAGCAACAACAGCAACGGCTACAGCAAATGGCACAGATGGACTGACAGCTCTTTGGTGAAAAGTCCGGGACCTTGGGAGCTAGTTGTATTCCAGTTGGAGCTCATGTTGATTGTGCGTGAGATACGCCCACACACGGCACGCACCCTCACACATACACACATACATAGACCCAAATACTAAGCGCCGACCTTGTTCGTCTCGTACAACTGGGCCTCGGCAGCAAAGGTCAAGCTCAACAGATTTTTCACGCATTTTTATACACTACACAGACATCGGTTGGGTGTGTCGAGCGTATTTCATATAAATATACCCTATAACATATTTATAGAAGGGCACGCATGACCACAAGAAACACTGCTTGGCTCTGCACAGAGTATTTGATAGTCATAGTCAAAGGTAATATTGAGAGCTGCAGCATTTACAGGGTATATCAAAGTCAATCAAGGTATGCCAATGTCAAGTTTGACTGCGTAAGTTCTTAATTACTAATAGTTGATGCTAAAAGCTTACTGAATGTCCAGCAAGCTGTGCATCTCGGATATACAGGGTAAATGCTAGTCGAGCAGTATCTCATATATCAGTAATTGAAAGCATTAGCTTGAGAACTTTCATTGGTAAACATACAGAGTATATGCTAGTCGAGCATTTCGAATTGCATTGTGTTTTCAATTTAGTTTTTTTGTGTACAGGGTATCTGCGAGTCGCCCACATTGAACTAGCCATGAATAATGCTAATGACACAAGCACAAATTCTAATGCGCGCTCAACTTGTTATTTATAGAAGCTAATGCCAATTACGTGGTATCTTCTAGTCGAGCATGCTTAGTTTGCCATTAGCTTAGCTGTGCTACTTTAAAGCCAGTTAACGGCAAGCTGTGCCGACGAAAAACATAAAGCACAAACAGCACCAACTGTTGTTCGGCACAGCTCGCATGAGCATAGCCGAGAAGGGCGCAAAACAAGAGAAAACAGAACCAAAAAAAAAAAAAAAAAAAAAAAAGCAGAAAAAAGAAAGAGAGAAGAAAAATCATTGAAAATTGTCGTGTAATTAGCCGTTAGACTCTCAGCTCTCTCAGCTCAAAATTGTTGTGTGTTGCGTTAAGTACGTGTCGTGCCACATTTGCAAATGCGCTTCAAATTGCTCATCCGCATACACACACACACACACACAGAGGAGCACAGTTTGCGTGTGAGTGTGTGTGTGTGTGTGTGTGTGTGTGATTTGGAAAATCATTGAGTTGTAAATGGGATTCGAGGCTGCACGTTCGTGCATACAAATCGTTGCCTTAAAGCGACCCTCGGCTCGTTTGGGCTGCCTCGTTGACTTGGCCCAAATCGAAGAAATGAAATTTAAATTTTATGCAAATACCAAACACACTAACACACATAGACATACACAGTGCCACACATACAGCGAGCTGTCCTGACAATGTGCTAAGCATCGCATTTGCTCGTTTTCTGTTTGTTTTCTGTTTTTCTTTTCTTTCTTTTTTTTTTTTTTTTTTTTTTTTTTTTTTTTTTTTTTTTGCGCTTTGCAATTTGCCGCGCTCAACTTTTTGCATTTTGGTGACAAAACGCCAAAAACGCACCAAAAGCCAAAAAGTTGTTTACGCTTTTCTACATACCCTGTAATAATTGATGAGCATGCATATCGATCAAGCATCAAAAAGGGCATCGTTAACCCAAGCTGAACAAATCAATGCAGTCTATCTCGCAGACAGACTTTGCATAGGTGTTATAAGAGCTAATATCAGGTGATCGATAATTATTATATGCCGATAAATAGTGCAAATTTTTCGATAATTATCGAAAGCCCATTTCGTAGATCATAAGAGCTGTGGCAAAATGTTTAACATTACTAATTAAACATGCAAACAGTCTTCATACTGGACAAATCGATATATATCGATAACAAGTGCTTATACTATAAGCATATCTCAAGACTTCCTCAAGTCTCTCAAGAGTTCCACTAACTGGTTGAGTAAAAGCTATGAAGAATTTCTGAACTGAATATCAACCAAATCGATATATATCGATAACAAACCCTTATGCTGTATCTGTATAGTTAAAGAAAGCCTAATTTTTCGAAACTCAGCTGAAACGATGTGCATATATCGATGCAGCTTCTTCGATTATAGCCACACTTCAAATTTTCGATGCAAAAAAAGGGTATCTGCTAGTCGCGCACTGTCAAAACGGACGGTCAAGCAGTCGCTAACTTGTTTGCAGCTGTTGCTGTCGTTGTCCTGTGATTAGTTTTAGCTTTTGTGCAATTTATGTTTGTTGTTTGGGTAAATAAATAAATAAATAGTATTTCATTTGTGCAGCTAGCCTCTGTTCGGCTCTTATTTTGTTCAGCAAATATTTGGAGGATTTAATACCCCAGTGTTATTAGTTGAAATTCGCTAATTCCCCATAGACATGGATAAAGTCAAAACTTAGATTAACTCGAGCATCATATTGAATTGCACGCGTGGGCGTGGGCGTGGGCGTGGTCGTGGGCGAGAGTGTGGCCTAAGCTTAAAGCGTTTTATTGCACGCAATCAATACAGGAATAGATTCTAGTGTTGGTAAATGGCTTTTTATAGCCTGGATTATAGCTTTAGTATTCAATGCTTACTTATTTATAGGTCTTTAACACACTGATACATTTTCTTTCAATGAATTATTTGATTGTGTTTCAGGATAGGTTAGCAATTAGGAATCAGGATAGGTTAGTTAGGAATTTATGTGCATTTTTTTTTTTTTTTGGCCGCCACATGAATTGAAACTTTGCCGGTTGAAGTCAACAAAATATTGCAGCCATTTGTCATGTTACAACAAATTAATGGAATCTACATTTATGAACGACAATCGCATTTGCATTTGAAGTCACAAAAAATATGCAACAAATTGGGCTGGCGGGGTAAGCGTATATGCAGAGCATATTTGCATGATGTCCTATGTAAGCTTACGGAAGTAACAAATTTTTTAGCACTTTGCTCTGTTGGATTTGACGCCGCTTTGTCTCTGTGCCTATTACTGTTGATGAATTCAGAGAAGTACAACAAATACTCTCTCTCATATCCAACAATAGCAAATCAACAACAGTTTGTATACCCTGCACGAAGCGGCGAACGTTGGATATGCTAAGTATGGGAAAGAAAGTAGAAAAAGGTTGAAATGTCTTAAAAGTTTAAAGTAGTGTTCAATTGACTATATTTTCGAATGAAAAGGTATTTGAAAAAAACGAAGAAGAATAAAAGGAAAGGAAAAGGATATATCCCGGTCTACCTGTTTGTCCATCTACCATATATCCCTTCATCTGAATGATTAAGAGCTAACGACTTGAAATTTTAATCGAAAGTTAAACAGAAATCGATAAATTTCTCAAGGAATCGTTTGGTCATCGTTCACATATAATCAGTAAACGATTCATATACATAGCGACGGCTATTGAGTATCTGTTAGTCGTGCACTCCTTCAACTTGTTTTGTACAATGTTCAGATGCTCTATGATATTATTTTATGTAAATTTCAATGGAATGCATACAAAATATCCAGACAGAAATATCCAACAGCACACACACACACACATATATACATACATATCTCTATATATTTATATATATATATTTATATATACGTATCCGTATCTGTATATTTAATATTCCTATGATACTCTCAGATATTGTTGTTTGGTCGTCAAAGCATATGCGCATTTTTAAATAAACTTTGCCGCCCCACAACACGAAAATATTTTGCAACATGAAAATTCAACATGGAGAAATTAAATACGGCCCTAAAGCATATCAAGTGCGCTCGTTAACGGGGCAACTAAATGCTTCTCCATAGAATATGTTAGCCAAAAACGAAAAACTACTTTGTGCCATGCCAAAGCTTCGTTGATAATTATTTCGGTCAGACAGTGAAACGCATTCAGCGCTTTCCTTACAGAAATTTTGCAAATTTTCATGTGAAATTGAATGCCGATTCGACAAGCGAAGCTCTATATGAAGCGTATGCATGCGTATCATAGCTCCAAAACTGTGTCGGATATATGTATGTAGATATCGTTTCAACTTATTACGCTCCCAGTGACTGTCAGACCTTAGCAGCTGAGGGTATATGCAAGTACATCAAGTCCATCATGATATATTGCTGAAAACTAAAATAGATATTTAGCTAACGCACATTTGCAAGGGTATTTCACTATCAATATCCCCGAAAAGAAAATGCATATCATCTCCCCAAGTGGAGCACGCCTGTCTGTCAAACTGTAAACTCTGTAATCAGTGCGTTTGGCCCTCGTCTAGCTTGCTCCTAGATGCAATTACAATCCACCGCGAGTTGGGCTATTAATTTTTGGAAATAAGCTCAATTTGGCTTCACTATGCGCGCCCAGCTAAGTAATTAATTAATCAAATGTCAGACGGCTGTCGCGAATGCAAGATATAATTGTCTTTTCTGCAACGAGCATTTTGTATCTTTCAAAGGCTACAAAGTGAGTGTCATGTTCAAATTATTCACTATACACTTGCATACATATATACATATATACATACATGCACATGTGCACATGTCATTATAGGCAGTGTCAGTGGCTGACAGCTCGCAATGATTAACCAGCTCTCGCCATATGCAGTTGCAGCTCAGATGGAGCGTGATTAACATTGCACTGGCCTCAACACTTTTGGATTGCATGCGAAAGTGAACAGAAATTCGTGCACTTTACATGTGAAAATGCTAAGCTGATACTGTTACTGATACAGATACGTCTAATTTATATTTCTGAGAATCAGAGGCACAAGTCCTCTCACACAAACATTCAGGTGCTGCTAATCATACAGCAATAAGAATACAGTTTCAGTTTGTTGCTGCTGGAAATTGCAATTTGCATCATTTCGGGTTTCAGATTTGTCAAGTTTACAGCATTCGACTCGAACAATAAGATTTATGTGCGGCTCTTAATCGGCTTTCATTTGCAGCATAGCTCTAGTCGGGCCTCAGGGCCGGAACTTAAACCCGAAACTCAAACTCAAGCTGTGTAACGTGGAGTGTGTGCCTGTCAGTTGAGTTTCCTGCGACAACAATCGAATCAAAGGCCCTGACTCAAGTGCGTGTTGCCTGTTTATATGTTATTGTTGTTGTTGTTGTTGTGCATTGGGCATCTGGCTAGACACTTCTCGCATCTTCATTGCAGCTAATTTAAGTCTTAAAGTGCAGTTACTCAAAGCAACTAACGGTTAATGTTTATTTAGAAAGAAATTACTTTTAGAATTTCGCCTAGAGAGATCTTGCAGTGGCAACAGTTGCTTAACAGAGCGTTAACAGAATGTCAAACATGACGGTCTTCAAATAACGTATTTGTACTAACAGAGTTCACATAACATTATGTTAACATAGCATAACATTGAAGTATATCTAAGTGCTTAGCAACAACATTATCATGGTCGACTTTGTTATATCATATTATAATATAACATAACATTATTATTAACAGCATTTCGCACACATCAGATAATGTTAAGTTGACCTTTTAAAAGTTATGAATTTGCCTGGTCGAGTTAATATGACATATTTAATATTAACTAGCTGTACGACCTATATGCAGAAATTTGTCAGAAATGTCTACTTAATAGTACTGAGAGCCCGACTCAAAATCTCGTAAACCCTTCGCACACCATTAAACTAAATACTCACATGATCTCAAGCAGATGGTCGCGTTTATGTTGAGCTTACGCATAATTAAATCTGACTAACCCAAAGAGCTCAACCAAAACATAAATATAACAAGTGGCAATAATGTTACAGCTCTGAATGCTCGACTAGCAGATGCCCTGTACAGAGGACACAGCAGCATAATCAGAATGAATAATATCAATAATTCCAGTTACTACAACTAAAGTCTTTCAACAGTTGATGTACCCCATATGTTTGTTAGAGGGAATTATTTTTGGGTATAACGAAAACGTATGCAAATAGTGTTTGGAAGTTGTATGTGAAAAAGGCAAAAATGAAATCAAAATATAAAACGAAATAAAGCAAAAAGTGAAACAAAACTGAAAACAACGATGCCAACTGCCCAAATCAAGTAAGAGCTTAGCAATGGGGAGTAACTGACGGCACGATACTCGCACAAGCTGTAAGAACAGACAAATTTGCCAAAAGCTAATCTACTCCATTTATGTGATAGCTTGACATGGAGAGCTATTGTTGATTCAAGCATATCTCGAAGAACTTATTGAATATTGAAAGCCAATATGCTCACTTTAATGCATGGCGAACGAGTGTGGAAAAGAAATGACTACCAAAATATGCTGACGACCTTTTCACGACGAGAGAATTTTCATAAATTATTTGAAAAATGTTTGAAATGATTTACGCTCATTAATCTTGTCTGTGTGCGTGTGTGTGTGTGCGTGTGTGTGTGCGTGTGTGTTTGTCCGTGTGTGTGCCCTGTGGTTTGGCTGGCGGCCTTTTCAAGGGGGCATTTCTGACAGCTTTAGTTTTTGGCAATTCAATTAGGCCAAAATGAAAGCATGTTGAAAAATTGTTTTGTTGCATTAACCCATTGTTGGCGCCCTAAAAGCCAGCCACAACAGCAACAGCAACAGCCACCGACTGCCGTCTGATGTGTGTCTAAGGCAATGTTTTATGCCAGTTAAGCCCCTATTCGAAAATGGGGTATTTCGCATCATAAATGAACTTTAGGTTCCATGTGAACTCAACTCTAGGGAACTATAAAAGCTAAAAATATTCCTATTGAAGAACTATACACATGTCACTTAAGCTACTTAAGTTATTAGTACTTAGGTACTCTGACTCTCTCTCTCTCTCTTTCTATTAGAACATTCTGTCGCATTGCTACCTATATAGGAACTCAAGTGGTCCCATTGAATTGACAGATTATCATATGGCAATCTATAGTAACTCAGCACTTAAAAAAGTCAACTCAATGATAATTGGTAAAATCGTTTCTTATACCATGAGATATAACATATGTTAGACTCAATGAAATTATCACATTCTATCCTAAGATATCATATAGTCACCCATGGGAACTGAGTTATCCATGAAGTTATCTGATTGAAATTCGGCACAGAGTTTTCCCATGTAACAGTAAGTGATATATATATATACTTATATGCATTTAGAGAGTATTTAATACTGCTGTGCATTGATTCGATTTGAACTTTTGCTTTGTTTATGTTTGTTGACTGTTCGTCGCCGTCTAACGAGCCGCACAAATGCCGGGCAATTAATCATTTGTTTCTTTGCTTTTTACTCTTTTATTTTTGTTCTGTGTGTCGGTTGCGTTTTTATTATTCTGTTTCTCATTCTGCTTTTTGCTTTTTGCTTTTCTTTTGTTTCTTGGCGTCTCATTTCACAACTCATTTCCGGTTGGCGCCGGAAACGCATCTTCGATATTAGGTCAGATCGGTGTCCGGGCATCGCTCGTGATTTATGGCATTCAAATTGACGCAAATGCCGCAACCAGCAAAACACACACACACACATGGAAAGGTGACAACTTTGTTTGTGGTTCGACATGTGTGTGCGTGTGCGTGTGTGTATGGGTGTGTGCCTATGGCTCGAACAAAGTCGTGCAAAAACTAATTCAATTTGCATATTTGGCTTTTGGGTTCTAAACTCAATCAAAACAAGCGATTTTCAATCGCAGCGGTCATCAAATTCCTTTGCCTCTACACCTTTGCTCCCGCTCGTCCACGCTCCCCTATCTTACCTGCCCCAGCTTTGCCACCATCAAAATGAGCCACAATTTCGGTTCATTTCCAACAGACGGACATAGTCAAGTGAGTTTCGGGCGAGCCAAATCTGTTTTCCGAAATGCAGTTGACTAACAACAACATGATTTACATTTGAAAAGATTTGGAATTTCAGCTTTAGGCTCACGTTTGCCTTTGTTTATCGAAATTGGTCGGGCAGCAACAGCAATTCATTATTAACAGGTACTATGCGAATATTTATGAGAATTCTAAAGTGTTCTAGTCTGATTGTGGTAGCTACATATCAAATTGCCTGTCATAACTACTTTTAGATTTCAAATTGAACATCGATATTTATCGATTTTCGATATTCTCTATTGGTAAGCTGTAAGCTTGCCACACAGACAGTCGGGCAAGAAGTTCAGAAAGATTGCCAAAGATTAGATACATAGATAGACTGAATAGATAGGCAAACAAATAGAATGGAAGATAGAGACTCTGAGAGGTAAGAGTTAACTGACTGCCGAACACACACAGATAGACAGACATAACTAAAGTAATTCATATTTCAATCTGAAACGTCTTTTTTAAACTTCACATGAACAAAATTTCCTTTCAATTTCCTTTAAATCTCAAGCAGAGAAAGTATATATTTATATATATGTCCGCACAGTCTTGTATATATGCATATCAAGTGTATCTATTTGCATGCGCGTGCATGTGTTAACATATGGCAAATAATAATGCATTTACATGTACAACACGGCGTATGCGTTATAGTGTATATATAAAGTGTGTGTGTGTTTTTTTTTTTTCTATTTTGAAACATCTAGCAAAACGGGGTCATAAGAAAAACGCAAACGCGCACTTGAACACACACACACTCACACACACACGCACACGCACAGGTATTTAATGGAGTTTTGATAATGTCAACATATCTCAGCTGCGCCCCAAAGCAGGCAACGCTTTTTTTTCATCTTTCCTTTTTCGGTGTGAATGCTGAAAAGCGCAGACAAATATGCAACGTAATTGGATTTGACTGGATGTATGTGTGTGTGTGTGTGTGTGTGTGTGTGTTTGAGTATTACTGCATATAAGCGCTATGTCCACGCACTAAAGATATATTATCTTTAGGCAGCTGCAGCTTTCATAGTTCATTACTCTCAGCTCGCATAAATTTTGCGCAACAATTTTTAGATTTTTGCACTTTGCATAATTTTCATAATCTTAATTAATTGAAATTGAAAATTCAGCAATTTTCCTAAAGCATTTTCAAGTTGTTCGAAGCAATTTAAATAAAATTTCATGCGAAATTATGACCACAAAATTCTGAACAACAAAATAATAGCGCAGTGCTCAGGGTATCTGCTAGTTCATATTCGAAATCGATTCATTTATCACAAGAATATATTTATAATAATAAATATTGAATATGTCTACATATATATATATATATATATATATATATATATATACAATTCTGTATTCAGCAAAAACAAAATGAAATCTAAAAGTTCACTTTAAAATGATTTGAAAAAGTTGCAAATTGTGGCTTGCAGAGAGAGGCTTCCGCTCTAAGCTTTGAGCTTTACAACGAAGCGCTTGCATTTTATTGATTTGAATTCCAGGTCTGAGTTGATAAATATTTTATGCAAATATTTCTGGGTCAACTGTCAGGTGCTTCAGCTTAATCATTTCCATTCTCATAAACATTTCTTTTCTTTTTATTTATTTGTTTGTCAAATAAAAAAAGCTTTTCTTTTCTGGTTGACCATGAGCAGATATACTTGAAATGCTAGCAAATACTGTGCTCCACATAAAATGCATGTCGTAATCGAATTATAATACCATCTAGTCAAGGATATTCAAAAAAAAAAAAAAAAAGGCGACTGGTTGGCGGCCAAGGCAAGCAGCGCAGCTGTGTCTGCAACTGTCTCTCTCGCTCTTTATCTGTCTCTCTCTCTCTCTCTCTCTCTCTCTATGTATGCTGTGCTCGTGGCAGGTGGCAAACAACAACTCGTTGTGGAAATATGTATGCATATGCATTCAGGCGCGCAGTCTGGAATAGATTTTTATATTCGACTTTGTGGCATTTGCTGCATATCTTTGCACTCTCTTTCTCTATATCCCACGCTCTGTCTCTGTTTCTTTGCATTTTTCTCGCGTAGAGATTTTGAAGTGCATTACAAAAAAAATAAAAGCAAGTTGGGAAATATGCAGCCAAAGTTTGAATTCTTTTGGCGCGCTTATTGCATACAAAAAGCAAAAAGCAGCCAACGCAGGCAGAGGCCGTCTCGAACGTGATTCGCATCGGCAAGCCAAGCCAAGCCAAGCCGAGCCGGGTCCGGCGCTGTGGGTGTTGGGCTGGCTGTACGGGTGTCGAAACGTATCCAGCAATTTAATATTTGCACCGAAAGAGGCGAAACTCCAAATGACACCTGTGGGAGTGGCACGCCACGCCCACGCCCACACCTCACCTCTTAAACAAACCAAATGCTGAAAAGGGGCTTTCGCATAGCCAAGTCTCATTTGGTCTATTTGTTGCATTTATTCAATTTGCAGTGAGCCTTCCGCTGCATGTGTGTAGAGTTTGTTTGCCGAGTTGTTGTTGAAATTTATAGCCGGACGAGTTTTTAAAGTGTTGCGTAGACCTGAGCAGAGGCTGAAGAGAGTTTTTTTTTTTTTTTTTTTTGTCGATTTAAATCAAGTTTTTGATAGTGGTCAGAGAGTTGTAGTCAGGCATATTGTAGAAAGCTATGAAGAGTGCCACAACGTTGTGGAGAGCTGTGAGGGCTGTGGCGGGTTGTTGAAAGTTTAATTCTAGGTTGTGAAGAGGTAGAGGGAGCTGTGGAGAGCTATTGAAAACTGTGTATAGCTAAAGGGAGTTAGGTACAGTTATGGAGAGTTGTGGAGAGTTTTGAATGTTTGTAGATATTTACAGAAAATATAATTATAGGCTGTGGAGAGCTATAGTAAGCTGTGCACAGGCAAAGAGCGTTTTGTAGAGTTGTGGAGAGCTAAGTATAGCTAAGGGGAGTTAGGTAGAGTTGTGGAGAATTGTGGAGATTTGTGGATATTTATTGAAAATACAATTATAGCCTGTAGAGAGCTATAGTGAGCTGTAGACAGGTAAAGAGAGTTTTGTAGAGTTGTGGAGAGCTATGTATAGCTAAAGGGAGCTAGGTAGAGTTGTGGAGAGTTGTGAAGGATTGTGGAGAGTTGTGGAGGTTTGTAGATATTTACAAAAAATATAATTATAGGCTGTGGAGAAGGAGTTAGGTAGAGTTGTGGAGAGTTGTATGGAAAGTTAGATCTGCTGATAGTTCGATGGAAAGCAGCATTGCGCTCAATGATATATAGCACTGTGGAGAGTTGTGGAACGCTGTGGATACTTGTTAATACTTGTTGATTCTTAGTTATGTAGAGCTGTAATACGCTTGTGGAGAGTTGATGATAGTGAGAGGCAGAGCTGTGAACTGTTGTGGCGCGTTATGGAGACTTATTAGAGCAGAGCTTTAAAGACGTATACAAATAGCTAGACTAGATGACTTTCGAGTTCATTGGTAAGGTTTCAATATATCACATTTATAAATATCGTGCATAGACTAATGTTAAATGTAAGCATTTCTCTAGACACTATAATATAATCTAACTACCCCTAGCACTACTAGAGTGTTGAGAAGCCTTTATGATGCAAACTGTTTTTTTACGCGTATTCAATATGCTTTTTATAAAGGCTGCATTCGATTTATGTGCGAATAGTTTGTTTTGTTTACCAGCCGAGCGTATGGCTATATTAAATTCAGAATTCAAATATGTTGAGAAATACCAAAAGAGAACTAAACACAAAAAAGCAGCAACAACACGCAAATGTTTTATATGTAAAATGCAAGCGAAATTTGCCGAGAGTTTGTTTTGCAACAAAAAGCCACACAGAGAGTAAAAAATATAAGGGAATGGAATACTAAATGAAATATGTGTTTATTTATAGATAATTTGATATGAAATTGATTTGGGTATTTCGGGAAAGTGTATAAAACTAGTTGAATGCGAAAGTATTACAAACAAATATTTTGGAATGTGAATCACTGCGTAACAAGTTTATAAAGAGTTAAAGTTGAAATTGGGCAGAGACATAAGGACTTTTGGGTAAAGCAAACTTTAGCGAGAGCCCAACTAAATAAATTTTCAATAGTTTGGGGATTTACTATAATTTTACCATCCTCCCTTTCCGTCTAAAGTTGAAAATTGTTAAAGTTAATGGAAAGGCTTGATTGGATTTGTACATTAGGTTTACCAACTACATTTTAAGCAAGTCTTTAGCATAATACGATTTTTCTTTAGATCCAACCGATTGAGGTTTTGTTTAGTAAACTGTTGAGTGCTAGAGGAAGGGCTTTCGCTCTAGGCAAGTTCGCTCTGCTTTCTCAGCGCTTGAACAAATTAAAACTCAGCAAGGTGACAACATGAAGGCTTCAAGCACAGCATGAGGACTCTTTACTGCTTTGAACTTGAGCACTTTGAAGAGAGCACAAGCATATCTGAAGCCGAGGACAAAGTCGATAGCCAAAGCATTATCTTATCTCCACTCGAGCTGGATTCGAATCGACATGATTCAGACTTGGACTTCGACTTGGATATGGGAATGAATGAATGCAAAGCACAAAGCACAAATCACAGATTACAATTTCGCTTGGATACCGCACTCAAATATATACACAAAGAGTGTACCGAAGCGAGATGGAGAGAGAGAGAGAGAGAGAGAGCGCCACTGAGGCAGGTGGATGGTTGCAGGGCAGTGGCATAACTCACTGGAATACATGAATAGTTGCATATGAAAAATCACCGAGCAGAAAACTCTATCTGTGTGCATACATATATGCAAGCGAATGACCACTGTCCAAGCAGCGAGCTACACTGAGAGATACAGAGGGGGAATTAAGCGTGCAATATGGTGAGATATGAAAGTAAAATTCTCATTGCTTAAAGAACTTAAAGGCCTATTAATACTTTTGTTTTGTATAACAATCTAGCTAGATTTCCTTTGAGCCCAAAATCCTCTCAGCGCATCCTAAGCATCTCAAAATAGTTTATCTCTTCAAGATACCTTTAGAATTTTGGTACTGTTCCATCATGGTTACAAAATTTCATCTCTTATTTGCTCATCTGAGTTTTATGTAGCTAACTTTATCTTGATTTCATAATTCCATTCCAATATTATTTCACACTTTAAGTCTAGTCTACAGTTCAAGACTAGCTATGAATCCTGTTGGGTTAGGCCCAAACCAATCCCAATGAACTCAGCTACTATAAGAGTTGGAGCTCTACATTTTATATTAGTCTTTCAGTTATAGCTTCAATTTCTAAGTAAGAGCAGAAAACTTTCTTATGACACATCTAGTTTTATTTAATGTGAAACAATTTCTTCAAGTGTATTCTAGAACTACTTCCATTATATCTAAAATTAATATATATATATATATTTGATTGTAATTGAGAATACAATTTTTGTATGTTGTAATTTATACAAATTTTCTGCAGTGTATTTTATATATCCTCTATATCTATAGAGGAAAGTCTAACTGAATGTGTGTATATATTGGAGTTGGCAATGGCGTTGACCACAAAAGCATAAATGCACTTGTAAATCTCTATAAGTGTGTGTGTGTGTGTGTGTGTGTATGTGTGCACATGAATGCCAAGTGCTGCAGCCACGCCCCCTGGCCGCCCATTGTTGCCGGTGTAAAGTGTGTGCACTGATAAGCAGGCAACACCCGAAAAAATGTCTGTGTGTGTGTGTGTGTGTGGAAATCGGGATAGGAATTGGGCTAGCAACAGAGATAAGGTTGCAGCCGCTAAAGAAGAGACACACACAGCGAGAGAGAGAGAGCGAGAGGGAGAGTGAGAGGGGAGAGTGGATGAGAGTATGAGTGGGGCAGAGGGGAACGTGGAGGTTAGGCAAGAGGCTTCGACATAAATAGAATGCTAAACAGCACGCGCAAATGTGTCCTGCAGGAGCTGTTTTTCGATGGGGGCGAGGGGGAGAGGGAGCTGGCTGTTTCTGGGCAATTGCAATATGTGGGCGTGGCAGCGTGGTTTTGCATGTGCATTGCCAACTCTGACTTTGGCCACGTCTGCGTTTCGCTTTCACATTGGGCAAAACAGCGGAGCGAGGCGTGGCAACTGCGAACAGAGGCGTGAGACGGCTGGGAGGCGTGGCGCGAGGGGTGGCGTGGGAGCTGGTGTGTGTGTGTGTGTGGGAGGGAGGGGGATGAGTGTCCAGCGTTGGCGACTCGGCGTGTCGGACAATGGCGCATAAATCATGCATAAAACTGAAAATGGAATATGAAAGCAACATGGCGTGCCTCTGTGTGTGTGTGTGTGAGTGTGTGTGAGTGTGCATTGGTGTGTGTGCGGCTAGTGAGTGGAACGCAGCGCAACACGCAACAAAGGAAACAAGTCTCGTTTGTATTGAAAATTTTGATTGCAAGTTGCGTTACGGATAAGACTCTAACACATCTGTGTATATGTGTGAGTGTGTGTGTGTGTGTGTGTGTGTGTTCGTGTGTGCGCCACTTGCCCCACAGGTATCGTTAAGCATTGCAAAGTGCATATCCATTCAAATATTTGGCAATCCATTCACTGATCGGATGAGTTTTTAATAAAGTTTCACGCGTTGCAATTCGCAAACAGTTTAAGCAAAGTGCTTAATGGACTGAAGAGAGGCGCGAAGAGCAACAGCTGAGCAGCACTGAACTGAACTGAAATGGAAACTGGAGAAGTAGCTTATATATCTGCTTTAAATCTAAGCGATAGCTTGACATTCTAGCTCTGGAAGCTCATTTTCAGCTCAAAGCATTGCATAACTATTAACCGAAATCAGCAGACAGCTTTAAGCAAATGGTGTATTAAGCTTAATTAAGCTTTAAACTTATACTTATACTTATACAACAAAGTATTTGATCGTTTTTAAAGTACATTAACGCATAGCTTCTATATCTCTATATAGCATAACTATAGCAATCTTAATGCTAGAAAATACCTGAAAGCGAAAAACTTGTATAAAAGCTAATAGTATATAACACTATGTTCCGATTATCTTTAAAAGCTTTAAGCTCATGTGGTAAGCCATTTAAGGAGTACTTAAATTCAAATACAATTAAAAGCTCTAAGTCTAACTCTTCAATGCAAAAGCATTAAAGCTTTGAGTTTAAGCCAAAGCTCTCATCAGCATCAGCATTGTTATATCTTATATAATCTGAGTGGCACATTTAAGAGTTTACCTCATGCAGCTCTTCATCAACTGTCACTCGCAGTTTTTTCGATTAAAAACACACAAAGTAAACGCTTAACTCGACTTGGAGTCAAAGTGCTTTAATTAGCTGATTTGAAGTTGTTTTCTTCTGCTATTCTGCTTCTTCTTCTGTTCTTCATTCTTGGCTCAAACTGCAATGCCAGTCAGTCAGTCACTCAGTTAGTCAGTCAGTCAGTCGTCTGACCCCGGCAAGTGGGTAGCAATCAGAAAATGCTTTGGGGCAATGCGGTCGCTTTATTTGGCTGCGGCTCAGCAATTCAGTTCAGTTTGCTGAACTGGTTCAGCTGAGCTGAGCTGAGCTGGCTCGACTGCTCACCTGGTGGCCGGGTCGACAGGTCCCGCGGCGAATTATCGCCAATCACTTGAGCTATAAATGAACCAAAAGTCGTTATGCTACGACAATAAGAACAAGAGCAAGGACGCGACGCAGGACGTTAGACGACGAGTTGACTTCAGAGACGAATCCACTTAACTGCTGCACTTAAAGAAAATTATGTTAGCCAAGAATTTTACCTATACAAAAATTCCAAGCAGATGTGCTAAAGCTAATATTCTTATACTATATAATAAAATCTTCTGATCTTATACTCTTTTACTATTATCCTCTTTCACTCTTTTATCATTATTATCTTATACTCTCATGCTCTCTCTCTTATACTTTTTACCATTACAATCTTATACTTTTATACGCTTCTATTCTTATTATCTTATAATTTTATGCTGTTGCATTATACTCTTATACTTATATAATCTAATACACTTTTGCTCTTATACACGTCTACTTTTATAATCTTGCATTCTTATACTCTTATCATCTTATCCTCTTACACTCTTATAGTCTTATACTCTAATACTCGTATACTCTAATACACTTCAATTCTTATACACGTCTACTCTTATACTGTTATAATTTTATACTTTTACTCCCTTGTACTCTTATACTCTACTACTCGTATACTCTACACTTCTACTGTTATACACGTCTACTCTTAAACTCTTATATTCTTATACTCTCATACTCTTTACTCTTATAATCCTATACTCTTATACTCATATAAATATTATCTGCAGTATTCTTGCATCGCTCAGTGTAAGAATACGAGCTGCCACGTCCTCTCTTACGCACTAAACGTCTCCGCCTACACTTGCAAAACTGTCCTTGACAAAGTAGCAAAGCAAAAATTGTTCGCAGCGCACTTTTCGGCGCTCATCGCTCGCCGATTGCAGCAGCCGCAGCAGCAACAAAAATAATGCTGGGTCATAAGTTGAGCGCTGCAGGCAAGATGTCTATATAGAAACCGTCCCACCAAAAAAAAAAAGAAACAGAAAATATAGACATATATATATATATATCTATGTATATGCATATGTATGCCTGTATAAAGGACAGACGTCGAGGCGAACGCATTTATTCATTTAACCTTTTACTGCGAAGCGAACGGCGGGATCAAACCAATAAACTTTTGTTGTTTGCTGCTGGCTTGAAAGAGCGAAAGGGGCAACGGGACAACGTGGCAACGGGATATTAAGTAGAAAAGAGGGCGTGCCAAAGGCGCGAGGGTATGGGCATGGGCATGGGCATGGGTAAGAGGTAGGTGGGGAGGGATAGGTCGCACTAAACGATGGCACGTAGCTGCGTCAAGTAAATGGGAAAAGTTCCAGTCAAATTCTGATGAAATGAAATTAGTTTTCGCTTGAGTGTAACTTCCGTTTGTCGAATGACTGGACAGAATAAAAAACACAATTCTCTGTGAGGACCACTGTGTATGTGTGTACGAGTGTGTGTGTGTGTGTGTGTGTGCAGGTTAATCTACGGGCGGGCATAACACACGCCGCATATGAATGACGGCCAAGTGACATCAATTCGCCTTCAAAATCGTTATCCTGAAAGCTAACTGTCTCCCTCTCTCCCACTCGCTCGCTCGCTCGCTCTGGCTCGTTGTGAGCGACAGCAATGAAACCACAAGAAATCGCTTATAAATGACATACTTTTACCACCCGCCAACGTAACAACAACAATGGCAACAACGACTATTACGACTTCATGTTGTTGTTGGCCACAATGTTGGGCTGAAAGTTTCAAGTGCAGCGTCACGGCACAGTGGAGCAAAAACACACAAACAGTAAGCTCAAAATCAATGAGCGAAGGGAAACCTTTCGATAGTTGAAGTTGAAGCTCAAGAGCTAAAGATAGACGACAATTTCATACAGAGAATTACCTATGAGAGAGTACCTAATGCGGGCTGATTGACTGACTGATTGATTCATTGGCTAATTGACTCAAGACTGATGGGTCTAATGACTGATGATAGTCTAATTGAATGATAGACTGATGGACTTGCTGAAAGGTTCATTTACAGACTATCAGACTGACTGACTGATGGATCATCATCAGACCAATGGATTGATGGACTGACAGAAAAACTAATGATTGATGAACTAACTGACTGATAGACCAGAGTGATTGATACGCTGTTTTAAATTATACTAATTCAGTGATTGATTGACTGATTGACTGACAGATTGTGAGCAGACGGATGAATTGATTGATTGACAGAATAGTTACAAATCATACTGATTGACTGACTAACTAATTTAATTTACTGACTGATGAATCAGAGTGACGGAGTGATTGAGTAACTGATTGCCTGACTGACTGACTAATTGCTTAACTGGTAGACTCATTGATTGACTGATGCTCTGATTGAAAAATTGAACTAATTGACCGAATGATTGAACAAGAACTGACCGATAAGGCCATTGACTGAGTGTCTGATTGCGTGTCTGATTGAGTGCTTGAACAACTCGCTTACTGACACAATGAATTGTCTATATATTTGACTGAAAAATCAACTCTTTTATATATGTTTTGGGCCCACTGTGCGCTATACGCTTTATGAAGTGGACCGCATTGATGACTCGGCATACACAAACATAAAGACATGTACACACACACACACACACACACACACACACACGTACACAGAGAGTGTTACAGAAAAGTTTGAGTATCAATCAACGACAGTCAATCAATCAATCAATCAAATGCACCAAACAATGATGCCAAACAACGAAGTCGATCGCGATGTTGGAAATGGGATGTGGAAGAGATGAAGTTTCCAATGAAATTTTCCACTACTTTCCACTTTGCCAAATGCCACTCAAAATGTTGTTTCTCGTTATTGCTGTTGTTGTTGCTGTTGATGTTAGGATTCGGCTTGTTGTTGCTACCTGTGACACCTTTAATTTGATGAAGGATTTTCCTGGTAGTTGGGGCTGCTTTCTAATTTAGTCGACGCAGCATTTTCTGTTGCAAAAGCAAACGAACATTTTTGATATTTATAACTTTTCTAATTGCCACTCTCCGGAAGGGAGTGAGCAAGAGAGAGAGAGAGAGTGTGAGAGAGAGAGATGAAAAGAGGGAGAGCCACATATATGATATGAGGCATTTGGCCATTGCCCTGACAACGTTTGCGGTTTCATTGCCTTGACAACTGTTTCAGCTTCAACTTCAGCTTCAGTTGCAGCTGGTACTTCTGCTCCTGCTTCTTCAACTTCTGCTTCTTCTTCTTTAGTTCCGGAAAAATGAAAACGATTTTGCCAAGCGAAAGTTGACGTTGCATTCGAAATTATTTACAACTAGCTGCTACCAGGGTAACTACTCAAGAAGAAGAAGAAGAAGCAGCGAAACCAACAACAAAGCAAATTTCAAGCTGAGAAACAGTTGCAATAGACGACCCGCTCAACCCCAAAACGCCACGCCCAGAAACCCCGTGACGCCCACTTTATTAGAATCCTCCCGCGCCGCCTACCCTTCGCGCTCGATTCCAGTGAAATGCACTTCAATGCTTAAATGACAATCAAGTTGGATTTTTTTCTCAGCAGTTTTTGAGGTTGCACGAAAAATCATTTGAGATGCAACAACAACACATTTAGAACGACTAGCTAATACCCTATACTACAAATGATGAGTAATTGGTGTTCCTTAAGGAACTATAGGTAGATGACGTTGAATTTGTTAACTGACTTGTTTTAGTACATGTTCTAAAAAGTTTCCTTTCTTCTTTAGTCTTTAGTCTTTAGTCTTTAGTTTTGAGTCTTTAGTCTTTAGTCTTTAGTCCCAGTATTAGCTATATTTTACGAGGTATATCTAAACTTGGGCTACAACATCATAAAAGCGAGCAACTTTTTAGTGCAACGACAAATGCAAAATGCATAACAACAACAGCAATTGGACTCGCGCAAAAAGTAGCTGAAAAAATGTGTAAATGAAGAAGGAGAAGTGAAGCAGAAGAAGAAGAAGAAACAGCAGCAGCAGCAGCAGCAGCAGCAGCAGCAGCAGACGCCAAAGCAAAAGCAAAAGCAAAAGCATAACAACCAAAGCAAATTGGTGCAGACTTGAAAAAATGCTTAACTAGCTGTACAGCATGAACTACAAATATAGTATATATGTATATATGTGTGTATATATCTGAATATAAAATATATAGCTAAATTGTGCCGAGTGCAAAGTTCAGTGCAAATTGAAATAAGTCAGTTGGAATACAAGGTATAAGCCATGGGGCGCTCTGCGCTAACAACATTTAATATGGAAAAGAAGCATGCGTAAAGGGTAAACAAGGGTTTAAGAGATCATCAACTGCACATACTATATACCTTTATGTATATTTGGTTTCTTTTAGCTCAAAGATTAGATTATGTATGAAGAAAGAAGAAGAAAGAAAGATTATGTATGAAGAAAATATGTTTTAATATTCTGTATTATTATATTCCATTTCCTTTTAGATCTTCCTTTTATATGTAGTGGGAATAAACTAAATGTTTATAATCTTTTCTTCTTAATTTAATCATACAAAATAGTTTTGATTAGATCGAAGATTATGTTCTTAACGAAGCCCTGGATAAATCATATTTTAGATCTTATAGGCAGACCTTTGTGGTTTCTTAAAAATAAAACATCTCATCTCTAATATCAGGCAATGTTTTAGATCATGTATGAAAAACTCTTTCGCGTCTTCAAAAATTTAGAACAAACTATATTTATTGCTTGTTTTCATATATCTATAATAAAATCTGTGCATAAATACAATGAATCGCATTCAGATTATAACCTTATATAAGAAGAAGTATATATGTATGTATAACTCTTTAGTTTTTCCTCTTTTTTTTCAAAAAATCTTTAATAACTTTGAAATATATCTTTGTCAGGGTATTCAATTGCTCGTCATGCTAAATGACATAATTTGTGGCTGTCAAGAAAACTCAGGCAGCTAAATAAGTATACCCAATAGACTAAACAGGAGGATACGGGTTGCTTGGGTGAGTGTTCAGCTACCCGATTTTAATCATGACACCTGTCCAGCTGTCCAGCTGGTCGACTGGTCGACTGGTCGCTGGGCCAGTGACACGCGACGCCGGGCGGCATAATTAAAAGTTAAGTACCTAACCGGGAGAGATACATATACGGCGAGCCAAAGCGAAGGCAGTGAACGAGCGAAAGAGAGAGAGAGAGAGAGAGGGAGAGACAGAGGGTAGTAGTCGTAGCTGTCACTAAAGCGTTTCTCCCTAGACGCAGCCCGGCTCACAGACAAAGCCAAAGGCATGTGACGCAGTGTGAGTTGGGCGTACTAAAAATGGTAACAGCTCGTCTACGTTGGAATAACATGCTGCACTTTTTAATGGCCAGCTGCAATAAGGCAGACACAAGGGGGTTGGTGGCCAACGGGAGAGCGAGAGCAACACTAGCCCGGCTAAAATGCTTGCCTGTTAAATTTTTCACAAAAGAACTTAACGCAAATACGCTTTAATGAGTTGTCATTGGCGCACGTTGCAGTTGCGCAAATACCCTATACACGTGGGGTATGCACAACGGCTGAAAGAGTGGAAAGTGAGAAAGAGATAAAGAATGTTTAAGTGTAGACTCGAAGTGCTTGAGTGAGCTCAAACGAGCCAGTTCGACCTATGAATGAAAGCTAAGAGTGTGCCAAAGTGAATATCAGTAATATCAAGCCGACTTTCGATAAGATCTATAGGAGAATCATATAGATATATTAGATAATGAAAAGAGCAAGAACTGCATTTAAGCGTATTTCAAGTTCATCTACGAGATGCTGAGCCACACTAAAGTGGTGCCTAATTTAATCTTAAGTCTCTGAGACAATTTTTTAAGTGCGTCAAGTGTCGTTGCAGACTGTCGATTGCTGCGTCGATAAACATATCTATATATATATATATATACATAAACTCATACTTCTGTCTATGTATATTTGAGGGGCTAGCAGGTTAGCAGCGCTGTCAGAGTGCTTGAATGAGTTTGTTGAGGTCGTAACTGCATTAAATGTTAAACTACTTATGAACGTCGGAAGGAAAGGACGAGTCAGAGGCGAAGGCGGAGGCGGAGACAGACGTCAATGTAGAGTGAAGCGAAGTGGGGTGGAGTACATTAATGTGGAATTTCTGCAACTTGTTGCAGCTTATTAAGTCTCTCACAGCCAAGTCCTACATTTAACTAGTTGAATGGTGTGAAGAGTTGCACTCAATGCAATTTCATTTCCGTTTCTATAATCTACAACTAATAAAGCGTACTACGATAAAGCGTAGGATTTTCTAGAAAATTTAAAGAAGCCAGGAAAATTCAAAGTTCAATGAAGGAAAGGATAGGATGAAGGATAGAAGATGAACGATTAAAGATGGGCATAGGAAGATAGAAGATATAATATGGAAGACAGTTTATACGTAATTAGGTCATGATTAAGAAATGCTAGCTTGCTATATCAACATAACTTTCGTATCAATCGACTCTCGATTTGTTTGTGTTCAGTTCTGTCAATCAATTTCAGTTGAAAAGATAAATAGAAAAAAAAAAATACAAAAAAATTTCCAACATTTTCAGTTTGTGGGATTTGTGAGTTTTTTTTCGAGCTCCGCTGACTGAGTAGCCCTTTGCCGGGCAGTGCTGAAACGGAGCACCCAGTGAATGTTCGCACTGCTCAATATATATTTCTAAATATTTTGTAGTGCTGTCTTTAGCAGCCCTTGAGCGGGAGATGGCATTCGTGGCAACCAATGATCAGCATGGCAATGAGGTAATGCGCGTGGTGCTCTCGACGGAGCCGGGCAACCGAACTGTGGCCTCCTGCCAGAATGTAAGAATCAACTGCAGTAACTTTGGAAACCGTTCGGAGACACAGTAAGCGATCTGAATCTGATATATGCATAGTGCATAGTGCTGCAATAGATATCCTACTACAGTGCAGGGCGTTACGATCATCGACATCGCTTTCATTATTTTGCGGATGCTGCGCCTCGTCTGCGTAGGACGGATCTTTATGTGCTGCATGGGCAGATAGGTCATGGGGATGGAGAGAAAGAGCCGGCATTGGGCGAGCGGGAGCAGTTAGAGCTGAAGAAGCAGCAGAAGCTGGAGAGGGAGAAGAAAAAGTCAAAGAAGGAAAAAAAGCAAGAGGAAAGCGAACAGCTGAAGGCACAGACAGAGAAACTAGAGAAGCGACCAAATGAGACATTGAAACTGCTGAAGAAGACGGCAATGGATAAGCAGCCCTTAGAGATGGAGAAGTCACAGCAGGAGTCGCTGCAGGCAGAATTGAAGGACAAGTCGTTGCATGTGAAACAGAAGGAGAAGGAGAAGTCAAAGCAGGAGATTTTCCAGAGGGATCAGAAAGAGAAGCCACAGCAGCAGGCAAAGCATCGCTATAGTAAATACTTGGAATGGTCGTACGAAGAGATTTCGCAGTCTCAGAAAGAGTCACAGCTAAAACAGATCACACAGCCGAAGAAAGTGCAGTCGGAGAGATCAAAGAGTAAAATAAAACCTCAAGTAGCAAAGTGCCTGACGGAGAGACTACAGCCCGAGAGCTTGCATCTGGAAGGCTTAAAAGAGGAGAAAGTTCAGCTGCTGCGCTTAAAGACAGAGAACTCACAGCCAGAGAAAAGTCACCAAGAAGACCTGCAGCCAAAGCGTGAGAAGCGTACCCAAGGCAGGCGTAAGCTACAGCTGCAAGTGACTCCGCAGATGCAGGTCTTACACTCGGCCAGTCCGCAAACCCTAAAGAATAACTCACAGACAGAGATGAGCGCACAGCCAGATAAGGGAGCGGAGCAGAAGGATAAACCGCTGAAAGCCTTACCACGGGATCAAAACAGATCGTCTCAGGCCTCACCTCATCAGAGCCATGCAAGTCTATCTATTGGTGAGCTAATACAGTGGAACAGCGCAGAGGTCATTGCACATAGCACACTGCTCTCCATGCAGAACAAGCTGGGGAAGCGTGGCAGCAGCGAAACTTCTTCGGCCGGCTCACCCTTCTACGCCTGGCTGGCGGCCAAAAAGTAAGCTAGACATAGATTAATGAATGCCCAGCCCTATGACTCATTTCCTTCTCTTAATGCACAGGGAGAAGCAGAATCAGCTGAAAGAAGAACGTCGCCTGTCATCGGAGTTGGAAGAGCAGCGTGCCAAGGAGCGCTCGCGTCTCGCTCAGCTGAATTATGAGCGCTGGATCAAGGAAAAGACGTCTCAACTGCGCCGCGCTAAGTCGGATATGAGCTCCAGCTCTCGGGTGACGAGCAATTCGCGACAATCGCTGCCAGCCGAGGAGGCACAACGTCGCCTCCTTGAGTGGGAGCGCGAGAAACTGTCCGAGCTCAGGGAGCAGCGGCTGAAGCATGCAGCTAGCTTGGAACGACAAAATCTGATCGATTCGGCGCGCCGTGAATTGAGCGCCGAGGCTTGGGAGCAATGGGTTCATGCCTCACGTAACAAGCCCAAGCCCGTGCCCATGGGCAAGGGCCTAGACTCGCTGCGTGGCACGATTGCGCCGCTCTTCAAGAATCCCAACGAGTGGAAGTCGGTGCATGGGCCCATTGGCAAGAAGCAGCAGGGTCAGCCGCCGCAGCCGCGTCCGAAGCGCCAGGGACCTGACTACGAGCGCCTGGAACGTCTGGCACAGCCGCGTCGTGCGGTCTGCAGGCCGAGTCTGGATGTGAAGGCTGAGCCCTTGCAGCTGGATGAGAATAATCAACTGACAAAACTAAACAATTCATTGGACAGCTGCATGACCCGTCCGCAGAGTACTCCCCTTATCTGGAGCAAGGACAATGCGCAGCGTGTGCGCGAGATGAAGAAGAAGCTACAGCTGAGCGATTGTCAAGCTGAAAAGGAGCTGCACGGCGATCAGCTGGATCAGCTGCGCAAGCAGCAGGATCAGCAAAACAGCAAGGATCTGCCGGACAAGTTTCAGGTGAAGCGCGAAAAGTTGCGTCTCAGACTCAAGAACTGGCTCGAGGACGGCAAAGCGCTGCCCCAGCGCAGTCGCAACAGCAGCTGCCTGGATCTGAAGGACGAGCTGAAGCGTGAAATGAAGCAGGAGATCAAGGAACAGCAGCGACGCGCCGTCTTTGTGGAGGAGGAGGCCGAAATGCAGCGTCGTCGAGCCGTGCTCAACGAATCGCGTGCTCTGCGCTCCAACGATCATCTGCAACCGGTGGCCAGGAAGCCGACTACTCCGCTGCAGCGCGCGCGCAGCATCGAGCCCAAACATATTCTCAAGACCAAAGACTTGAAGGACACGCCAAAAGTGAGGCCTTGGCGTTAGTTTTATTTAGTTTAGCTTTGATTAGGTCGCCCATGAGATTCGCTTTCCTCCCAGTCTCCTCCTCACTCACTCACGTTTATCCCCTATTATATGTAATCATTTTATTTTTTCATGTATTAGTATATTTTTTATTCGGATCTCAATAGGCTTTATTCGTTTTATTTCTGTCTTTTTGTTGGTATTTACTTTTTGTGGGCTAGCCGAGATTGAAGTAAAGATTCCAAGCTTGGCTTATCTAATTCCTTTGCAAGAAGTCGGAACTAGGCTAACAAGATTACAGATTTCAGATATAGCTTGAAATCACTTCAAGCTAATTCAGTTAGACTCTGTCCGACATAGACCCACCCATTGAGCAGATAATATTCTACCAGAAGCAAACAGTAAATAGAGCCTAATGTAGTTAAACATCCGATTGTAAGTGCATCGCTTTAGATGCTCTATTGCTCTAATCGCACGACAATTCAGATGTAGAGCAGGAGCTCGGAATAATTACAAGCATTTTGAGGCGATTACCTCAACTTGGCTCAAAGACAAAGACATCGACATCGACATCGGCATCGACATCGAGAATCGGAATGATGTCAGTGGGCTGGTGCGTGGAGGCGTGGTGAGCGAGGTGGGAATGCAAATCGATACAGCTTAGGCTCTATGCGAGCACTTGGCTCATTTGCATTACTGGGGCTTCTGAGCCGGCTGGGATGGCTGGGATGGCTGGGCTCGTTGGTTTGTTGCAGAGACTCGGTCGGCCAGTCGACAAAATGGAACGTTGGCGCAACAAAGTGGCCGTGGTTAGCGGCGCCAGCGCTGGCATTGGGGCTGCCTGTGCGCGCGCCTTGGTCGGTGCCGGTCTGGTGGTCGTTGGCCTGGCCCGACGCCAGGAGCGCATTGAGGAATTGCGCGCAAAGCTGCCGCCAGCCGAGCAGCGGCGCCTACATGCTCGCCGCTGCGACATAACGCGCGAGTCCGAGGTGCTAGACGCGTTTGCCTGGACACAGCGAGAGCTGGGCGGCGTTCATGTGCTGGTCAATAATGCGGGCATCATTGCGACCACGGAGCTTAGCGGAGAGAATAACACTCAGGCGATACGGGACACCATTGAAACGAATCTAATGGGCAGCGTCTATTGCATACGCGAGGCATTTCAAGCAATGCGACGACGGGAGCAGCAGCAGCAGCAGCAGCAGCAGCAGCAGCAGCAGGAGGAGGGGCACGTGATCATTGTGAATAGCGTTGCGGGGCAGCAGGTGCCAAATCTGGGACCTCAATTACCATCGCTAAACATTTATCCGGCTAGCAAGTTTGCGCTGCGTGCCATGCAGGAAATCTATCGCCAGGAGTTTCAGCGCCATCAAACGCACGTCCGAGTCTCGGTGAGTATGGAAAGGGAGTTAAGACTTTGTAATGCCCAAACACCTGTCTAGAGTTTAAAGAGTGAACTTAACGAAATGATGTTTGATTTTCAACTAAAATACGAATATTGCAATTGTAAATCTTAGCTTAAGGCGTATTAGGCACGTCAATATTTATTGTTCCATGTCACTTCTAATACAATCAACCGTCCTTCCTTTCGTTCCATCTTCCCCTCAACCTACCAAACGCAGCGCCACTCGAGCATCAATCCGTCTTCTAACTATCCCTTAGATATGATCTAATTTTCGTAAGCCTCTTCATCAGGGACCGTAACAGTTATAATTTTTAAAATAAAAATTAAGAAATAATAATTATTTTTAGCGTTATTAAAATGAAATTATTTTTAATTATTATTATTGATTTTTATGATAAAAATCTGTTATTTGCGGTCCCTGCTCTTCATCCGTTTTTTCATTCGACCTGCCTTTCGATGTTCCTTTCAGCCCTCCAACCGCCCGACCTTGTTCATGGATTGTCGTCCAGATTTCCCTGCGATCTACCAAGATCCAAGCTTCCACTCCAGCTTCCATCTTTTCTACGATATCTCTGATATCTCTATGAAAGCATTAAGTTTCTTTGACGACTTACCAATCAATAATCTACTAAATTACTAAATTACACGGTCATATATTTAATTACTCTTACAGTTACTCCAGGGTTCCATTTGATATATTATTATTATTATTATTAATATATATTCGATTTCAGACCATAAGTCCCGGCATTGTCGACACTGACATCTTGCCCGAGCAGATACAGGGGGTCATCAAACCGCATATGCCGATGCTACGCTCTGAGGATGTGGCCGACGCCATACTGTGGACCATTTCAACTCCATCCAATGTGCAGGTGAATCTGATACTGAATACTGAATGTTTCATCTCTGAGCATTGACTTACGTTTTCTTTCGACAGGTACAAAACATAACCATCAAGCCGCAGGGTGAAAAGTTTTAATTACCATTTGAATATTAAAGACAGACTTATGGTCTAGATAAACTACAACATGCTGTTGTTTAAGGGATTGACTGGGACGAACATCAGTAATGTTCTCTCGATACTTATTAGGGCTAGGCAAGGGTTCGCAAGAGGCGCTTAGTCTCAGCTCATGCTTTCAATCGTCAATCAAACTATTGCACCTGCAAGTGTTGCCAATTAATCTCGTACGCAGGCCAGCTTCCGTTTCCCTGGACTAATCTAACCTAAATGCCGCTGCAGCTGAAGAAAGGCTGTGGCCCCGTGGCAAGGCCCCGAGGAGTCGAAACTTGATTGAAGCACATTGTACGCTGCCAGCTGCTTCGAACCAGAAGAAGATCAACAATTTCCACATCGATCAGGCCATCAGAGCTCCAATTGTTAAAACACAAAAATAAAACACGGCAACGAGAAGAAGGGGAACAAGAATATGCCGAAATGCTAGGGAAAAGCAAAATCCCATAAGGAGCAGAGAAATTTGCATTTTCTGTTTTACAAATGACGCAGGTGC
Organism: Drosophila koepferae; assembly: GCA_030914345.1. Taxonomy (NCBI): domain Eukaryota; kingdom Metazoa; phylum Arthropoda; class Insecta; order Diptera; family Drosophilidae; genus Drosophila; species Drosophila koepferae. The sequence continues at coordinate 697,586 of JAUESR010000209.1, forward strand.
TGCGGCTAAGGCTCGATGCACGATGTGGAGCATCGGACAAGCAGCTCAATGGATTGCCAAACAACGAGCCAAAACACAAAGTGAGGGCATAACGAGGCCCCGGCAAGAGGGGTCACTGCACAGAACATTGCGAGCAGCTCAATTTTTGGCTAAAATGTGGGCTCGACCCTTACTTTTAGCCAGCACTCAAATCAACAGCAGCAGCAGCAGCAGCAGCAGCAGCAGGAGCAGCTGCGATTCCTACAGACAACTGTATTTCTCTCTCTCTCTCTCTCTCTTTGTCACACACTAGTGCGTTATGCGTTATGTGTGTGAGTGGTCGAGTGCTGGCCATACCTGTTACCTGACCTGACCGAAAACAAAAGAGAAAAAAAAAAAACTCGACCAATGTCTCACAATGAAAATGGATTAAAAGGATAAGTGGGAGGCAGAGCATGTGGACGTTCTCTTGTGGTTCAACTTTATAGAGCTCTCTCGGGTCTATCGCCTGCATGTGCATTGTCTGCGCTGTAGTCCGGCCAGCAGACAATTGACCTTCGGCTGCAACAAAGTCAGCAGGCTACATAGAGCGCTGGAGCCCAAAATTCCCTCTCGATTGTTAGCCTAATTGAATTAACCAAAACAAAAACTTTAAAAACTTCGATCTCAATTACTGTCACTGCACTAGGCCCAGCCAAATGCAGATTTTGAACCATCTCAGGCACTTCTGGCTTTGTAATTAACTTATTGAAAAATACAGCCAGAGTCAGTGTTTGAGCTTTAAAGCTGCATTGCAGGAACTCGCATGCAAGTACATTCAAGCAAACTTGAATATATTCAAGCCCAAAGCTCAACCAGCGCTGAAAAAGCTCTCAAAGCGCATGAGAGTGTGTAGCTGAAAAACTCTTTTTGTATTGATCAGCAAAGCTCTCGTAAAGCAGAAAATCTTATAAAAATGCAGCTCTAAAAGTATATTAAAGCTTTTAGCATGAAACTTTTGGATTGAGCGCAAGCAGCAAACTCTTACACTAAAATCGTTACTTAAAGTCAGCTAATGACAAAGCTTTCTTGCTATTTTCAATATATATATCATATGCAGAGTCTAGCTGCGCTTAGTTTTTCCCTCACTTCCTGCTGATTTTAACATGCTTCAACCTGAATGTAACTTTGAGAAGCTTTAAGCTTTTAGTTGAAATTAAACGCTTGTGTTTTATTCAAGAAATACATTTTATTGTCTCAGTCTTGTGTGTTGCCCAAAGCTGACTGGCTTTTACTCTATTGAGTGATGGCAAGCTTTGCAATTTAGCTATAGCTAAACTTCATATCGATTGCAGGCTTTTGGATGAAGTCAAAGTTTTTGCTAATCATTTGAGAAAGCTTTCTCAGCCTTTCTAGTTAGCTTTCAGCTTGCTTAGTCTCAGCTTGATCAATGTCTAATCCAATCAGCTTTAAGCTATTATCAGAGCTTTTTTTTTCTCTGCTCACCACAAGCGCCGACGTTGCTGCGACGCGCTGAGGTTGTCGAGACGCCGATGCAGCGAGCGCTGCGCCACCGACATTGGCACATGGAGATAGAGCGAACCGACTTGAGTGAGTTGCTTGCGCTGCCGCATCGCAGCAGCAGCGGTAACAGTAGCAGCAGCCGACGACGTTGTCGATCTGCCTCGCCTCAGCTGCCGCTGCTGCTGTTGCCGCTGCTGCTGTTGCCGCTGCTGCTGCTGCTGGCGCATCCGCTGCATTAGCTGTTGCTGTGGTAGCTCCCTGATTGCCAGTCGCGTGATCCAGCGCTGCCAGGCGAGATGGCTGAGCTGCTCGCGCAGCTGCTTGTGAACGCGCTCCTCCTGCTGCACATTGATTTGCTGCTCGCGTCGCAGCAGCGCCTCCTGCTGCTTGCGCGTCTCCCACTCCAGCAGCGACTGCTGCGTTTTCTTCTGCCGCCGCAGCGCCTCCATGTCTGCTGTCAGCGATTCATTGAAATGAGATTCGCTCAGCAGCAGTCGCTTCCGCTTGGCGATCAGCCAGTCCGCGTAGCTCTTGTCGGCCAACTGTTGACGCAGCTGCTTCACCTGCTGCAGTCGCTGCGCCTCGCGTCGGCTCTGACGGCGGCGGCGCGCCTCTTGGTTTCTGTAGATGGGGGAGAGAGAGAGAGAGGGAGACGGGAGCAGAAAGACGAGAAAACGAGAAACGCGTAAAAAGGACGACAGAGCAGAAACAGCATAAGGGAAAAGAAGAAAAGAAAAAGATGAAGATGAAGATGAAGAGAAAAGAAGACAGAAAGCAAACAGATGAGATAGAAATGCAAGAAGGAGGAGAAAAGGAAAACAGTAGGAGGAGGAACAAACAGAGAATACGAAGAATTTACGAAAATCACGAAATCTCGTGAATCTACTCACCTCTTGCGCAGCAGCCACTGTTCAAAGGTCAAGCGTGGCTGCGTGGAGCGGTTCCGCGACTGCGACGGCGGCAACTGTTGTTGCTGCTGCTGCTGCTGCTGCTGCTGCTGCTGCTGTTGCTGTTGTTGTTGTTGTTGTTGCATATGCAACTGCTGCGACTCTCTCGCTTGACCTCCTCTGCTCGCTGCGCTCAAGTCCTGCGTCTCCAGCCAGAAGCTGTCGCTGCCGCTGCTCTGCTCGTACTCGGACAGCGCCGACTGCAGCGGCGGCGGCGTTGCAGCGCGTCGCGGTCGTGTCACTGCCTGACGCGACAGTCGCTCGACTGAGCTGGAACGATTTGCCGCCTGTTGCATGGCAACTGGCGTCGCTCTCCCATCCGCTGCCGGTGCCGCAGTCGGCGTCTCGTCCAGTCGCAGCCGCAACGTCGGATAGACCTTCTGCTGGCTATTGGAATAGAGAAAAAGTTTTTGCCACAACTCGAATAGTGGCTCATGCTGAGAGCTTACCTTTGGCTGGAGCTGGTATTCAGGTGCGTCTGGCACACACCCGCTTCGCCTCCTGCTGGACGTTGCGACGTCGACGTCTGCCGCACATTTCCCTCGCTCTCCTCCACAGCCATTGCCAAAGCCTTCAAGCAGATCAATTTAATTTTTTACTATTTTTCGAGTTCAAATTTAAAACTACAAAATTTTCCTTAATGTTTTCGTTTTTTTTTTTTCTGGTTCTGCTCTTGAGAAATGTGAGTGAAGTTGTCAAATCTATGACGGTTAAATCAAGGCAGGAGACAGATAGAGAGGTAGAGATATAGCGAGTGAGAGAAAGGCAAACAACAAACAGAGCAGAAGATAGAGAGAGCGAGACAAAGGGTGAGGCAGAGAAAAAGAGATAGGAAAGTTGAGAGTGAGAGAAAAGCAATTAGAGAGGAAATTAAAAGTCAGAAAGAGATAAATAGAGAAAGAGAGAAGACAAGAGCGAGAGAAATTGGCATGACGATGTATAAAGAAGAGAGAGGTTTAAGGGGAGAAAAACAGAGAGAGAGAGAGAGAGAGAGAGAGAGCGAGAGGTAGATAGAGAGATGGAGAGGGTGCGAGAGAGAAAGAGAATGAGAAAAATAGACACAGAGAGATATGTAAATAGAAATAAATATAAAGAGGGAGTGAGAGACACAGCAAGAGATATCGAACAACAGAGATACATATATACATAGGGAGAAAGGCGATGTGCCAAACTCTCTACATAATTATCTCAACTCTCCAACTCCAACTCTCTCTATCTCTCTCGATCGAGTTTTCAATATCATTATAAAGTCTAGTTTATCAAACACTTTTTACTTTTTCCCAACTCTCCACTACTTCTGTTCGGTTCCCACAATCTCTCCACTCTCCACACGACTTTCGTTGCTCTCCGCATTACTTGATTTCATCTCAGCATTACTAACTCTCCACTTTACGCTTAATCATATAATTTCTCTAGTCTCCAATTTGTTTATTTCTTTCCATTCCTCATTCTTTTCACTTACTCTCCGCAGACTTTACACTCTCAACGTATCTTGCTCTAATCAAACTTTTACTTATTATTCGAAGCTCTATTAATTACTTCAAGTGTTTCTTGTCTCCACTTTCTCTCTCGCGCTCTACTATAAGTCAAGTTCTTCCCAACTTTTCTAAAAATCTCTGCAATGTCAACATTTCTCTCCACATTTAGTTAAGTCTCCCATTTTAATATTTTTGTCTTCTCAACTCCCCAAGCGTTTCTCTGTCTCTTCTCTACACGCCTAGCATTATTTAATACTATTTAGCTATTCCCTAGCTACCATTTTGTCTCAATTTTCTACGCTTCACATGTCATTCCATCTCCCTCTCTCTCTCTCTCTCTCTCTCTCTCCTCTCTCTCTCTCTCTCTCTCTCTGACACTTTATCTGTTTGCTGGGCAGTGCGTAAATGTGGGCGACAGGTGGCGTGGGTGGGCGCGGTTCGCTCACCTGGCCAAGGGTCGCAACACTCGAGGGGCAGCCAGGTGAAGGTCGCAGCATCCATCAAGTATTTGTCGTTGTCGTTGTCGTTGTCGTTGTCAAATAGCAACAACAACAACAACAACAATAAAACTTACCTTCCCGTTTTTGTTTTCCTTTTTGTCTTCTTCACGTTCTCGTTGACTGAGTTGCAAACAATTTGTTACAGGTGCGTAGCGCAGAGGCTAAAGAGGGATAAAAAGAGCGAGAGAGAGAGAGAGCGAGTGGGGGAGAGGAGTGTTGAGTTGGTTATGGTTGCAACTGCAACGACAACAGCAACAGCAACAGCAACGACAACGGCAATGACAACAATGCGAAATATTTCATTGCATTCAGTCAAAACGTCAAAGCCACGCCCACCGCTGTCGCCCGTTCGCCCACAAATTGAGAGACAGGCGACATTTATTTGTATTATTTTAATTACAGCTAAGCAGCGCGCAGCGAGAGAGCGCTGTAAAAGTAGCGGTAAATGCAGCAGCGAGCAGAGGTAACGAAGCAGCGAAGCTGCCACGCTCCTTTCTTCTCAACAGCGTCGGCAGAGGCACAGGCACAGGCAGAGGCAAGGGCAGAACCATTTCGCTTGCTAAGACGCTAGTGCGAGACAGAGATAGCAATATAGCAAAACTTAACGAAACTGTAGCATCTGTGGCTGCACTAACGTGTGCGTGTGCGTGTGACAAGGAAAGCGAGATTGTCAATTTGAGCAAAACGAAAGTGAAATGCAGTAAAGGAGTGAAGGAGAGAGTGGGGGAGTGGAAGAGTGGGAGAGGGAGACAGAAAGTTGCTAGCTTTTCGGGGCCACACTTGACATTTAACTGTTAAATTGTTAACTGGCGGTTGACGTCAACGTCAGCGTCGGCGTCGGCGTCGCCGTCCGCGGCAACTGAATAATAATGACATTTTAATTAAATGAAAGCTCAAAGAGTTGCCCGCCCCGTCTAGGGTTGTCAACTGCTCTTGACAGACTGCTGCAGCGCAGACACGCCCACCGCCAAAGCCGCCCCCACCCCCATGCGAATGCCGGGCAACATAATAAGCCATTCAGGCGGAATAGCTATTAGAAAACCATTTCGAAATTATTCTTCAAGTGGCAAATGCAGAAATTTCAAGAGCCCGAAAGAGTCATTGAAGGAGCGAGAGTGAACTAGAGAAATATGGGATCAATACGGATAATACGTAACTGTGTGAGCTAAAGGCAGTTAGCACTATAATATCTAGATATGTAGTATATCAGCCCCAGAATGATTGTGATCAAAGCTTGTGTGTACTACAGACTATAGCAAAAGACTTTCATCTATCTCTCTCTCTCTCACAAGCTTCGTCTGTGCAACTATCTCAAGGGAGGCGCTGACTTCTCTTCTTCTTTCTCGTTTTCTCTAGATATTTGATTCTTGATTCTTCCGCAGAATATTCCCGTCTCTCTCTTTTGATATCTGTCCTTAGTATCTCTCTTTCTCTTTCTCTCTCTCTCTCTCTCTCTTTATATATATATATATATATATATATATATCTCTATATATCTCCCTATAGCTGCTTCGCGTCTTGCCTCTCTGTCTCAACCCCCCTCTTTCAATAGATCTGTCTCTCTCTCTCTCTCTCTGTTTCTCTCTCTCTCTCTCTCTCTCTCTCTCTCTCTCTCTCTCTCTCTCTCTCTCTCTCTCTCTCTTTCACTCTATATTTATGTATCTCTCTCATTCTTTCTCCCTCCCTCTGTACCTTTCATTCTCTCTCTCTTTCTGTGTCATTATATATCCCTGTTACTCTCTCTCTCTCTCTCTTTGTCTCTCTCTTCAGCATATTTCCATATTGACCCAATTCCCTATATGCACATTATATTTTGTATATGCTCTCGATTCTCAGTTCAAGCTCAGCATAATTTCCTCCTGCTTCAGCAACAGTTTACTGGAAATGTGAACAGAGTAGGGTATGCACGACTGTCTGTGATCAAAAAAATACACCACACCACTCAGCCCCCCTCATGTGTTCATTGCCAATATACCCGCTACACATTTGCGGCACAGGGTATGCAACGATGCATGCGACGCACATAAATTGTCAAATTGCAATTGCCAGGTAAACGCCGAGCCGAGAGAGCATTCAAAAAGAACAAGAAAAAGAACACATTGTCAAGCTGGCGACAGGGCAACAGGGCGACACCCTGTGCCAGGCCCACGCTCACTTTCGCCCAGTGCACCCTGTGTGGAGCGAGTTGTAATTGAAAAAAATTGCGTTGCATACTTGTAGGCATGATTTATAACAACAACAACAACAACAACAGCAGCAACAGCAACAGGGCTGAGCATAATAAAAACTGAAGGCAGAGCGAGAGCGAAGGAGAGAGAGAGAGAGAGAGAGAGGGAGGGCTACAAAAAAATGTCACGCCAATTGCTGAGACAAACAATTTTGCTTATTGTTGTTGTTGTTGTTGTTGTTGCTGCGTCAGCAACTTTTTTGGTTGTTGCTGTTGCTGCTGTTGCTGCTGTTGCTGCTGCGGGTATTGGCAAATGCGTCGAAAGACAATAAACGTAACCACATGCATAAAAGGAAGAAGCAGCAGCAGCAAAAAAAAAATCAAATGAATGCACAAAGAAGCACGAAATGAACGACTGGCGGATACCCTGTAAAGTAAGCAGAGATCTAAATGCGAATGCAAAATTCTAGTTCATAGAGACAGAGAGAGAGGAGACGAGAGAGAGGGAGAGAGGAGAGAGAGAGAGAGAGAGAGAGAAAAAAAAAGGGAAAGAGAGAGAGAAGGAGAGAGGAGGAAGGGAGAGAGAGATACTGGAGAGAGCAACATGTAACTCGCTCTTTTCTTTTGTTCTTTAATCATTCTTTATTATTGAAGATTCGTCTGCTTCTTCATTATCATCTCTATCCTTTTTCTCGATCTCTAGTTCTTCTTGTATTTGGTTACCTGCTTCTGCAGCCACACTTATTTTACATGATTCTGCTTTTGTCCATGCCTTACCTTTTATTTAGTGATCTTAATCTTCTTCTTTATATTTAAAAAACACTAACGCAGCCGTTGTCTTTACTTCTAGCATTAATCTTTCTTTATCTCCCCTGCTTCATCTTTGTTACCTTGTATTACTAATTCCTTCCTTCTTCTCACCTTCCGACTTTATATGTTTTTTTTCCCCGCTCGCAATTCCCACTTATTGTTCTTTTGCTTTCATTTGCTTGTCACCTTTATTGATTGTGTTTTCGTTTATATTTAGCCTCCGCTCACAATATTTGTAATCCACACTTGCGTTTATTGTTTTCGCCTTGCTCTTCATCTGTGGAACTCACGATCATACCCGCCCTTCACCCGGCAGGCACTTTGCTTCCATTCATGCTAAACCCCCTTTAAAAATGATTAGCCAAAAAGCCCGTTTCAAAGCGACCACGAGCCCACACATACGTAAATGGGAAATGCTGAAAGCAACAAACAGCGAAATTCTCATTCACGAGGGCAAGAAGGAGAAGACGAAGAAGAAGAAGAAGAAGAAGCACCAGCATCAGGATGCCAATTGTTGAAACAGATTTCGGTTACAGACAATCTGAAATTTTACTTCATATTCGAATTCGGCGCTTTAAAAATCGTTTGGCCAAAGGGGAACTGCTGGGAAATTGGAAATGCTGGGCCATGCACAGGTTGTAAGCCCGAAGGTCCTAAGTATTTGAATATGCAAAATAATTCCCGTCGATAGTTGAATAGTTTTATTCGAAACTAAACGAAAGAGTCGCCAGCTCGTAGACCTTAAAGCCAATGGGCGCATGTGGAGTGTGTGGTGTGTTCCATGCAAATCGAGCAGGTTCAAATTCCAGATGAGAAAAAAAACAAAGAAGAAAACACATTGAAATCGAAAAGGACCACACCAGCCCTGACAGCGGGAGGACTTTTTTTTTTTTCTTTTCCCGAGGTATGAGACGCCGCCGCGGAGAGGATTAGATTTTTGGAACAAAAAAAGAGACACCACCAGGACGGGAGAGCGAGAGTGACAGGTGAGATTTGGTCCCCCCCTCTTTATAGCGTAATCGAAAGACCTAGCACCCAGAGATCCAGAAGAGGGAACGATCGAGACTAGGAGAGAGGAGCGAGGAGGAGAGAATTCCCCCACGGCTTAAGAGACACCCCCTTTTTCTTGACGCCACCTTTTTCCCGTAGAGGACCCCGTATTTTCATTTTTTTGCCCCTTCCCGAGGCTGATCGAAGAGCCCCCGAGGGAGGGGGAGAGAGAGGGAGAGGGAGGGAGAGAGAGAGGAGTGAGGGAGAGAGAAGAGGAGGTGAGGAGAGGGTAAGAGAGGAGAGGAGAGAGAGAGAGAGGAGGAGAGGTGAGGTAGAGAGGGGATGGGAGAGAGAGGGAGAGGGAGAGGAGGTTAGGAGGGAAGAGAGAAGAGACAGAGAAAGACAGAAGAAAGAACAAAGACAGAAAAAACAGCAGAGAGAGTGCAGGAGAAGACAGAACCAGAGAGGAATTGGTAGAAGAAGAAGAGAAGCAGAGGGAGAGACAGAGAAAGGCAGAGAGAGAGAGAGAGAGAGACATGAGCAGAGAGGACAGAGAGCGAAAAGTAAAGAGCAGACGAGCGAAAGTGAGGAGAGCGAGACGAGAGAAGTAGAGCACGAGGGGAGAGAAGTAGCGACAGAGAGAGAGGAGAGAGAGAGAGAGGAGAGGAGTGGGGAGAGAGAGAGAGAGAATGGAGGAAGAGAGCCCCGTAGATCGCGAGGAGGAGAGAGTACCAGAGAGAGACAGAAGTTAGAGAGTAGAGAGTAGTAGAGAGTAGAGAGAGAAGAGAAAGAGAAGAGAGAGAGAAGTGAGTACTACAGAGACAGAAAGTTAGAGAGAGGAGGGGAAAGAGAGAGAGAGAAAGTACAGAGACAGAAGCAGAAGTAGGGGCAGAGAAGGAGAGAGAGAGAGGGAGACGACGTAGGAGGGAGAGAGAGAGAGAAGTAGAGAGAGTTGCTAGAGAGGGAGTGAGAGAAGTAGAAGTAGAGAGAGAGAGGACGAGAGAGAAAAGAAGTTTAGAGAGGAGAAGTAGAGAGAGAGAGGAGAAAAGGTGACGAGAGAGGACAGAAGTAGAGAGAGAGAGAGACAGAGAAACAGCAGAGAGATAGATGAGCGAAAAAGAGTAGAGAACGAGTGGGGGAGAAAGAAGTAGGAGAGGAGGAGGAGGAGAGGGAGAGAGAGGAGGAGGAGAGAGAAAGAGAAGCGAACAGAGTAGAGAGGAGAGAGAGAGAAGAAGTATAGAGGAAGTAGAGAGAGAGGGAGAGAGGCGAATAACCGCGATGAGAAGTAGAAGAGAGAGAGAGAGGAGACGTATATAGAGAGAAGTAGAGATAGAGAGAGAGAGAGAAGTACAGAGAGAGAAGTAGAGATAGAGAGAGAGAGAGAGGAGAGAGAGAGAAGTAGAGAGAGTGAGAGAAGTAGAGAGAGAGAGAGAGAAGTTCAGAGAGAGAAGTAGAGAGAGAGAGAGAGAAGTAGAGAGAGAGAGACAGAATTAGAGAGAGAGAGAGATGTACTATGTCTTTGATAGTTTGATATAAATACCGATATCGATTACACGATAGATCGACTGCTTTGAAGTTTTGACAGTTCCATAGATGCTCAGGTATACATGTATGGGTAGGTAGATGGACCGATAGATCAACTGAATCGATTCACATATGTATGTAGATACTTATCGATAAATATAGAAGAAATATAGAAATAGTATGTTTATGAAATGAAATTGTAAAGTAACTGGAGTAGCTGGAGATACATCTCAAATAGGCAGCACGCTTCTTAGTACACTCCAATTGGAACACCACGAGAGTGAGACAAATATAGAGATTGCTAAAGAATGAGAGAATGAGATGGCATGCAGGCCTCTTCTCGAAATGGAAGTCGTAATAGAGAGTAGCTAGACTTGTTCATGTGTAATATGGAAAAATGTTGAGTGAGGCGAGCGATGGCTATAGCCCTACTCTACTACCCGAATACCCTTTGCTCTCTTAATACCAAGCTTTATCATTTGTATATCCCACACTCTCGGAATACCCTATCCTAAATACTTTGCCATATGAATACCCTACACTCTCTGGCTAACCATCTGGATCTCGTTGAACCATCTGAATACCCTGCATTCTCCGTATTCTACCTCCTCTGTATCCCTTGCACTCTCTGATTACCCTACTTTGCCATACCATCGGCATACCCCACACTCTCCGCTCATTTCGCTGCTCCCCCTCCTTCGTCATCTACCGATGTATGCCCTACACTCTGCTATACCTGAATACCATACTCTGCCCTCTGTTGCTCAGCTCGGACGACAACATTTGTTCGCTTCTTCCGGCCCATTTGTCAGTTCCTGTTCCAATAATTTCGAATATACGCATACCATAAAGACAGCAAGAAGAAGAGCATATATATATATATATATATATATTTTTTTTTTTTTATTTATGCCACACACACACTCACGCACGCACCTGCAGCACCTGACCCACAGCAGCAGCGGATTCTGTTGTCAGCTTTGTTACTTTATTAAAAGCATTCGCAGTCAGTGGAGCTGGCACGTGCCTGGACGGCCAGCGATGGAGCTAGCCGCCCACGCGTCCTCTGACGCAACACCTGAGGATGCCTCTGAGACGAGTCCAACCAACGGGACAAAAGCTGCGAGCGTACACTGAGAGAAATGTGCGAGTGCGTTGCAATTGTGAATATCTCTCTCTCTCTCTCTCTCTCTCTCTCTCTCTCTCTCTTCGTAACTGTCTGTCTTTGTATTACGCTATTCCTATCTTTATCAGTCTCTCTTTCTCTCTTCTTTGTCTGTCTTTTCATCTTCGTCTCCCTCTATTTCCCTTTGCCTTTTCTTTCTGTCTCTCTCTCTCTTTATCGCTCTCGCTCTCTCGTTCTCTCTCTCTCTCTCACGCTCTCTCTCTCTCGCTCTCTGTCTATTTCTCTTTGTCCACCTTTCTTCCTCCGCTCGTTTCACTCTCCTCACTATATCTCTTTCTGCCTCTGCTTCCTCACTCTCCTGTCTCTCTCTCTCTCTCTCCCTCTCTCTCTCGAGTTACCTGCATTTCTCTCAATGTATTTGCTTGCCAACATTTGTGTTTGTATTTTTTTTTCTTCGTATTTGTATTGCGGCATTTCCATAAAGTGACAAATTTTACGACGTCAATAGGCGGCGACAGCGACAGCGACGTCGACAGCGGCAGCGGCAGCGGCAGCAACGTCATTGACGCGATATCGACAAGAAGTAGGAAGCAGAAGAGGAAGAAGATAAGGGAAAAGAAAACTCAACTCAAACTCAAAGTTCAGTTGCCCTCGATGAGGCAGAGAGACTTTTGAGAAGAGTGAGAGAAACACAGAGGAGTGAGTGCGACAGAGGGAGAGAGAGAGAGAGAGAGAGAGAGAGAGAGAGAGAAGGGATATTAAAAGCAAAGCTCAACATTTTTAAGGCTAAGCATTCGATACGATAGTTGGTCAGGCTTTTCCTAAACGATAGTTCCAATTGAAGCTAACAACTGACACGATGTTTGTCATATATATAGAACGAGAGAGAGAGAGAGAGAGAGGGAGAGATCAGGGTGTGCATAAGACACGCGTCTTGCATTTATTTCGATGTATTTAAGATTTATTATTAACCGATAGTTTTTATTAGAGATATATGTACGATTCTCTCACTCTAAGACTTGCCCATCACAACTAAACCCGAACTACTCTAAGCAGACGTAACTCTGTAACTCTCTCGAACTCCATAGAAATCGCTTTCATCATCGCCTTTACCTTCTGCTCGAATTTCCATTCGCCTTTCTATGCGCTTCTCATTGCCTTGGCGAATGCATCTACCCAATCTTTTCGTTCGCTCTTGTTATATATTATTAGATAGTAATTCCGTTGTGAGAGGCTGGTCGGAAGTTCTAATATTGCCACGCCCACTGCTTCGAACCTTGATGAGAAAGAAAGTGAAATGTTTACATTAATTCAATGTGGGTGGAGGGAGGAGGGCGTAGGGGAGTAGGGGCGTGGCAAGTCTTTGACCTCGATAATAATTTTATGGCTTGTGGCGATTCGATTTATCAATTTATTCCATTTGTTTAACAATTTAGCTGGTATTTTCTTTCTCTTGGTATTTTTGTGCAGTATTATTTTCAGTATTTTTCTGGATGTCATCGAAAATTGTTGTGTGCTTTGCGGCTTTTTCTGTTGCAGCTGCAGGTTTCGTCTTACCAATCAGCCCAAGCCGCAGCCTTTCAACACAATTTAACACACACACACACACACACACACACACACACACGCACACACACACACACACACACTCGACCACACTTGCACCTGATTTAATTGAGAGACTTTGGAACAGTTGGGAAAACCACAAAAATGCTGAGGTCAAAAAAAAAATAAAAACTCTAAAGAGAAAGCTAAAAAGCTAAGAAAAGAAAATGTTAACAAGGAAGCACGACTAGAGCATACCCAGTACTCAGTAAATTATCACAAATATGCTGCATCATGTCGGCTTAATTTAGTATTTAAATACTATGATCCAGGCAGACAACTACCACGTTACTACAGGGTATATATGGGAGCAGGGTATATAGGAGCAAAAGTTGTTCCTAAATGAACATGATAAATGATAATGATGCAGGTGTATGTATGTATGTATGTATATGGGATGTATTCCCAAGTATCGCTTAGCAAATATATGCAAACATCAATTTTACAGGGTATATAACCAACGCTTTATAGCATTACATTAAAGTGCTAAGCTTTTTAGACACTTCAATCATTACAAAAGCAATACGAACCATTTCGGGATAGAATTTTTGAAAATTTCTATAGGGTATACCAAAGGTTTACAGGGTATACAACAGATACTCTACTCAATATATACATATGTGCACATTTAGGATGAAATACATATAAAAATACATATTTTATTTATAATTATATTTATATTTAAGTATATATATGCGCAATATTTAATTTTTTACAGGGTATACAGCGAACATTCACCTATATTGAATTATTAAGATACTAATCTTCAGGATTTCAGGCATTTTAGAAAAGTATTGTACATTCTGCTTATAGTACTGCGCATACTGTAAGGATTACAACTTTTACAGGGTATACAATCAATATAATTCGAACCAAAAGTCGACGATTTTTGTTTGAAGTTCAGCGTGTAAACAAATGCCAATACAAATTGTGGCATACTTTTGGACGGATATACTAAAGGAATCAAAATATATGTATACGATATTAAATAACACGATATGTATATATATGTATGTATGTATGTATATATAATGGGAATTTTTCAATACAAATTTATTTTATATTTTTGCGAATTTCAGCAATTTTGCTGTTTCATTTTCATTCAAACATATTTTTTATTAAAAATATTCCTTAAAATTCCTTAAACATCGCTTAAAACCGAATTTCAATGGCAATCGCTGTACTTTTGGCACATCTCTAATTGCTGCTGTCCATCACTATGTGTGCGTGTGTGTTTGTGATGTGCCTTTAATTGGTGTACGGTGATATGGAGGTCTGCCTATTGCCAAATTGCAACGGTTTAATTGCTGCTGAGCTGAGATGCTAAGACGTGCACACATTTAAGAGAGCCAGCACTCCAGTGCTCCAGCTCGCTCTCTTAGCTGTCGAACACGCGTCGAACATGTACGCTACATGTTGCGTGTGAGCTAACAGCGCGGTTGCAACTACGCGCTGTTGTCGCAACAGCGCCGCTTACCAATGGCCACTGTTAACGCAAGTCACGCTGTTAACAGATGCAAAAGCAAAGCCGTCCGAGGCGGTCGTCGTAGCGGGTTCGATGCGAAGTTCGATTCCGAGTTTAGAGCGTGAAAATTCCGTAATATATTCTTGCGTGTGATTCACATTCACTTTGTGAGTTTGGTTATCTCTTCTCACTCACTAAGTCGCGCGCGCGTTATCGCCGGCAAAACGAGTTAAATTCTAAGTAAAATTCAAAATAATAATGAAAAATGCGCGCGTGTTTTTTTTTTGTTAAGCGCTTAACGAGCGACTACCAAGAAGAAGCATAAGAATAAGAATAAGATGATAAATATTTTTTTGTTGTTAATTAGTGGAAAAGTGAGAGTGCGAGCAGCAAAGCGATAATACGAATGCAATTCATAAGCAAAATGCAATTAAAGCAAAATTAATGCAAAATCAAACAGCAGCAGCCAAAGTCAAAACAGAAGCTGAGAGAGAAGCGAATCACTAAGCAAAGGTAAAATATGAAGATGAAGATAACAGAAATACCAAAAACAACAAAAGTGCAAGCGTGCGTGTGCCTGTTTGTGAGTGAGTGAGTGTGCGTGTGTGTGTGTGTGAAGCAACCCGTTGAACCGGTTCAGCCAGCCAAATGCAGCAGCAGCAGCAACAGCAACAACAGCATGTGGAAAATAAGGAAGAACCCACAACATCAATTGCCTTAAATATACATAAGTGTGTGCGTGCGTGCGTGTGTGTGTGTGTGCTCTTAAGCGCAGCTTGAGATCGCATGTCGCTCGCTCTCACGCTCTCCAACATGTGCAGCAGCTGCAGCTGCGCTACCTGCTAACAGCTTGCTCTTCAAATTGCAAATATGCTAAACGCTCTTAAGTCTATAAATATCAATACGTGTGTGTATGTGTGTAGCTTGAATAGAAATTATAATGTGTGTGTGCGCTTGCAGCTTTTAATAGAAATTTGTTGAATTCGCTCTTAAAGCTAAAACATGCATGGGCATGTAAAGACACATGTGAATGGCTGTGTGAGTTTGTTTTGTGTTTGCTTATGATCGCACTGGCTCACTCTTGCACATGTTGCAGGCCCGCTGGCTGCGCTCTTCAATTAATGCTAGTCTCTTGCTTAAGCTAACGCGCTCTGGCGCTGCTTTGACTTTGCTCTTTACGTGCATGGATTTGGCCTGCGCCTGCAGCTTAAATACGATTTGATGTTCTCCCTTTTTTTTTCAGTGCTCTTTAAGCATGAAGCCTGCAGCGCTGATTTGATATTTGTATGTACACGTATGTGTGAATGTGTGTGTGTGTGTGCGGGTTTGTTTGTGTTTTGTGTATTTGCAATAACAATCGAATGGCAAAAGGCAAAATGCAAAGCGCAGCAGCTTTAAATAACAATTATTACCCGCCTAACCGGTTCATGTCTGCATAAGAAAACAAAAGAAAAACCAAAATGCAGCCGTAAAACGGCCAATTTAATAGTCAAAAAATGAATCAGAATGAAAATTGTAAAAAAAGAAGAAGAAAAATCACAACAAAAAAACGTGTTCTTATTGCAAATGCTGCCGACGCAAAATCTTTGCCAAAAAAAAAATGAAGCGAATGAAGCATAAAGCAGAAGTAAAGCAGAGCAAAGACAGCGCAGCAGCTGAGACGTCACGCAACATTTGCTCCTGTTCTTGTTGTTGTTGTTGGTGTTTTTGTTATTTTTATTTTTGGGCAAAGCGCGAGTACAGTTAGACGTACAGAAGGACCAAAGCGCCTACTATGCATATGAGTATGCCTGTATGTGTGTGTGTGTGTGTGTGTGTGTGTGGGGCGTTTTTTGTTGTTGTTGTTGTTGTTGTTGTTGGCGTGCTTTTAATGAAGAGACAAATAAGTAGCTGCAGAAGAAGAAGAAGAGGCTGAACGGTAGAAGTAGAATAGGCAGCACCAAAGGTGATTAGCAGGCAGCACGCAGCAGGCTAAGCTAGTATATGTGCGAGCGAGATGCAATGAGTTAAATTAAAATTTTTCTCTGTTAACAGGACGAAAAATGTGAAATATAAATGAAATATATGTAAATCCCATGAAAATTGTGGTGAATGCTGTAAGGAGAAGAGTGTATGACAAATTGAGAGAATGAGAGATGGAGTTGAGAGCTGTAAGGGGAAGGGTGGGAGGAGTAGCTAGAGAGCTAGAGGTGATGAAGAAAAAGAGTCAAATACAGAATGACTGAGACAAAGGCAGAGAAACTGAAAAATAAAGATAAAGACACTGACTGACTGACTGACTAAGTGAGAAATTGAGAAATAGATACTCTCAGACTGAGACTGAGAGTGAGATATTGCGATACTAAGACTCTCAGACTGAGAACCTTGAGACCGAGACTGAGAATGAGATATGGAGAGACTCTCAGACAGAGAAACTGAAAAATTGAGAATATTGAGAACTGGAACTGAGCGTGAGCTTGACGGAAACTGAGATTGAGACTGAGAGACTTAGACTAAAGGGAATAAATATCACATTTCTCTCCCTCTCACTACTCTCTCTCCCTCTCTCTCTCTCTCTCTCTCTCGTTAGTACTCTAAGCTGACTTAAATTGAATCTTTTAAAGTTTCTGGAAAAGTTTTCTACAATATTTCTGTCTTACGGTTAATTTCCTCTTGTTGGAAACTTTACGCCGCATGCCAAAGGCAAAAAGTAGAATTCCTAGAAATATTCCTAAACAGTAAATGGGGGAAAAAGAAAGAAAGAAATTGAAAATCAAGTGCAAGTTCCACTTCTCTCAGAGATTGCGGATTGGAGAGAAACTTGGCTAAACTTGGTTTTCTTTCCTTTGTCTTCTGCTTCTTCTTCTTCGTCTTGTTTGGTCTTGGTAATATTATTAAATTTGCATAAACTGTTAATGGGCAACTAATCGATTGATTTGACGAGCGAAAAATGAAATGAAAAAAGTTGCAAAAATAATTGGAATTTTAATTGCTCGAAGCCTTTGGGCCTTTGGGCCTTTTGATGGACAAGTCTATTAAATCAAAGGCCTCGAGAGGGCAAAAGCTCTTCACACGACTCCTCAGTTCGGGGCCAATGCGAGAACGGATCACGAGCCTGAAGAACTGAAGAAAGAAAGAAAGAAGAAAACGAATTTAGCTTTTCGCTTCTTCTTCTACTTTGGCTGCTTTCTTTGCGATGCTTTTTGGCCAACTTGAAAGAGCCGTCAAAATGTAGTTGAAGCGTGAAATGAAACGTGATTCGAGCCAAAATCGTGATTCGTTCTGGAAAGACGAAGCAAATAGAGCTGCAAATTCTGGAAGAAATCATAAAAAGAAAACTTGATCCGACTTGAAATGGAACAAAGTTGAGAGATGAGCAAATGAAAGAGAGCGAGAGAGCGAGAAAGATAAGAGAACTTTGTGGAAATGATGTGAGACCTGTAAATCTATAGATATATGTTGATATACAACTATATGACTATATATAGCCATATATTCGATATCCAATTGGAGTTTTCCGAACTGATGGATTCTTGATATACGATACGATATATTCATAATGCGATTGGCATATTGACTATTGAATCTATAGATGCAGTAGGGGATATACGACTATATATATTCCGTATTCATATTGGAATACTCTTATGAGAAAACATCTGGACAAAAAGGGAATTCAAATTGGAATTCAACTGAAATGGAGCGCCAATAACAACAATGACATTGATCAACACTGAAACTGGACGCCACAGAGAGAGAGAGAGAGAGAGAGTGTGAGAGGGAGCTGTATAGAAGGAGACTCTTGAATGCATTTGCTTTGCTGTTTCGGGGTCTTTTAAGCGCTAAGCCAAACAACAAACAGCAAAACTTGTTTTTGGCGATGATTAAGGCAAACAACAACAACAATAACAAACATTTTTTCTTCTTCTTCTTCTTCTTCTTCTTCGTTTTTTTGCTGTCCAGGCCAAAAAGGCAGCTGCCCCAACTGCGGCAGACAGAAAATCGCGTTTGTCTGTCGCTGCGGCAGCTTCTGGCTTTGCCTCTCTGCCCCGAGCTCTGCGCTTTCGCGCACGTTTCCTCAGATTCTTTTTGTGCCTCTTTTGCCAGAGTCTCCTCTAGATGGTTTCGCCTGCCTCTTCCTGCGACTCTTCCCCTTCTCTCTCTCTCTTTCTTCTCTCTTTCTGCCTGCACTTCAGAGTCTTTTCAAGTCTTTGCTTGCCCAGTCTCCTTTCCCGGGCGTCTTCTCTTCTCCCTGGCCTTTGCCTGGCTCTTCTCCTTTGGCTCGCACGCCATGTGTTTGCTCTACCTCCACCTCCTCTTCTTCTTCTTCTTCTTCTTGCTGTTGTTGTTGTTGTTGAGCTGTCACGAGTACAGTTTGTCGAGTCGCTTCATCATCCGATTGCTCGATCAATAAGTGAATGTTGAGAAAATCAAAGATGATGAATCGAGAACATTTAGTTAACAAATATAGACATCAAGAGACATTAATGTATGTATATAGAAGTATGCACAAGATCAAGTCTTGTATATATACAATATATGTATTTGCATATATATCTGAGGCAAGGACTTGAAGATAAAGCTGTGGCAAAAGTGGAGCAATTATTTATAGATATACATATGTTATATCGGTTCTTATAAAACCTTGTATAAGAAAAGTGTTTACATGAATATAGTCATGTTATTATAAAGAAGTTCGTTCTGGAGTGAATCAAAAGTAACTCTGATAAGTTTCCATATAAAAGAGAATTTATCAAGTCCGATTTCTGCAGAATAAATACATTTATATTGAAATATTGGAGAATCGAATTTAGTGTTAAATGAAATATAGTTTCAAATAACTTGAAACGAAACACACTTCATATCGAAGCTTATATAACATATATATATATATCATTGATTTAATATAATCTTAACTGAAACTAAAATTCAGATATCATAAAGTTCTATATATGAATCAGTAAGTTTCTATGCCTATATATCTCTAGTTATATATAATATCTAGATATACTATATCATATAGCATATAGAACTTTAACGATATCGGAATTCTTTGCACATTCTTGGCAGAGTTCGCTACAAATTCTAATTGGATTTTGTTTTGGCTGCCTAAGAAAACAGTTTGTTTTTATTTTTATGATGCTTTTTGAGCTCTTGTTCGTTCGCTCTTCCTCTAGCCCCCTTTTTTTTTTGGCTAATTTAACGCGTTTTATTTCGTATTTTGTTGTTGTTTCAATTGCGTTTTATTGCTGACTTTGTTGTTGTTGTTGTTGCTTTTGATTCATCGCTCAACATTTTTTGTTCTTAGATTTTTCGTTATTTTTTTTTTTCTTATTATTTTTTATTGTTTATTGTTCTTCAGCGCCTACGCGTCAGTTGTTTCAGCTCTCTCTCACTCTGCCTAACCCCCTCTCACAGTCTTCAGCTCTTTCTCTCTCTCTCGCTTCGTCGCTCTGCCTCTGTCGCTATTTCTCACACTTTTCTACTTCATTTGCCTCTGTTGATTTATTATGTTGTCTTCTCGCTTGCGCCCAAGCGTTGTTTTGTTTACTTCAACATGTTCGCCTCGTTCCTCGCTCTGCACACTCGTTCGTTCGCTTTCTCTCTCTTTCCCACAAACACAACAGTTTCTGTCTGATCAATCAAACTCCAACTTCGAACCGCAACTTCGTGCGCTCTTCGCTTTGACATGATTTCGTTTCGTATTTTTTCGTCTCTTATTAATGTTGCTCTCTCCCTCTCTCTCTTTACAGCTGTTGAACGCATTCAGCGTGCATCCATGGATTGCAGCCGCTTGCCATGCAAAGCAATTATCATAAGGTGAGCAAAGAAGATAAATAAGTAAAAGATGATGAAAGAGGAAGAAGACGAACGTAACGGTAAAGCGCTTAACTCTTCAGCTCGCAGCTTAAGCCATTTGAATGGAAAACGTGAGCGAGCGTATTTTAAGCTCTGCTCCGAAAGCTGTCGAATGATGAATGCAAGAGAGACAATTATAACAGTATAAGAGTTCAGAGCTCGCTATGCATGCATGTGTGTGTGTGTGCGTATGTATATGTATGTGCTCACTTAAGTTGTGAGCTAAGCTAAACTAAATTATCAAATGATGCTGTGGCAGACGGCAGAGGGACGGATGCCACACTCGTGGCATAAACAATGAGCACACTTACCAAAGATGCGTTTCTGAATTGATCTTAGAATGATTTATTCTACATACACTCATGGCAAAACTAATAGTGCTCTATTTTGACAATCATGGCATACAAGTTGGGTATACTTTGTAAAATATAGTTTTTAGCAGATGGATATTTACACTAATGGCATAAATAATAGGAATACCCTATGGAACAGGTTTTTAGCTTAAATGTTATTGTTATTGTTATTGGAGTTCGTCTAATAAGTCATACACAGATGTTAGCTCCTTAATACACCCATGGCATAAATAACGAGCACACCTATTTACACACTTGTGGCACAAATAAAAGGCATCTCAGCTCAACTCTATGCTTAATTTTATGCATTTTCAAGTATTAGTATTAATTTCTAGGGTATATACAGTCTTCATCTATGTCTATATGCTATATGCTATATGTACTTCAATCACTCAGCTTACTTCTTTCTTAACACTTGAACAAAACTGGAACAGAGAATTTCCCATTCAGAGAATCGAAACAATTTTTATGACTTTAAAAGTGATTTGAATTTTGTGTTTTTAGCAAGTGTAATACAATAGCGATCGAGAGTGAGAGTGTGACAGAGTGAAGAAGAGAGAGGGAGAGAGAGAGAGAGAGAGAGAGAATGAGAGTGAAAACATGCGTAATAAATAGTTCACATATGTTTTAACTTCAAGATATCAAATAACGCGAAATATTTTGTCGAGTTGCATGTTTGCGTGTGTGTGTGAGAGAGAGAGAGAGGGAGTGAGTGAGGGTGAGGGTGTGTATGAGAATGTAAGTAAGGGTGTGTGTGTGTATGTGTGTGTGGGTGTGTGTGCGTGCGGCTATTGAACTTTACTAATGAAACAAACTCGAAACGTGAAATGCGCTCAAAAAATGTGTGTTTGAAGGGTGTGTGAGAGAGAGATGGAGAGAGAGAGAGAGGGAGAGAGGGAGAGGTGTGTGCGTTTGTTTGCCTGGCTGTGCCTCTGTTAGTCATATATCATTTGCTCATAAATTTAAACGTCATTTGACAAATATGGCGTCACACGAAATTGTCTTTCGATATGCCAAGTGAAAAAGCGAAGAAACAGAAATTCAAATGATTTATAAACACAGCAAGCAACGACAACAACAACAACGACAACAACAACAACACGATACAAACAAACAACAACAATTAGAACAAGTTGCAACAGCAGCAGTTGAAGCTGAAGCAATAATAATCATTATATTATTTTAATATAATAACAAAACTTCAGACACGAAACAACAACAAAGCTGAACTGAATTGAAAGCGCGCTGCTGAAAGCTATCGATGGTGCATGCACGACTAGCAGTTACTCTGCATGCAACACTCTCTATATGTTCCAGCAGCATCTCAGCAGTTTGCCTCACAACTAATCGTTGGAGAGTTCTAGATGGAGTATGCTCGTATATTGAAGAAACGCAGCCAAGCATATACGCCCTGTCATTTTGGCATGATTACTGGGTATCTTGGAAGGAAACGAATCAAACATCTGGCCAAAAGCCAAAAGCTCCTTGAGCACAACTCTGGCGTGTCTGGCTGTCATGATTATAAGGTTTAGAATTCCGAGTGTTACGCCCACTCGCCCACTCTCTCAGCCAAACGCCCGCCTAAACAACGAGCCTGTAATAAAAGCGAACCACAATTTGAACCACAACTCGTATCGGTATGATTGATGGAACTAAACCAAAAGCAAAATATACAAATTTCTTTGAGCTTCGAATTTCTTAAAGTAGGTGGGAAGTTCTGATTGTAATGCAGAATTGGTTCAACAAATAGAGATATACCAATGCGATATATATGGAACTACAAGAACAAACTATAGGAATGCAGAAACTGCAAAGATTATTAGACTACATCATATAACTACCTATGTGAACTCAGCTTCCAGCAATGGTTTCGTTATAAAACTTGCTATATAGACAGTTTAGGACTTTGAGATGAAAATATTTCAAAATCTGTGAAATCGCGTAGCACTCGAATATAAAACTTACTATGTGAACTCAGCCCACAGCAGTGCTATCTTGATGAAACATGCTATAGAGGTTACTTCTGACCTTATAAACAAGATATATTAATATGAGTCAGAGCTTCGCATTACATCATATAATTATATATGTGAACTCAGCTTACAGCAGTTCTTTTTTTCACAATTTATGTTATAGAGGCTACAATTGATTTAGGAAAAAACATGTATCCAAATGAGTCAGATTGTAACAGCATATTGTATAGCAGCCTATGTGAACTCAGCTCTTAGTGAAGACTTCTTGGTAAAACTTAAAACACCTGCTTCGCTTTAACTTCAATTAGAACATATGCTAAAATCAAACGAATCGTAACTTTATATCACGTAGACCACCTAAGCGAACTCGGCTTAGAATGAAAATATGTAGCTGAATCTTTGGATTGCATTCAAATGAAATATATATCGAAATCGATGTGGTATAGATGCTTTGCTCAGTTTTTAGTGGATCAGATAACTATATCATATTGCTGTCACGCAAAAGAAGTCAACAGACTGCGGCAAAAGAAGTCAACAGACTGATTTTGATCAGCAGCCAGATAAAAGCAGAAAAATAACTTCTTCAGCTGCGTCGATTGCTGCTTCTGTTCGCTGCTTCTGCTTGGACTCCTGCTCCTGTCTTTGCTTCTTGTCACATCTTGTATGCCGCACTTGTTGCATGGAAACTGCGAAAGAAGACAGCGAAAAGCATTTTTTCTTTTTAAATTTTAGAAGCCGCTGGTCATAAATCAAGCAAGAAGTCTAAGAGTGTTGCACTGCTGCGAGTCTTAAGAGGAGAGAAAGGGGTGCACATAGCGGCAGCAACTAGGGGTTAGCACGGTCAATGGGGATGGTGGAGTGGGAGGGAATGAGGGGGGGCGGGGCGTGGCAGACCGTTATGTCAAGTGGCAGTCAAGCGAGGCAACGAACTTGAAAAAAAAAAAAAAAAAAACAGCCTCAAACGATGAGCGCCCTGCGCTGTCTGCTCTTTCACGACTAGCCCCAAGCATCAGCATATATACATATATCTATCCATATCTGCTGTATATGTACTATATATAAATACTATACGTATATAAATAGACAGCTCATTTCATATATGCAACCATACTAGTCTGGCCCTGGCCCTGGTTCTGGCCACAACTTGTTTTTTCTTTTCTGACATAGACAAAGTGAATTTCAATTTGTGAAATGTCCTCAAAGAAGATGACACTAAGTTATACATGTGTATATATGTATGTGCCTTATAGTCAGCTTCTAGGATAGTTAGTTGGAACTTGATTTTATTACCACTGAGTAATCATGTTAATTTCATTACCATATCATATAGCTAACTATGTGAACTCAGTTTTCGTTGCAGTTATAAAGCTGAAATTTGGTGAAGCATCTGCTCTTAGATGCACAACGAATATATTTCAATTTGAGCTCGTTTGCAACATTCCATCATATAGCTACTCATAGGAACTCAGAATACTCTATAGGTTTTCAACTGAAATTTGGTACGCAGCCCAAGCATCTATGTAGTAGAAATATATTTTAATCCGACTTGAATTGTAACACTCAAACATATAGCTACATATATGCAAAGACCTATGTGAAGTGACAGTTAAACTTGTTACTCCATTATATAATGATATGAAGCTCAGATTAGGTTCAAAGACTTCGTTGAGTTATGTATAAAAAAATATATATATATGCAAAACTTATGCAAATTATGAAAAGGAATATCATATAGTTACCATAGCATTAATTCGAAATTCACTCGCTCATATTTTAATCTCTTTTTCTTTACGCTGCTTTTGCTTCAATCTCATTTTTTTCTTTTTGTTGAAATTGACGCTTCGGCTTAGGAACTTTTGCTATTTCCATACATTCAATCATTTTCTTTTGTGTAACTGAATGAGCAATTCAAGCTTCAGCTGCGTTCGCTGTTATCTATACAAAGGTCCAGCAAATTTCTTATAAAATTTTGCCAGCTGCACTGCGAATTCAATTTCCATTGTAATTCATTTAATTATTTAGCATATTTTTGGATTAAAAATGAATTTCGCAAAAAGAGCAGAGTTTTCCATTTCAAATATTAATGTGGCCATCTAAAAGGGAAGCGAGCTTTAATAAAAGTGAAAAGTGAAAAGACAGAGACAGAGACAGAGAGAGAGAGAGAGAGAGAGAGAGAGAGAGAGAGAGAGAGAGAGAGAGAGAGAGAGCGAGAGAGAGAGAGCGAGAGCGAGAGCAAACGAATTTTGAAATGATTTGTCACATATATGAATTGTGTAATCTTTAATCTTATCTCAAAAATGCGTTTCTTACACAAAAATCAATGCCATAAATTCAATGAGAAGCGTGTCTCGGGCAGTCAGATAGCATATCTGGTTCTATGCCTCTGACAGTTGCCACAAAGTCAATCGAAAGTGCTTTACTCAACTGTATCTGGTTCGCTGAAGGACCGCCTCTTGGCGCTTGCTGAAGTGCAGCAGCGACAGCGACAGCGACAGCGACAGCGACATTTGCTTCAATGAAGCAAAGTTCTCTGCTTACCCAACTCCTTGAAGTAGAGCTGTTAAACTCTAGTATAGGGCTGTCTAAAATACCCTAAAAATTAAAGTTACAAATATTGGGAAGATTCAGTCGAGCTATATAAAGGGAAATTTGTGTGCAAATTTCAATATAACAGAGAAAGAATAGTTCTTATACATATAACAAAAGTTATGCCTTCATATCTAAAACTGAGCTCATTGAACTCGGGAACTGTAAGAGTTACAACTACAATCTATGATATATATCCAAGTTAACATTATGTTAACATAATTTACAAATTTCAATGCAATTGACAAAAAGGTTCAAGAGCTAATAACAATAATATATAAGCTATTTTCGTTGAAACTTTAGATATTCTATGCAAAACTTCTCTAGAATTTCTCATATTGAAATTGAAGAGGGTATCTCTTAGTCGCGCATACCATTTCCTATATATATCTGCACTGCACTTTGCTCTTGTAGTTTCTTTCTATTTGTTTTCTATTTTTACATTTTAAGTATCTTAGGGCACAAGACAAAGCCATTGCCGTTGGCATCATCATCATCATCATCATCATCATCATCATCATCAGCAGCAGCAGCAGCAGCAGCGCAAGGCGTCTGGCAGCCACGCCCCCTGGCCTAACAGCCTCCCGCCTTTTGCTTAAGCAGTTGCTTTGCGGTTTGGCATGCAGCTCGCATCAATTTTACGCATAAAATGCGCAACAAAGTCAAGAAAAGAAGCAAAGACGTTGTAATAGAAGCAATCAAACAGCATGCTCATGACTAACAAATACCCTGTAAATGTAAGCATGCTTCAAACTGCTCAACTTTTGGCTGTGTCTACAAAATATATAGTATTAAATCTATTGCTTTGTGAGCTTTACTAAAATCGATAATTATCGAAGCTAATGAAAAAGCTACCAAAGTCCCTAGCTTATTAAAGTATATAGAAAATATGTTGCATTTCAGAGTAGCTCTTTTAATGAACGGGAACATTAATAACATTATATTACAATCGATAGTTATCGATAACACTAGATATTCATTTGAATGTATCAAAGACAAGTTATCAAGCTGAAAATGAATATGCTTTGCCTTAAGATAGAGCAATCTAGTTTATACCCAGATCTATACATAGGTATATATATATAGACCTAAATTTCTATCTCTTAAACTCTTGAACAATTGCAATATACCTCAACTGCTTAAGTGCTTCGCGCAGGGCATCAAAAGACAGAACGTCAAGCTGAGAAAGCAACAATCGCAGTTAACTTCTCACTCCCAATCTGTCGCTCTCTCTCTCCTTCTCCCTCTCCCTCTCACTCCTCATGCTACGAGCTCTTATCAGCGAGTACTCTGAAGGTATCTCCAAGTGTAATGAGGCGCGGCCCATTGCATGGCAAGAGAGAGAGAGAGTGAGTGAGGGTGGGGGTGGGGATGGGTAGAGCTGGGTAGGTGGGATAGGTGGTTAGAGGAGTGCAAGTGCGCAAGTGTTTGGGAGAGGGAAGGGGAGATGGATGAGGACGACGTCTGGAGGGTCGTCGGCATCTTCTTTTCAATTTGCTTTTCACTTTGCTGGCGCATCAATTTTTTTTTTTTTTTTTTTTTTTAGTTTTTTTTCCTGTTCTGTTGCTTTTTTTTTTTTCGTTCTTTTTGATGCTTGAGAAAACGCGACGCGACGTCGTCGCTGATAACACAAAATCAATAAGTAATAAGATAACGGTAACCCCAAATAGCAAGCGGTGCGTGCGTGTGCGTGTGTTGCTTGTGTTTGCTTTCTGATAAGCAGCGCCTTGCCCCAACGAGCCCCAGTCCCAGACCCAGTCCCAGACCCAGTCCCAGGTCAACTCCCTGTCCCGCCTCCGCCCCATGAAATGTCGAACCGAAATGCAAACAGCGGTCGGTTTGCTGTCTTCGAAATGACAATCGCAATGAAAATGTTTTCTGGCAACACTCGATGCGACAACAACAACTGCAGCAACAGCAACAAGCAGCAGCAGCAGCAGCAGCAATTGGCGATGATGATGTTCCCTGTTGCTAAATGACAAGACGATATTGATGATGATGACAATGATGATAGACAGACGAGCAATAATTGCATAGCATAGCATGACACAGTGGAACAAGTTGTGTTTGCTTGAGAGCAATATTGAAGCGAGAACGTTGAAAAGAGGGGGGAGGAGGCGAGGAGGAGAGGAGGAGAGAAAAGAGAGAGAAATTGAGGGAGCAGTTGAGATTGAGAGAGCTGGTGAGGTTGAGAGAGAGAAGAGAGAACCAGAGCGACACAGAAATAAAGAGAGATTGAGAGAGAGAGAAAGAGAGAGATAGAGCGAGATAGAGAGAATGGGAGAGAGGGAGGCAATGAGAGAGTGAGAAGGAAGTTAAAGTAAGATGAAGACAGAAATTTACAGCAAGTTGGGCAAGAAGAAAGCTAGAGAAGGAAACGCAAATGGAGTATGAAAGGAAAGAGGGAGAGAGAGAGAGAGAGGACAGACAGTAAGAAGAAAGAGAGAAAGAATTTATGCAAAGGAAACATGACAAAGGAATACAGATAACAAATAAATGGAATAGAAGAAAGAATATATATATATTTTTCAATATTTGATTAGAAAGGAAGAGAGAGAGTAAAAAGTTGAGCTTTATTACCAATAGTTTTCAATACATTTTTGTTCTGCCGGCTCTATCTCTGCTGTGTCCCACTGTGCGCATACGGCGCACTCTATAAGCAATTGTCTGCTGGCCGCTTGCTGTAGCCGTATTTGGATTCCCGTTACCAATTCCGTCTATCACATACTTGAACTCTGCCCTCCATTTGCTCTCCACCCCCCCCCCCCCCCCCCCCCCCCCCCCCCCCTCACCTCCGTTGCTCTACTCCGTCCACTTCATTTGGAACCAATTCGCATTCCCCTTTTCGCTGTCATCATCATCATCATTGGCATTGTCATTGTCATTGTCATCATCATGCGCATTGATTGTATGAAGCGTTTCGCTGTCTGTAGAATAGTTGGCATTTATGACAACTTCCCCTTAACCTCCATAACCTCCATAACCTGCCTCCTGCTGCTTCCCCAACCGCTGATCTCTGCATTGAAGCTCCACTCGATTGCCATTTTTGTTGCTCTTGCTCTTCTTCTTCTTCTTCCTCTTCCTTTTTTTTGCTGTCGTATCTTATGAGCAATAACTGTTCATTGATTCAGTTCGTATTTAGATTCGGTTTCGGTTTCGGTTTCGGTTTCGGTTTGGAGTAACTTATTTTTTGTTGTTGTTTGTTGTAAAGTTTCTTCAATTATGTTCTCTGTTTGAATCGTTTAAACGCTATTTCTTGGAAACTCTCACACCTTTCCACCTATCTCAGGTCCTCAGTTCGCGCCATTCCCCTTTTGATAAGAGTTTGCAGAGTTTTGCAGCCATAGGTAAATATAAAGTTTATTGCTTTTCTGTTTGGATTTGTAGCTGTATTTGCTTTGATGTCGCAATATGCACAGGAAACGCAACAAAGTCCCAGATAACAGATACCAAAGAGTTATACTAAATATGCAGATATATATACATATATACGCATTTATTTATATAATATATATCAACATATTCAAAGATAACTGGCTGTTTTGCAAATAAATACTCTAGCATGGCAAAATGTTAGCTTTGCAATCCAATAAGTTCCATTGACATGGCATATAACAATGCTGAATCATTGTAGGCTCGTTTCACAGCGTTGCCTATGGGAACTCCATTGGGTACAAGAGTTTCTTACAATTCCAGTCGGATCATACATTCAATTCATACGATATCTTGATACTACCTATGTGAACTCAGCTTCTAATGATGCGATAATGCTGTACATTGTTATATCAGCTGCTTACAGCTCCAGTAAACGAATATCTTGAATTGAGCCCGATTAATGCTTTCGAGCTTAAGACTCAGCTTCTATTGGAGTTGGGAACTTCAGTTTGATGCAAACTACAATTTTATACAGTTCTCCATACAGTGGCCACTGGTAAGGGTATTCGCTTTTCAGATATTTGCATAACTCTCTCTTTATACATGTGTATATATTATATTGGCTTCGATTTGATTATTGTTTAATCTGGCATTTCCATTGCTTTATCATCAGTTTAATGGCCTTATCAGCAGCTGCAGCTAAATGCTTGGCATTCTTTTGAATACAAGCAACGACAATAGCAACAAGATTCACACACAATTAAAGTAAACAATTTAATCAATTTTCGCACAACAATTTCCCAACTCATTCGCAGCGCAAAGTTTTCGCAGAATATGCCAAAACTGGCTGTTGGGTATTGCAACTATTCTCTCTAGCGTGCCTCTCTCTCTCTCTCTCTCTTACTCTCTCTCTCTCTGTATCTGTTTTGCCATTAAACATTGAGCAGCCATTAACAAATTAGCAAATCATTTTATCTCAAGCTTTTCTTGGCACTGCCATGAAAAGTGAAGAGAATTGTTTGGGTGGGTGGCCCTCTGTGGGGTGGGCGTGGCAGCTATATAATGCTCATCTCTCTAGTAATTGTTTCTCGCAACTTCAGCTAAACATTTGTCATTCAAAGTGATTAAGCAAAAAGTTTGCCAAGTCTTTCGAGTGGCATTTAAAGAGCAGCAAGAAAAGCTTAAAGCACTGAGAAGGAAAATTGGAATAGTTTAATATGTTTACAAGGCTCTCTCTATTTTGCTATTATTGCTTATGCTCTATAAACACATCATTCACATAGTATAAGTTGTCTTTAATTGGTTTAAGTACAGCATTGAATTGTGAGTATCGTAAAGTCGTAGCCTTAAACTGAATAAAGTTCAATGGGGTTTCACGTCATTGACTCTGTTTACAGGGTATCTTGCAGTCATTACTTATTCGCATCATGCTATACATAATTGATGTAAACATCATTCTCTTCTATGACAAAAGAGAAGTATCATAATTAGCTTGACTCTGTTTTTACAGGGTATATTAGAGTTGGTATAGTCTCTGTGATTTCAAGTATTTATTAAATCAATGCTATTGCTTTCATAAAATATTCACGCATTGCAGCTTAAGTAATTGTTCTTCACAAAAACACTCACGTGCTATCCTGCTCCCGCTTCTGCACCGTCTCCTTCTTTCTCGCTTCCGCTCTCTCTCTCTCTCGGTCTCTTTCATATTTGTTTTTATTTTTATTTATTTACGATACAAACTAAACTCACAAAACTCACTCTCACTCTCTTGCTCTCCCTCTCCCTATCGCCCATCTACCTCGCTCCCTCCCTCTCCCACCTTTGTCGTCTTCGTCTTCTTTTTTTTCGGTTCGCCTGTCCGTCCGTCCGTCCGTCCGTCCGTGCGTGTGTGTTTTATCTATTGTCCTTTTAATTTCAATTCTCATGTGGGTTTTACGCTTAGTGCACATTATTCATTTATGTTTGACTCTCCACACTCCACGCTCTCACTCCGCACTCCCCTCTCACTCCCACTCCCATTCGCACTCCCTCTCGGTCACTCTCGCCCTCTCACGCTTCCCACGCTCATTTCATTTGCTTTGTTTTAGCGCTGGGCTAATTTTTGTTTGCTCTCGCTCTCTCGCTCTCTCGCTGCTGCTGCTGCTGCTGCTGCTGTGGCTGATCGCTAATCTTATGTTAATTTATCATACACTAACACACCCACACACACACACACGCACCCACACACGCTGTCAGCTGTTGGCGTTTAAAGCGTGCACGCTAGGGAGGTGGGTGGAGGCGTGGCACGATACATAAACGTAAGCAAAACACGCAGTTAAACGGGCTATCCAACTAATTTATCATTGGCGTTCAGACTGCCAAGCACAACAACTGCACACACACACATGGACACACATGGACACACATGGACACACATGGACACACACCAATACAGATACATATGTGAGACCCTACACGGTATTTAAAGCGCATAAACTTGATATGACATATGAAAAAAAAAAACAATAAAACAAGCAAAATTGAAAGAAAAGCTACAAATATTTATGTCAATGTAACTAAAAAATAATAAAATTCAAAAAATTAATTAAATAAAAGAAAATTAAATTAAAAAATAAAGTAATACAAAAATGCAAGAAATATTATGAAAATAGAAAATTACAAAAAAAAAGAATATTTATTATTAAATTTCATAGAAAAACTTCTGTGAAACAAGCTGAAGGGAAAAGTTAAAGAGACAAAGTCTGAGAGAAGCTTTGCATGTGGAGAGATTCTTGGCGAGATTTTGATAAATTGATTTGTCTACAGCAAATCATTAATATAAGAGAAACGAAATATGAAAATAGCAAGCAAATATGCACTGAATGAGAATGAACGACTCAAAGATACCCTGCAACCATATGCAGTAGTAATATATCATATGGTAATACCTATACGACTCTGTAAAATGTTTCTGAAGAGAGAATATTCATCTCTATCAATTATATATGTATATATAAGCGAACAGCATGCCCAGTAGCAGCTTTACAGGGTATGATCTAATCTATTTGCATGCATTGCTAAATATAAAATTGAATTTTGAGTAGATATAACTTGTAAGCTGCTTTAAGCTTAATTATTTTCGTCAGGGAATATCCCTAACGCAAATCGTTTTTGGCTCAAAGTTGCCTGAAGCTCATCAAACATGGCTCGAATCCTGCTATTTGTGTAAAGTATTTTTGGGATAATGCCAACAACAACAACAACAATAATAACCAGCCCCAGTCATAATTTACTTGATGATTTTGCTCAGTGTAGATTTTATTTTTAGGGCTCTTTTTTTATGCAAATTTCGAAGAGGCTTTCGCCTTTGGAAATATGTCAATGCCAAAAGTGTCGAAGCGTTTGGGCGTTAAATCTGCATTTCCTCAGGGTTCCGTTTTAATTATACATACGCACACACTCACACTCACACACACTCACACACGCACATACACTCACACACCCACACACGTCATCAATCGATTTTTGGTCTTGGAAAAAAAGATGTGAAATGTGAAATTGTGCATAATTTTATGCAATGCATGCAAATAGTTTAGTTTGCTCCAGCTGCAATTAGAAATGTGCTCGAGCTTTTCAATTTCAGTACCGACTGCATGATACTCGCTCAGATGGAGCTTAGTTATAGCTGTAAAGAAAAAGATGTGAATCAAGGAGCAGCAAATGATAGATAGAGAAAGCTATAAATATAAGAGGAAGAGCGAGAGATCAAGAATGAAATAAATTGAGGGAGATAGATAGAGAGAAAAAGAGAGATAGAGATAGAGATAGAGATAGAGATAGAGATAGAGAGAGATAGAGATAGAGATAGAGATAAGAGATAGAGATAGAGATAGATAGAGAGAGAGATAGAGATAGAGATAGAGATAGAGATAGAGATAGAGATAGAGATAGAGATAGAGATAGAGATAGAGATAGAGATAGAGATAGAGATAGAGATAGAGATAGAGATAGAAGATTAGAGATAGAGATAGAGATAGAGATAGAGATAGAGATAGAGATAGAGATAGAGATAGAGATAGAGATAGAGATAGAGAAAAAGAGATAGATAGCTAGAAAAAGGGAGAGAGAGATAGCTCTCTATATATTATCTATATTCTCAATATATTCTTTGTTATTTTGTAAGCATGCCAATAAACCAATATACCCCATTTGGCGCGTTTGCAACGAGTGTGTGCTGGAAAAATTTAATTGTAAAAAATTTTATATATATTTATATATAACAATTTGTTCCAATTATTTTGCCCTTTTATTGATGTTTAGTTTAAATTAATTTATTTGATATTTTCTGCATCTTCCTTTTTTTTTGTCTATTCAAATATTTGCATTCAACTTTGTTTTTGTTTCATCATATTTTCTTTATTTATCTTTCGTACTGGTTTCTGTGGTAAAGTTGAAATTTGCTGAACATAAATGAATATGCACATGTATTTGTGGAGTATTCAGCATTCGTAATCAAACAATGTGCGTAAGCAAATAATCAAACAACTGTTTAATTGAGAGAAGCTAATTGTATTTGTTGTTCAACTCGTTTCTTCGCAGTTTGCTTCAAGTTTTGCTTTCAATTGCTTTTGCTGGTGATTCGCTTCTCTTTTTATCAGCTTATTCACAGTTCCTCTACGTCTTCTTCTTGTCTCTCATTGCTCTAGTTTGCTATATGCCAACTTCTCTCTTTTTTCATAGTTTGCTTCTCTCGCCTATTACTGATCTTACCCAATTTGCAACTTTTTGCTTACTTCTTTTTCTACTTTCTTATTTCTCTTCAATATTTCCCAATACTCCATTTCTCAGCTCTGCTTTCACACTTCTCTTAACTTAGTTTTCGACAATTCTTTACTCGTTCCACCTTTTTTTTCGTTGCTTCTCACATTGATTAATGTCTAGCTCCTGTTTAATTGAACTAATTACATTTTTCATGTTGTTCATAATTTAAAGCTTTTATATGATACTAAGTGCTAGGATATATCGAGTAAATGGTTTAAATACTTTTCATGTTACAATATATTGTATGGAGTATAGAGAGCATATAGCGTATATAAGGTATATAGGCTTTAAATAATATTCCAATATTGTGAACTATATATACAGGATACATAGAGCTTCTATTATATACAAAGAGTACATGGGATCTATAGGACGTATACCCTATGACTTATATCGAGTGTGGTGTATGGAATCTATGTGCTATATGGTAATATAATAGAAGATATAGACTCTTTCAACTTTTCTAGGGTATCTCGTGTTTGGTAAGTCTTACCTCGCCTGCCAATGAAATATGCTTGCAATTAATCAATTTAATGCAATATGTTTGCATATTATTTATAATTAAATATGTATGTATGTCTTTCTGTGTGCGTGTGTGTGTGTGTATACATAATTATGAACTATTAACTTGGCAATTTATTGAATTTTATATGTGTTTTATGCGCTTTTATTAATTGCCGCAAGGTAATAGCATGAAAAAAAAAAAGAAGTCAAGAGGGAAGGCAAAAGGAATAATGGAGCACCCGCAGCATCCTCTAATAGAATATAGAAAAACAGTTCATGTGTGTGTGTGGGCGAGTGTGTACGTGCGTGTGTGAGTGTGTGTATATGAAATCAATTAAAAGTTTTAATTGAAAGATTTAAGTGAAATTAAATGCGCCTCGCCTTGAGTTGGGCATCGTTTTTTGGATGCGTCTCAGCGTTTCAATGTGTGTTCCCGGACGTTGATTGTCTATAATTTTTGGCCAACAACAACAACAACAATAACAACAGCAACAGCAGTAACAGCAACAGCAACTTTTTTGAAGCAATTCTCGTAATAGTTACGTGCGGTTTCCTACCCAAACTCGGTCGCTATGCGTCGACCCTCCTCTGGCATTCAGAGTCAAACTCTGGTGAAATAAATCAAATCAAAGCAAGTTGACAGCCCTGGTGACAGCTTCACAGAAATAGAAAACACTGAAAGACAGACAGACAGACAGAGAGTGTGAGAGCTCAAGAAAGAGAGAGAGAGCAGGGGCAGCAGGAGGAGGGGGCATCTTAATTACCTAATTTAATTAACGCAAAATGTAAACATTTTGAAGAGGCTGCCTGGGAATTCAGTCTGTTTGGCATTACATGAATATCTTGCGCCCTCTGGCATAAATACTTGATTTCGGCAAATAATAATAGCAAATGCAATCAACGAACATCTTTTGGCCAAAGTTTCTGAAGTCATGAAGGCATGTGAGGTATTTAATTATTAACAAACGCAAATATGTTGCTAGGAATGTTAAATATTTAATAACTTTTAGCTAATGGCTAGTGTGTGTTGAAATAACATATGCACAACGAGGGAAGTTCTGTTATGTCTGAATGTCTTCTGGCAGTTATATTAATTGATTGTCTCCATAGAGCAGAGATAAGTGTTGCCGAAAGATGTAACGTTGTTGTTGATTCAAATTTCCCCAGGAAATCTCTGAGTTCACTTAGTTTACTATATCATTGTTTTAATATATGTTCTTAGAGCTAAAGTTGTGCCAAGTTTCGCTCTAGTAGCATCAGTGGAAGCTGAGTTCACAGAGTCAGTCAGAGTGATACAGTGATACGATTTCGTTCATATTGAAATATTTTCACATTGAAGCTAAAAGCGAAAGGCATGCCAAGCGATATTCGCTTAGGTTTAGTGGCAGCTGAGTTCACATAGATAGTAATATGTGAGAATGCGACAATCAGATTCATTTTGAAATATGTACTAATAGAAACTAAATGCTAAGTTCCACCCAAGTTTCATGTTCATACTGCCAGCAGCAGCTGAGTTCACATAGTCAGTTGGCTTCTCTACCTCGCCCATGCTCTGCCATGCTCTTCCATCTACACACACTTGCTGTAGCTAAATTAGCACACATAAAATGCACTGAGCACCCTTAGAGCCATGCTTGTACCTAGGTAGGTATATGGTCACTCTTTTTTTTGGCCATCTATTAGCATTATACGAGTTCCACATTTCTATTTGAACGTTTCGCAGAAGTTGGCAGAACTTTTTAGCATCTGCTGAGGATGCAATTAAATTATGCACAAGTGCCACGAGCTGGAAGCTCAACGAAGCGATAGATTGGATGCAAATGCAAAGCACTTTGAGCTGAGCTACTACAACCAATTATATGGCCCTAGATGTTAACCTTTTCAACTTGAAGTACAATTCGGGTTTTTAACTCTTAAAAGAAGTCTCTAAAAAACATTTTATAAAATGTAAATAACTTCGCATTTAATAGTCCTCATTCAAAGCCAATAAACACTTAATTTGAGTTGCGAGTTGAAGAGCTCAAGAGCAGCTGTAAGCAACGCGCAGCAGCAGGTCTAAGCTGCAGTGCTCGACGGCAACATACCCCTCGTTTCGATGATATTCTCATAGCAGGCTGCCAGACAAAACCAATCTACCCATTTGCAATGGCCTCACAGTGTATGCAAATGCAATCCAAAACGCTTCACACTCTTGAACGGCGTACAGTGTGTGGCAAATGTATGTAAACAGGCAGTCAAGCAATTAAAAGCTAAAGCTAGCTAAGCTCCTAAATGGTTAAAGGAAGAAACATGCAAACATGCCTGCTAAGCTGGCATAACAAAAAAAAAATATATATATATGAAGAATAATGTGGAGAAAAGAAAGGCAAAAAAAAAAAAAAAAAGCTAAAATGTCTGGAGGTAAAAATAAACTAATCATGTCAGAAACGCGATTGTTGTTGCTTGGAAATTTTACACAGTTAAAATACATAATAAACAAGCTACAAATTATGTTGACTAGGGCAGAGATACCCTGTAATGATGATGAGTTTGAGTTTGATTTGTCATGGAAACGGCTAAAGAACTTTCTTTTTTTTTTTTTAATTTATTTTGCTCTCTTACATCGCTGAGGCATAAAACATACGAGGGAATAACTTTACAGCATTTCTTATATAACTTGGCCATAATGAACGAGCTATTTGGCCTATTTGATTGCCAGTTTAATAGTTTATAGACTTTAGCTTGCTATCGTTTATGATTTGCATCTGGTTGAGTTTATCAACTTGTGTTTGCAGTGTTTCGCAAACAGAGTTTAATGTATATAAAATATATGTATATTATGCTAGCCCATAGATAGCCAGCCTAACGCCCAATAACAAAGAAACAATGGCAACAACAACAAGGTGAGAAGCGTTGCAGTTGCTGGAACATGTGAAGCTTAGCCGCAAAGCTTGCAAAGTGGAACGCAACTCCGGAACCTGACGGCTTGACGCATGGGTCTAGCCACTAAGTGGGCTTCTCAATGTCTGTCTCTGCGAGTGTGTGTATATGTGACAGCGAGTGTGTGTGTGTGTGTGTGTGTGTAATACCACAAAACTGACTGTGGGGATACAATTGTCAAGGCTAAAAGCAAAAAAAAAAAAAAAAAGCACACAATAAACAACAGAAGCAGCAGCAACACCACACATTGGACTTGGGGAGACAGGTATTAAAAACAAAAACAAAAAAGAAAATGGAAAAGGTATCAGGGCGAAAAAAAAAAGAGGAAGAACAACAAGTAAAACTGCTACAGGCGGCAGTGATCGACTAGCTGATAGCCTGTAGCCCATGGCGAGTTTTAGAGAGAGACACTCGATTTAGCTCTAAAGACCAAAGATTGATGGCTCTCAAGGCAGCTCAAATGTGCTCAAGCTGTTATCGTTTGAAAGAAACTGAAAAAAGTTATCGATAATTAGTGAGACAAACTTGGATTGCGTTTGTTATGGGAGAAAGTCTATAGCTCTCGTGCTAGCTCTTATACTTCACTCTTTTACTCTTATACTCTAGATATTTCATATACGATGCATCAAGAATTGCTGTTCTATGGACTCTCTCACACACACCTGCTTGGTTACATGTATTTGAGCTAAACTAATATGCCTTGACTGTCAGTAATTTGAATGCGTATAGCTTGAATGAAGTATTGCCAGTTAGCCTTCACATAACTAACTATAACTTGCTCTGCCATTCCAGTCAGTGTCCCTCTTTTGGCTTCTGTCACGTTTAAAGACTTTTTGTCTTGTCTTGGGGCTTATGAATGAAGTCTTTAAAAACAATTAAGAAGACATTTAAATTGATGGGCGATACATAAAGAAAATTAATATGAAATATAGATTTATTTTGTTCTTCAATTCAGTAGGCGAGAAAGTGGGGTTGGGGAGAAGAAGAGAGAAGCTTGTTCTATTCCTTTTTCACTCTATCCTTATCATTATTGGCATCTTCTCTAACTTCGTCTCTTTCTCTCTCATGAGAATAAACATGAGCATAAGCCTAAGTCGCATAACTCTCTCCCTGTCTCTCTCTTGCTCTTTCACCGTCCCACTCGCACTCTTTTCCTTCCTCTCGTTCTCTCTCTCTCTCTCTTTCTCTCTCTCTTTGCCGACTATAGCCATATGCCAGCCACATGATAGCCATTCCAGATGCCTTTGCTGCTCGATCGCTGTCAGCGATAGAAGAATTTTGTTGTTGTGCTTGAGACCGCGTTACGAATCGAAATATTCGAATTATCGCACTTGCCACAAAATGTGGAACATGTGCTTATCAAATATGAAAAAAAAACACACACACACACACAGGCAAGTAAACAAGTAGAAGAAGAAGAAGTCAAATAAAAAAGCCTGAAAACAAACTCATGCAGCTATTTGGACCTGCACTTGAAAAAAAATGGTAAAAAAACAAGTGAAAATGAAACAGAAACAAGCTGAAAGAGTGTGCGAGAAAGAGAGAGCGAGAGAGCAATAGGTATACATGTATGTGCCTGGGATCGTGGTCAGGCCAAACAAAAAAAAATGTTTGATTTGCCGGCAGCCATTGGACAGACGTCGAGGCTCGAGGCTCGAGGCTGAAGCAGAGGCAGCAGCAGCGGCAACGACTGACTGACCTACCTGGTGTTTGTGACCTTTACAGCTACCTGAGCCTCAGGCACTGCTGAGCCGGGGAGTTATGGAACGAGAGAGAGAGAGAGCGTGTGAGAGAGGGTGATAGAAAGCGAGAGAGGTTTCGGTCTCGGTCTCGGTTTCGGTTTCGGTTTCTGAGTGTCGTCTCCTGGCTGGAAGCCAACCAAGCGTGCCATGGACTGTTGCCTCCCTTTCGGCCTGCTATAGAGTACATCATGCCACATTTTATGGCCAGCTGTTTGTTGTTATTGTTGTTGCACATTTTTGAGATACTTTTATAAGTAAATGTTGTGAGCGAAAACATCTGCTTACAATTCTTGTTGCCACATTTTCATTTCGCATTTTGCATTCCAATTTCAGTTACTTTTGCCCAAGCTATAGCCAGAGCTCTGCTTAGTTAAGTTTTAAGTAGACCAAAAACTGTTTGTGCCGAGTTTAATAGACCAAGAAACGTGATGGAATTGGCAAATTTTTGCCCCAGGCATCCACCGTAGAAAAATACCCTCTGGAAATAGAGTAGCAGGAAACGTAAGAGATATATGTTACAATTCTATTGATTTTCATGCACATTGGACGCGGTGCTAAGCGATGGTGCTGTTTGAAATTGTTCTTTAAGGCTGCTGATTGATTTTATTGCAGCGATACGAAAATATTTTTCATATAATGAGCAAAGCATGAACTGCACCAAATTTGATCAAGAAATTTGCACTGAGAGTTGAGTTCACATAGATAGCCATGTGACAGAGCGTTGCGATTTAATGCGTATACAAATATATTCCTGTATGAGCTGAAGGTAGAATCTGTACGAAGTTTCGTTTATGTAGCCTTAGTGGAAGCTGAGTTCATATAGGTAGCCATATTATTTCCGAAAATGTATCAAGTTTCATCAGGTGGTCAGCCTTTATCGAGGTGTTATATAACATTTTGTATTCCATCTAAACTATATCATATCAAAATGTTTTAGCACTTAACATTTGGCTCTTATGGAACACAAGCTATACTTAAATATTATTCCAAGCCTGAAACATTTTTTAGAATAACACACAGAGCGTCCTCTGTGCGGGGCTCTCACTTATTATATGCCCAGCTGTCGCTGTCCCTTTCTGCCCGTGTTGTTACCTTTTAAGGATACATTTCACACTCACACGAGATGCAATTTCCAACTACTATATATATATATATATATATATATGTGTATATCCATAGCGCCCGGAGGGCTTTAAGGCAAAATGGAGTTGGGTATCAGATTGTGGCTCAAGGCCAAAAGCTCTGCACTAATTACGCTCATCTCTCTGTGCTCTCCTCAGTCCCAATTTCGATGCTATCCACCTTTGCTTTGCACTTTCCTTCGCTTACGTTAAGAGCTCTACAAAAAAAAAAAAAAAGAAGAAGAGAAAACCAAAATATAATTTAAGACTTAATTAGGACGAAACCTTAAAAGCTTTGACTTTGGCACTGCCAAAGACTTGCAACTTATTTCCCAGTGGAATACATCGGGTAACCCTATTCCAACTTTTTACTTTCCATCAAAACTTTTCGGAAACCACACTAAAGTGAAATATTATCCAGATTTTATTTAGTTTCTCATCTCACTTGGGAACGAAACTCTAACTTTTGCATATCCAACAACATTTCTCATGGAGTTGGCTTCCGAGTTTATATGCACAGATATTTATCGATATACGTTTATGTATCTTTTTACCTATATATATCCATATATCGCTATATTCCAAAGTTTTCTGCCTTTATTTGAAGTATCACTTGCCCCGAAATTGATTGCAACCGAACTTTGAGTTTGAATTCGAGTTCGTTTCCGAGTACTTTGTCTCTGTGAGTTTTTCATTTGGTCTTGATTGAGTTGAAGTCTTTTCGAATACCCTATAGCTGTTGTTATATAAGGTTATAGTAGCTCAGCTTCGATAACTATAATGACCCCATGAATATTTGGATTAAATTTCATTGATTTTCCACTCAGACATGGCAGACGTTAGTTCCAATCAAAGCAGCTCAAACAAGGCTGAGCTAAAAGCTAAAGTTTGTTAAATTATTTAATATTGTGTAAACTACGAAAGTCCAAGAAAAGAGCAAGTTAATTTGTCTTTGTTGGAATAGGAATTGCTAAGGTAAGTTCAAAAGCAACGATGAGCATAACTAATATACATATATATTTTCTTGCAATATATTCAAGCTAAGATATATATTAATATTAAATGATATCCATAGTCTATGCACTTCTATAGTTCAATCTTTACAGGGTAATTGTTAGTCATGCTTGCGTTGAACTTTGAAGTTTTCTCATTTCTAGGAATCGTATCTAAAATTCTGTATGCCAAGTTTTTGGCAATCAAAAGCAATTCATTTACTAATTATTCTGTCTGTTTTTCTTCACATATACTTTCCAGGTAAGACCGACAAGCCTGAGCTCTATCTTCCCTCTCTCTCTCTCTCTCTCACTCTTTTGGGCTGTCTCCTTTCGGTGTGCGGAGAGTTTTGCGAGTCTTGAAAGGAAATGTCATAGAGGCAAGTATCTAGTGGAAATTGTGCAGTTGACATACGTCTGCATGTGTTGATATCATTTATATATACATGTGTACATATAC
This sequence comes from Drosophila koepferae, assembly GCA_030914345.1. Classification (NCBI taxonomy): domain Eukaryota; kingdom Metazoa; phylum Arthropoda; class Insecta; order Diptera; family Drosophilidae; genus Drosophila; species Drosophila koepferae. The sequence goes on from JAUESR010000209.1 coordinate 738,343, forward strand.
ATATACATATAGATATACATATATCTCTTTGCGTTCATTGCCTAGCAGGAGGCGTGGCAGTGGGTGGACAGTATGGGGAATGCGCTGCCATGCAAGGCATGTAAACATTTTTAAATTTGAATTACGTGCCTCGGCTGCCAAGTTGGTTTTCTAGATGCCACAGCGAATATTTCAAATGAGCACCCAAAAAAACTTTCGCTTGCCACGCCCCACAAGCCACCCACCAAGCGGGGGCGGAGCAGTTCATGAGATTTCCCACAGTCAAGAAAAGAAAACCAAGTAGAACGCCAAAGGGCCTCTTAAAGAAATATGCTCAATTTTCAAGCTGACAGAGTGTGGAGGGGGGGGGGGGGGGGGGGGGGAATGGTAAATACATACTACTATATATATGTATATGTGCGTGTAGGGTATATTAGGTGTCGGTATTAGGGTGCTGGCATAGGGCATACAGAGAGGGGAGCTGACGAAGGGCCTTGAATGTGGTGTCAGGTCTTAAGCTGCGTCTTTTGATGGCAGCGCCGCAGGCAACGCAGCTGACTAAGCAGCAATTGAGCAACTTTTCGTTTGAGCTGCAGAAAGAAAAATTACAAAATTTATTAAAGTGTTGGAGCGCGACAGAGACAGACAGGGAATGATAGAAAGAGAGAGAGAGAGAGAGGGGGAGAGAGAGAGAGACACACATATCAAATGTAATTGACTCGGAAATCTAAGACAAATGTGCTAAAAATTAAAGGAAGGAAAACTCAAAAAAATAAAATGTAAGAAAAAGAAACAACCAAACAAAAGCGAAGCAACGTTTGTGTGTGTATGCATGAGTGTATGTGGGTGTGTATGTCTGTGTGTGTGTGTGTGTGTGTGTGTGCAGCTTGCTGTTGGCCAGAAACAGAGCAAAAGCCACAGCATTTGAGTGAGAGTTTTAGGTCGGAAGACTTGAGCTATCTCTCAGCCTATCTTCAAGCGGCTTAAACAACAACAACAACAACAACAACTTTTGTGCATAAAGTTTGCCATTTATATAGGGAATATTTGATTATAGCAGTGAGCCTGATAAGATACAAGTAATTTATTAGTAAGCTAAACATTTGCACAACATGGAAAGTAAGAACTTTCTTATATATGTATATATGATATCTAAAGTACAATACATTCAATTGCATTCGCAATAATATTCTTCTTCTTCAATTGAGTCATTTACTATAAACATTTTAAAAATGATTTCTAGAATGTCGGAGCATCTTTAATGGATGTCTTGAAGAAAGTTTTGCTTATTCTTTTCTCTACTCCTTGATAGCTAAGAACATTTCAGCTTTTGCTGCTGTAAGATATTCCTCAGCTGAGCAGCAGATGACATAGTTAGTGGCATACAACCACCACCACCAACACCACCACCAACACCACCATCAGCTCTATCATCAAATGCACCACCGCCACCAGCAACAGCGACAAAATTCCATATGCACCATTAGTAAACACCACCCCAAAATAAAAATATATTTATATATATATATATATATATATGTATATATGCTAGACGCCCTTTCATATCGAAGCTAACCCTCAGCGACGAGAGCGCGCGCGTGCGTCTGTTGCATTATCAAGAAGCAGCGCAAGCAGACCAAGAAGTCGTAGCAGAACTTCAAGTAGAAGGGAAAACAGAAAGCAGCTGCCAATAAGTTCTTCAAAGAAGCAAAAAAAAAAAAAAAAGCAAAACAGTCGACGCAATTTGTACTTGAGATTAGCAGATAGCAATGCAAGCTCTGTATGTGCCTGCTTCTTCTTCTCGAACAGTGTTGGTAAACATGCTCAATTGGCTTAGCAACACTAGCAAAAGGCATCAAAAGACTGAGCACTGAATACGAATGAGTCTTCAATGATTGATATAGCTGTTTATTGATTAAATTTCTTTTCGGTTAATCATTTAATTAGTTAACGAAATAAGTATATTCATCAGTCAAGCAATCAGGCTTCAGTTAGACTCATTCAGCTCATCAATCTGTTCATCAAGCAGCGAATCAATCAGTTTGTCTGTTCGTCAATCAGTCTACTTCATTACACTCTCCTATTCATTAGTTCATCAGTTGGTTAGTTATCAATCAATCAATCAATCAATCAATCTGTTAGCCAACTACTTGTTATATACATCAGTCTGTCATTCATTCGATCAATCATAAAATGTTCCTGAATTTAGTTCCTGTCGAACTTCGAACTCTGTCAATCGAGCCAAAAAAGAGAAGAAGAAGAAGATGAAGAAAAACCACCCCGAACTAGTTTCGATATTATTTACGACTTGATTCCATTGATTGGATAAGAAATCTTAAGAGAGAAGTTCGCAGAGAAATTTGAGAATGTTTGATTGAAGCACTGCAGTGGATGTTTATGTCCTTTCACAAAAGTGCAAAGAGAGTATATTAGTTTTATGTGTAACTCCGATATGTGGTATATATATAGATATATATCTAATTAGTAGATCCTCTACAATTTAGCTGTGAGCGAGTATTGTTCAGTCGTCAATGCTCAATTGCAGTGCCCGGACATCATTTGTGTGGCAGGATGGCAGGGTGGTTGGGTGGTTGGGTGGTTTGTGTAGGTGGTTGCAAGGTTCATTATTTTATATATAAATACATACATAGATATATATGTATATATATGTGCCTGCATGTATATTCAGGGGGGTTGCTTTTACTGCTCGCCCTTACTCCTAGGCCAGACTATTGAAAATGAATGAAATTTTCAGATGCGTCCACAATGAATTGAAATGAATAGAATGAGAGCCGAGGCCTGAATGAAGCTGGCTCAATATGTTGCCCATTTGCAGTGGCTGGGAGAGAGAGAGGGACTGCAGGGGTCGGGGTTGACTATAATACCCGAAACCCAAACAGAAATTCGATTTTGGATGCTCGGCTAATGCGAGAAATTTGTATGCAGGCCAAAAACATTTGGGCATTTCTTTTGTTTTGGAGCCGCGTCTAGAGGAAATAACAATCAAATTAAATGACAGCCGAAAGCAGCGGAAATTAGGACTTGCCTCAGCCCGCAGACTCCCTCTCTCTCTCTATCTCTCTCTCTCTGTCTCTCTCCTACTGCTGGCGTCTGCCTCTGTCTGACCAACTGGCTTTGGCATTTGTTGCTTTGCTTTTTAACACTTTCAGTGCATACATTTCTTTTGGCATTTTATTGACTTAATTTGCTGGGCGTGAAAAAAATAATAAATAAGTTACACTTACAGATACACAGACGTGTGTGCGTGTGTGTGTGGAATGAAAGAGATGAAGCGAGAGAAAAAGGTTTAACATTTTGGGACCCGCGCACATCATTTAAATGAAAAACTAATTTCAAATGTCATAAAAAAGAAGAGAAGAGAGCTCACCCAGTGCTGCGCTTAAGCAACTGAAATGCATAATATAAATATACCCAAGGAAAGCGAGAGGGCCCGAGCTGATGCTAATGGTAGAGTTGGGGCATTCCCTTAATGAAAGTGCGCAGAAATTTTCATTTCATAACTTCATATTGCTTTGACTCGGAACACTTTAGGCATTGCATGCTGAAGCGCTTCCATTTCCTATCCCTAGACCTACATTTTTTCTGGCTCTTTGCATTTCGTTAAATTTTTTAGCAGTGGTATTCCCGCTACTATTTGATTTTCAATTTATTCGGGACGCAAATTTTGCAATTTTGATTTCATTTTTAATTTAATTATAGAAACTTTTGTTTCTATTCCTATTCTATTCCTTTTAGTTCACTATTGCGCTCAAGTTGATAACAATTGATAGCCTAAATTACTTATCTGACATAAATATATATATATATATAGTTCAGTTCCTCAATTTATCTATATTAGTTCATAGTCACAAAAGTAGCTAGCTCGCTGATGCATGTGACTTTATCAAAGTCTAAAGTAGATATGTACATATATATATTTATATATATTATTTAGTCATATATATCACAAATTAGACCTACGACAACAAATATAAATATATATAGTGTTCATTCCCGATAAGCACGTCATTTTTATTTATACATTTTCAATTGATAAAGCCACAAGTTTATCTTAAGCATCGAGATATGGATGTATATATAGCATACTCTATTTATAACATCGTATAACTGTTAAATTCTTATCCACACAGAGTTCATATGGGTGGGTTTCTTTAAAGCTGATTAGCTTGCTGGCTTTATGATTCCGTATTTTAAGTCTAATACGCATTTGGCATTTGCCTTTGGTTTTGCTGTCAACGCCTTCGCTTCGCATCAGCCTCAACATTGGTTTTCATGTTCAGCCAAGCAAAAAAAAAAAAAAAGAAGACAATATCTTTTATTTTTTTTAGCTTTTACGTCTCACACATGCCAATTTTCACAGTCGGAGGTAAAGAGCATAGCTAAATGCGTCTTGATGTCGCTTGAATACCCTAACAGAGAGAGAGCGAAAGCTAATTGAGCAGGTTTAACATTGCTGCTATGTTAATGTTAATAACATTTAACATACTCAAGCTACCTTCTCCTACATCAACTCTGTTAAGTACATTTAACTGCTCTAACAGCAATTGTAACTGTTAAGCTGTAACATTTTTCATTAACTACAATTATTATGATAACATCTGTTGAAATTGATCTAACAGCAATCACTTCTGTTAAGCGTTTTCTATTGCTGTTAACATTTCTCTACTTTGCAGCGGTTACAAACTTTATCAGTTTTTCAATCGATCCCATGAGTGGGCGTATTACAAATTTCATTTCCTTTCTCGAACCGAGAGTGTAAAACAAGAGAGGAAGAAGCAGAGCAAAGCAAAGAAAAATGGGTAGAAAATTAAGAAAGGCGTCAACATCTGTCGACGAGGTCTCACTTCGTTATTACAATTCCTGCATTTAGATTTCATTCTTCATCTCTAGTTTTTAGATACGATGCCTTTATGAGTATTCATTCTCTTCATCCTTCATTCACTTCCGACTTCGTTTGCTACCAGCTATCAGTTTCCATCTCTTACACAGAGCTTTCATCTTCCCTCTTACAATTTTGATTTTCCCATCTTTAAGTTCCCATCTTCCATCTCTTTTGCTGCAATCCTAACTCCCTGGCCTCACGTTTTCAATATTCATCTCTAAATTCAGATAAATGCAGATTCTAGGCTCCAGCTTCCACCATTTTCCAGTTCCAACATTTATATTCAATCTTTCGTCTTTCGTCATCTTCCCTTCCTCATGTGCCTTGCTCCACCATATCCATCGATCCTCCATCTGCCATCTGCTGCTCTCAGCTGTCAGCCCTGCAGCTGCTGCCTTTGGTGACGTGTTTGCCTCTTGTGGTTGTCAGCTTTGGCCTGTGCGAGGTGTCGGAGTAAACTTCAACATTCAGCCGTCATCCAGCGTATACCCTGTGCTTGCAGCAGCCGCAGTGCATGCGCACGAGAGCTTCAACAGAGCTTGAAGAGACTTCAGAGAGACGAGCATAGATGGGAATATTTGAGTATATATAGGCATCAGTTTGCTATCTATATTTCCACAGCATCTGCTAGTCGTGCATGCTCCATTTGTTGTTTGCTTTTCTTTTTCATTTTCATTTTTTTGCTCACCTTTTGATTTGTTGGGCATATGTTGCGTTGCCTTTTGAAATGAAGAAGAATCGCATTATTATGGCATGCGTTTAATTTAGCTACAATAACACAGACTTGGGCACACACACACACACACACACAGAGAAAGAGAAAGAGAGAGAGAGAGAGAGAGAGAGAAACACATATACACTCATAGATACGTGATTGTTCTGCGTTGATTGCGTTCAAGTGCCTTTGCTCCATCTACAGTCTGTCTGCTCCCTGCTTAGCCATGCTGGCTGGGCCTCTAGCCCCAGCTTACTCTCTCTCCCACTCGCCCTCGCACTCGCACTCTTAATCTTAAATTGAATGCTGCTTCATTATGCTCCAGATGCGCTCCTAGTCTCTGCGCTCAGCCCACACGCTTTGCTCTCGCCTCGCTGCTAGGCTTCAGCCTCAGGTTCAGCTTTTTGTCTTGTCTTTTTTTTATGATTTGCTTTTGGCATTCATTTATTTATTTTAAACACACACACACATGTACTTTTCTTCTTTTTTTTTTTAATGTTTTTTGCATTTAATTTAAGCGCATGTGTGTGTGCGTTGTGTTTTCTTTGCACTTTCGCTTTTGTCAATGCGTTTACGCTTTTGCTTTTGCTCTTGCGGCTGCCTTTGAGACGTGCCACAACGTCTGCTTGAAGTGGGGTCGTAGGCTTGTAGGCTTGCGGGCGTGGTTGGACTCTGGCTCCCCTCCTGCCCTCCTGCCCCCTCCTGCTCTGCTTGAAGGAACAATTCGAGCTGCTGCCTGGCTGCCTTTGCTGCCTTGGCGCTGTGCATATGTATATCATTAAACGGCTCGTCTAGACTCGGTGCCTGTTGATTGACAGCTGTCAGGCAATAGGTATCCTACGCGCCCCACAATAGCACCACCAGCACCAGCCTAAAGCCCTCTCCTCGCCTTAGCCTGTTTTACTGCAAATTCTTTAGGCGCGCACTTTGTCATGGCTTTTTATATGCTCGCGCGCGAGTGAGTTTAATTGGCAGTCAAATCGTTGACTCATGCCACAATTGGTTGCATGCCCCAAAGCCCCATTCACACAGCCAGCCCCAAAGGATGGGCAGTCAGTTAGACAGGAGTCAAGCTTAATTAAGCAGCTGCCTTTGGGCTTAGCATATTTAATTCCCTTTGCATTTTAATATTCATCCATCCCTAATAGAAGTAATTGCTGCCGAACCGGTTCGACAATTTACAAACTTCTTTAATGAGTTTCTCACTGAAATATATCGAATTGAGATGGCAGAGAGGAAGGCATCAATTGATGGCTTACTACTGAAACGATTCAACAAATGGAAGATCAGTTAGGAACTTTAAAAGTTTCTGTCTACTACCTATGGACTGGAAAATCTTTTAATTGGAAAGAGTCTATGTCTTGGGGCATACTTTTCATATATTACCATAATGAACTGTAATGGAAAGTTCAGAGCTGAACTGGTTCACAATGTGGTTTCCTATAGATCGTCAAAGCCTGCTTCAATTGAAGCTTTTAACCTGAACCAGTTCGACATATGCTAGATTATATGTTAACTAACTTATGTTGCCCCTAATCGAAGCAGTTAGCAAGTATTTATTTCTTAAGTGAACCACTTATACAACTATTCAATGAGCTATTGGAATATATTTGACGTATCATTAGTTGCATCTCAAATATAGGCAAGAGCATGAACCTGGTTCAGCAGGACCTTCGACTAACAGATTAATCGGCTTCTATTGATGCAAAGAGTGAGAGTGCGAACGGGAAAGAAACATCGTAATTGAAATGTTTTGTGAAGAAATATGTTCACACATGCGAGCGCACACTGTACTTGACTCGTGCTCCGCATTTGCTCTAATGTGTTTTTTTTTTTTTTTGCTTTAGGGCTCCGTCATAAATGAAATCCAATATAGCTTTAATAGATTTCTCCTCGTCTAATTTCAGCTTTGTTTTTGCTTTAGCTTTAGCTCTTGCCTCTGGTGTTAATGTCTTTATTATGATCCTCGGTTTTGTTTTTGTTTTTGTTTTTCTCCTTTTGATTTTTATTTACTTATTTTTTTTTTTTTTTGCTGCTTCTCGTTTTGCTTTGTGTACTGCACTCAGTTGTTGGCACGCGTACGGGCGCGCGATTTTTGCGGCAAGGCGCAACCGCATTAACCGCAACGACGACTGCCCGTCACAGTGGGGCCAAAGCTAAAAAATGTGTCCAAAACTTGTATGGATGTTGTGTGTTGTTCAAATGAAAAACTGCAAACGATTGAACGCCTGATTGACTGAGTGTTTGAGGAATTTGTTAATGATTGACTCAATAACTGACTGTTTGTTGGGTTAAACGATTGATTGATGAACTCAATGTTTTTCCGAGTCACTGATTGATACCAGCTTGATTGAGTGAACTAAAAATTGACTTAATGGCAGATTGATTGATTGATTGATAAGATTTATTGAATGTCCTCTTGTCAGACTTACTAATTGATAGCTTTCTGACTGTTTGATTGATGACTAACAATCAGCTTTGCTTGATTGATAAACTGATTGATTGATGAAACTGTTTTATATCTATGTATATGGACTGATTGACTAGCTGTTTGATGATTTGAATAAGTAATTATCGATAGATTCACTGTGAGTAAATTGATTGAACGAGTGATTGAATGATATAGCATGAAGATCATGCTTTCATTTCGCTACGTAAGACATCATGTAGCTTCTAAAATTTGCCTGCTAGCCACTGAAGTTGACATTAATCTGTGTTGCGTGTGGTTAAAGCAGTCCACTGTGCCAGCAAGGGCAAAGGCTTTTGGCCATTGGGCGACATTAATGCAGCCGCCAGCTGCCAGACGACGCCTTGTGCTACAGTTTATAGTTCATATACACATACACACACACACACACTCTATCTCTCTCTCTCTCACACACTCTCTCTCTCTCTCTCTCTCTCTCTCACACACTCTCTCTCTCTCTCTCTCTCTCTCTCTCACACTCTCTCTCTCTCTCACTCTCTCTCACACACTCTCTCTCTCTCTCACACATATCAATAAATGCGAATGTGAATAACGAATACATTCATTGCATTCACTTTATTCACTTCACGCGTATTTCCTGTCAATTTTTATATATATATAATATATATATGTATATAATGTTTTTTCCTTTTCGCACTTGCTCCCCGCCCTCCGTTCCTTGCCTCTTTTTTTTCGTGCTGCTTCGCTTTTTATTATCGTCCCTCAAAAAAAAAAAAAAAAAAAAAACCATTGCGACAGTTAATAACAAACGCAGCAAATGCCGCGCTCCTCCCTCGCCTCCTGCTGGCCAGGCTTAAACAAAGAAGAAGAAGAAGCAGACGCAGTGAGCGAATGAGCCCATCAAAATTCCCGTGCCACAACAACAACAAATAAATAAAGACAAAAAAAATGAACTTGGCAAAAAAAAAAAAAAAAATGAGGAAAAAAGAAAGGAAAATATTGTCGAATAAAAGTCGGGCTAAATTTATACAGCGCGCATTTCATGCGATCAACACATAAATATTATTATATGTACAGTACAAATGTATGTATGTGTGTGTGTGTACATGTATGTGTGTGTGTGTGTGTGTATTTAATGTTTATAAATAACCATTCGCAATGTATGTGCTAGAGGTAGAAGTTGAGTTGAGGATTCGTTTCTTTTCTTCTTTTTTTTTTGTACTTCAACCATTTGCCAATTCCTGTTTTGTTTTGTTGTTGCTGAGAATACCCTGTGAAGCCATTGAAATGGGGTTAAGCAAGGGCATATTGGTCTCTGTTTAGCAGGAAGCTTTGATGGGCATAGTATTAGAGGAGGCCATGGGGCATGATATTGATATAGAAGTGCATGGCTATATAGATGGAATGAATATGCGAGTAGAAAAGTATATGTTGTGTAGAAGAGTATAAGAACTGTGCATATACCTGTATAAGAACTACAGTGCATTAAAATATAAGAGTATAAGAGTGTAGGGGGGAGTAAAGGAGTCATAAAATAATTAGTTCGCATAAGATCGATTGTTATTGTAAAATTTAGTTCAAATATTTTAGAAACTAAGATTCATAAGCTTTACGAATTCTTGAAATTTTTTTTATTATGTTCAGGGTATCTACGAGTCGGATACGCTCGCCTAGTGCACATCTACCTTATTTGCATTCACATCCTGAGTCAATGTACCGAACTTTATTGTACGAAAATGCGCCGACTGAAATGAATCTGATTAGGGAAACTTTTTTTTTTTTTGGCTTTTTCGAGTTATCTGTGAAACTCCTCATGGAAGTTGAAAACGTGGCTGTTATAGATTGCCAATAATATAGATGCTTATTAATTACTGATGAAGAAAGAGAAACAACTTGAAAGGGATGGCGAGAAGAGTGGAAGAAGACTCTGCCTTGTCTAGAAAACATCTTAAGCTCTATATGAATTCCAAGACTTCAGTTTCGATTCGATTAGATTAGTATGTCTTATCATATAGACAAATTGTTATCATCTTTAAGGATAACTGAAGCTAGAAAATAAGAAAGGCATAGGCACGAATTGCATATGCTAAAGAGCCACAGTCAATAGCAAATCAAGGCTCAAACTTAGCTCCAAAAGCGGGTAAAGGAAAAGTTTTATTCGTGAAAGTATTAAATGTATTTGAAGTTGGATTTCTAGCATATTACCTATATATATGCGATACACGCTACTCAGTAGTCTCCCTCTCTCTCTCCCTCTCTCTCTCTCTCTCCCTCTCTCTCTCTGCGTTTGTGTGTTGCTTAATACACGAAAGAAAAAGTAATCGACAGCAGCTAACGAAATACTTGAAGACAAATGCTATGACAGCTATATATACATACATATATATATACATATCTGAAGGCATATATATGTCAAAGGGCTGGTCTGGTCTGGGCAGGAGCGCACAGCTTTAGCGAGGGGTTAAGAGTTGGGCGCAACGAACCTTTGGGGGAGGCATTTGATAAAAAAAAAAATGAAAAAATGAAAAACTTGCAATGTGAATGGTTTTTGAGCAAAACGTAATACAATTGAGAAAAATTGTGAAAGGGTGTGCCAAAGAGGTGTGTGTGTGTGGGAGAGAGAGAGAGGGTGCGTAGGTGTGTGTTTGTGTTGTGTGTGAAGACGCAGACATAGCCCAGGATGTCGTTGACAACAACAAAGGGCAACAAAAGGCGGAAACGCAAAATCAATTTGAATCGATAAACCGCAAACAGAGTGGGCGGCCAATGCACGCAGTGGGCGTGGCGCGCTGCTTACGGCTGTGTGTGTGTGTGTTGGTGTGTGTAGTCAGCAGCGGAAGCCCGCAAGCTCAACAAAATGTGTGAAGTTTGATTTAGTGGGGGCGGGGAGAGCTTTACTTTTATATGATGTCAATGTGTGTGTGTGTGTGTGTGTGTGTGTGTGTGTTTGTGTGGCACATTAATACAAATGACTGTCACATGAGCGTCATAAAAATGATGAAGAGCCGACAACAACAACGACAACAACAACAACAGCAAAAAGGCTGATCGTTTGGCTCGTAAGTTGAATGATGAAGTGCACGAGCACGAACCAAAGGCTAAGCGAGAATGTATTAGTGTGTGTGTATGTGTGTGTGTGTGTGTTGGTGTAATAAGCGGAAATAGCAGCTAAGAGCCATAAGACACGCCCCGCACAACCACAATGCCCATTTGCCCATTTGAAAGCAAAAGTTTTGGGTCTTGTTTTTTTTTTTTTTTTGTTCTTCTTCTTCTTCTGGGTTATTGCTGAAGCTTGAGTTTTGCGCTCGCTTTCTCGTTCTCTTGGCTTTTTCAGCCTTCCTTTGTTAACGCCCGCGCATTTCCACAGCAATTTTTGTGCTATTAATCCATCAATGGAATGGCTCTGTGTGTGTGTGTGTGTGAGGCTATCAAGCAAGGCTGAATGTCATTTAGCTGTAAGGCATCGGCTGAAGCTGCTGCATATCAAATCGAAACCAGAAATGAGCAAAAGCCGCATCAACAGTTCAAGTCAAGTGCAAGAGCTGCACGTGTGTGTGTGTGTTTTTCAACAGTGCGGAAGTCGTGCACAATATGTTTGTCTGAGAATTAGAAAAGAAATCCGTTAGAGCTTGTTAGCTGAAGAGCTCTAGCTAGGCATAGATCCTATGCCATTCAAGCAATTGGCCAATCAATCAATCATCATTCATCATTTCTACTAATACGCCAATATGTGATGAGCTCTAGTTCTGCTTAAGTGTCTCACAGCCATGTGCATCAATCAGTGCTCTTCAATCATTTCTAGATGCTAGCACAATTGTTGTTTGCATGAGCGTATTTTTTTCTATAATATCTTTTAACTTAATCTGTCAATCAACATCAATCATTTCTATCGATTGTCTCACAGCTTTGCTCTTCATTCAATCAATCAATTATTGTCAATCATTTGATTGACCGAAAGCATTTTTCTCTTGCTTTACTTCTGCTGAACATCAAATGAGATTCAGTCATTCAATCTTTTTCAATCATGTATATGTTTTTCGCAAATGACAAATACATCTTTCTCTCTCTCTTGTTCTACTTCAGTTAATCAATCAATCATTTCTATTTGTAAGCAAATACATCTATCTCTCTCTGGCTATACAGCTGGCTTTCAAAGCTTTGTCCAATATTCTGTAAGACAATCAATCAATCATTTCTATGGCAAATAGCAAATATCTTTTTATCTTTGTAACCAAAATCACCTTACTCTCTCTGGCTCTAACATCTTAATAGGTCTCTCACAGCTTTGCCCAACATTCACACTATCAGTCATTCAATCCATGTCAATCATCAATATGTTACACCTGCTAATGCAAAACTTTTCTGTGAATAACTTTCTAGCTTTCTCTCTCTCTCTACGGCTCTAGTTCTCTAGCTCCTCGTCCTACCGCAACCCATCTGCTGGCTGACTGCCTCAATCAGTCACACTCCGTCTATCAGTCAGTCAATCATTTGTCTGTACTTTATATTCTTTTTCTCTCTAACACACACACACACTCACACACAATAAACTATGCAACATGTATATATTCAGCTCTCTGTCTGCTTCTTCATTATCTGTGAAAGCCATCGGCAAACAAACCAAAAATCAGCAAACGGAGACGCATTGCGCATACGCCGCGTGACCCGGTTAGTAAGTTGATTACCGCAGTCTCTGCTACTTATTTACCTATGTGAAATACAAACACATACACACACACACAAACCATCAGTCAATTGACATGAGGTAAGGTTGAGAACGTGTGCTGGGCGGAGAGGGAAAGTAAGGGAAATGGTAAGGGAAATGGTAAGGCTTAACTCTCAAAAAAAAAAAAAAGAAAAAAGAGAAGTGAAGGAAGGGAAGGAAAATAAAACGTTGCTGCTAGCAGACAACTTGGCTAATCTTTGTGACATGAGCGCAGCCGAAGCTAACCATAAAAAGCTCACTGAGCACTCACTCATTGATGGACGCATGGATTGATGGACAGGCGGGCGGTCGGACGGACGAACGTACGGACAGACGAACGGACAGATGCTCTGCATGATAACGTGAAATTGCTTGTGACGGCGATTTGTGCCTCGAGTTCGTTTTCAGTTTCGGTTTCGGTTGGGGTTTTAGCTAGTGAAAACATAGAAAAATTGGAAAACACAAAGCTTGAAATACCCTATAAAGCAATCAAATTGAGAGTGGGAGAGAGAAAGAGAGAGGAAGAGATTTAGCATTTAAGTTTTAAACATATCAGAAAGTAAGTTCTGAGAGTTAGCTCAAAGAACTGGAACTAGCTCAAAGCACTGTTTGAACCTAAGAATGGGTTTGGAAACAATGAAATGAGCTTAAGCCAAAAAAGCTGAAATATATTTTAAAGATCAACCGATTTTATGATAAATCCTTAAACATTTTTACTAGAGATAATATAAAATTGGATCAGGGCCTAAAACGTTGTATTTGTGGACTATAATTGAGAGCTCTTAAAGAGCTGTTTAATCTATATAATGAAATATATTCTATAAAGTAATTAAAAACTTCAGATTGTATATTCTATATAGTGTCAACAATATATGTATATTTTCCTATTTCGTTTATTATGCATTGTATAATACTATATATAAAATATTTCGATATAGTATGTCATATTATCTCTATAAGCCATATATACTCTTATATAAATGACAAGGCTATATATATATTATATACCCTGTATACTCCCCTCCATATGGTATATAAGTTATATAGATTATATGCATTGTTTGATTACATACATATGTGATTTATGGAATGCATTATATATCATGATGCTTATAGATGCTATAGTCCATGCTATAAATGCTACATAGACAGCAGATACCCTACAATTGTATGCATATATGCATCATATATTCTCTAAAGAATGTATATACCTCTCTTGAGGAGGGTCTTTATTAAAGATTGTCGGGTGCGTTTCAGGAGCTCACTTTTTTGCGCTTTTAATAGAGCCGGAATACCGCAAGCAAAGGCAGAGCGATTGCCTGTTCGCACTGCTTCTCTACCTCTCCCTCGCTCGCTATCTCTCTTTCCCTGCCTCTCGCTCTCTCTGTCTTTCGTTGACTGTCCATTGGGTTTGGCAACAGGCGGAAGCCGCTCTTAATAGATTTTTGGGGGCTGTCGTTTTGGCATTTGACAGATAAGTTGCCCAGGCCAGCCTGGCCTGCCTGCGCTGGGCTAGGCATCGAAAGCACTTCAGAGAGTTGTCTACATGTTGCAACAGCATTTTTGACTTTTGCCTCGCAGCTCGACAAATCTCTCTGTCTCTCTCCCTCTCCCCCTCTCTCTCTCTCTCTCTCTCTCACTCTCTCTCTCTCTCTATCGCTCTCTGTGTGTGGACAGTTGATTGAAGCTGCCAAAACTGGCAAACAGCCGATGCAGATAGCTCACAAGCCCACAAATCTTGGCTTTAATAAGCGCATTGACAACAACTTGTCGTAATATGTCAATGTGTGGTTACCAGTTTACAAGCAGGAGAAGGACCACGCCCTCCCACTCCCTCTACCCCCTGCCTATTCGAATATAGCTTACATATGCATGTCTTTAACTAGAGCAAATTCATTTAATTTGAGTGCAAATTGAAGTGGGCTATTTGCTCTTATGCATATCTAGATCTATCTATCTATCTAGAAATAAGATTGTTCAATCAGGAAATGCAATTTAAAACAGGATTTATTTAAAACCAACAGAAGTACGGCAACAGCGCCTACTCAGTGAGGATTTAGTATGAAAAGAACTTCTATAGTGAACTATATGTATCTCCAAGCCTTAGAAGTTAGTTGATTCAAGCTTGCTTGGGTCTACATATAGTGTTGGGATTCTATTGAATCTATTATCAATAAAACTGAACACGTTTGGTAACAAATGTGAACCACATATGATTTATTCTCTACTAGCTCAGAGCTTAGCATATGCTTAGCCAAGTAACTAGGAAAAAGCCAACTGGAAACTTATGGCCATAAGGCAGCACAGTGAAGACTGGCAACAGCGCACTCTAATGAATCGCCTTGCCTAGAGAGAAGGTCATATGAGATTAGGAAACCAAAACAATTCCTAAGCTGTTGTAACCAAAGCAGACAAAGCTAGACATGCAAGGCCATGGGCATGGGCATGGCTACTGTCGGCTGTGTGTGCGTAGCATAAATACAAATTAATATATGGGAAACATAAATGTCAATCGAAGATGTCAACGAGCAACAGCAGCAGCTAATAAGCTAATATCAAGAGCTATGCATATGGCATGTGTGAAAGACAACAGAGACAGCCACAGAGAGAGAGAGAGAGAGAGAGAGAGAGAGAGAGAGAGAGATACACACACACAGATAGAGATTCCTCTTGCCTCCACATCTGCTTAATCGAAGCCGATTAAGATAAACAATTTCCTCAGCATTTTGCGCTAATGGAAAATGCGGAAAACACTGAAGAAAAAAATAAAAATAAAGGCGCGTCTCTTGCATCGTTTTCAAATGAGGCGCGCGCGATGTGACACGACCACGAAAACTCAATTTTTCCAACAGCCACGCCCCCCCACCAAACATCAACCTCCCTCCCAGCAACGCCACCGCCTGCGCCTCTAGCTGTCAGTGTCAATATTGAAGGCGATAAGCCAAAGAAAATGCCATAAAAAGTTACACGAAAAAGTCGACAAAAAAAAAGGAGAGCGGAAGAAGCTGAAGTAGAAGCGAAACGAAAAATTTCATTAATTTATTTAAATGAGCGCGACGTGCAATGACAGTGGGCGTCATGGTAGGCCAGTGGGCGTGGCCTGCCTAATTAACCAGTCGATGGGCCATTGATAAGGCTTAAGTCAGCTTATTGACTATCGCTCTTAACATATATATATATATATATATATATATATATATATATATATATATATGTATGTACATGGTGGATCCGAGATGGAGGGAGAAAAGGACTTTGCTGCTCAGAGTCCTTAATTAAATGTCGTTTGGCATTTGAATTGTTTGTTCACTTAAAAGACTATAAAACTATATTGATTCAGGTATATATCTAACTGCCTAATGTACATGTAACTTGTTATATACCCAGCACTTAGCTAAAGAAGAGTATATTGGTTCATCTCTCAGTTCTTCCAGTGTTTCCTCTGTTTCTATCTGTCCGTTTTTTCATATGCTCGTCCCTCTATCTGTTCGTTCCGTCGTCTCTCTCTCTTTCTGTATCTCTTTTTGAGTGTCCATTCATATTCCCAATCGTCTGGCTGAATCTCTGACCATCATCACATCGTTTGTCTGTCCATTCGTTTTTCTCAATGCCTTTCCATCTGTGTTTCGTCGGCCCATCTTTCTGTTTCGTCATCCAACTAGAGATTTGCAAAGTTCCAAGTTCTAAGATTGTTTTCAATACGCCCAATTAGAAGGAAAATTGTAGAAAAATCTTTCAAAGTCTTCGAGCTGTTTTGCTCTCATGTGATATTGACAAATATGTTAAGCTTCTTAGGAGTAAAAAGTTCCTTGAAAGGCAAATTGTAGTTGAACTTCGATGAAACTTGGGCTCTCACAGATTTGCCTGCATCCATTTCCATAGAAATATTATTTGCTAACTATTCTAATGTGATTATGTATCAATAATAGGTATCAATGGTTACAAGGAAGTGGGGAAGGAAAGGGAGAGTGAGTGAGAGAGAGAAAGAGAGAGAGAGGTTCTCTTTTAATATGCGCTAGCCCAATCAAGTATTCTAAGCAATATGTACTACATTTACAGGGTATTTGCTAGTCATGGCTCGTTATTACTTTGTTGTTTTGCTTTTCGTTCGCTTTTTCGGCCGCGGTCCATGAAGCACAACGCCCGGCAATCGCATTCAGCACGTGCTTAAAATTGCATTCATTGCGCTCGATTCATTTGGACGCTGAGAAGCGCAGAGAGAGGCGCACACAGACGGATACACAGACACACGTTATTATTATGTGTGTGCTGTTGCTGCTTAATTCGACTTTGCAGTCATTCAACTGTGCAGCGAACGAGTTTATTCGTTTCACTGATTCATTCATTCATTCACGGCTTCGTTCTGCACGTTCTCCTCCCTCCATGTCATGCCCAACATGCTGCTCCTCCTGCTGCTGTTGCTGCTGCTGCTGCTGCTGCTGCTTCTCCTCAAATGCATTTTGCAGCTTAATTCTGTTTCAATTTCTTCTTCGTTTTTTTTTTGTTCTGCTGTTTTTCTATAGGGTATATATGCATGAATATATGTATATATATTTATACTTATATATGTTTTTGATGTGTTCTTTTCATCAGAGCCATGTATGTATGCTCGGGCATTAGGCATTGGCCAGCAAGCAAATGATATTCATGAATTGCATAGAGAGTCAAAGCCAAGTTTATCAACAGCTTCCAGTAGAAATTGCCTTAACAAAGTTAGAAGTTTTCAATTGGTTTTCTTTTCCCAAAAGTTTTCAAAGTTTGAGAGCATTGAGTGAAGAAGCCTTGACAGAATCTATATACATATATTAGAATCAAGAGATCAGCAAGATATGTGCTTTCCTTTTCTTTTCCTTCATATTCGACTCTTCATCTTGATTTTTGATGAATGTTATGAATGAATATGAAGTGCATCGCTCATATTCATTCGATAACGATTACTATCGATAATTTGACATTAGCAATTCATAACTTGAAGATTATCAAAGAATATCTTTATCTCTAGAATGTTTGAATATATCCTAGACCTGATTGTCCCAGTTCTAGCTGACTCAACACTTGATTTCTTCTCTTCATGATATCATGCTGGATCTGAGACTTCTTCAAGGGACTTCTTAGGGTATCTCCTAGTCGGTTAGTGCTTGTGGCTTGTTGTTCGTTGCATATTTCGCTGCAATTGAAATATTTATGCGAACAGCAGCCCTAAGGCCAACGGAATTACTTATGAGTAATTAATTATGCTTGCTGTATACAATTTTCTCTCGTCCTTCTCACCTCAGCTTCCCTCCCTGCAGCTACCTCTTTCTCTCTCCCACTCTGCCCACTCTTAAATTGAGTTGCACTTGCAGGCGTGCTCCTTTGAGTGCAAATTGCAGCAGCTCCTCAGACCTTGGGCTGTTGTTTCTGTTGTTTCGCTCGTTTCGCTTGGCTCTGGCTGCGACTCGGACGCTGACTCTGACTTATGGACCACTTAAGAGTGGGTCGCTGCTCTGCGTGTTTGTGTTGTAAATGTTGCAATTGTGGCCAACAAAATGTAAAGAAAACTCCCGAAAAAAAATATTGAAATTGCGCCAATAAAATATAACAAAGGCAATCGATAACAAATTACTTTTACTGCGATACAGCATACATATATTATTGTACATATATGTTGATCCTCGTGCTAATGTAATTGAAAAGTTTCTTAAACTTAAAGCGCTGCAATGTGTGGGAAGTGCACAAGCCTGTAGAAGAAGTATAGCCATCGATAAACGATAATAATCGATTGTTCAAAGGAGAGTGAAAGAGAGAGAGAGAGAGAGATGTGTATTCAAACTTTATCTCGTTGAGTTGCTTTATTATTAGTATTATTAACTTTCTTACGTATATAAATCTTTTGGTCTACATATACTTATCTATATGCTTCTTTCTGCTTCAACTCTTTGCAGGTAAGCTATCTGAATGCAACACGCGGCGCTAAGCACTTTTCCTTGTTAGCTTTTGCAGCTGCCAAAGGTTTGTAACACTTGTACTATATACAGATATATCTGATACATATATATGTGTGTATGTATATAGACTACAATATATCGACTACAATATATAAACATTCCTTGAACTCTTCCGCATGCCTTTGCATGCGCCGTCGTCGTCTGTTGATATATGTGTTTAAATATAGCTGACGATCGCATGATTTATGCTCGTTGTTCGCCTCTTTATTCTTCAGCAACTGTTCGGTGATTTCCCCCTCTCTCTCTCTTTCTCTCTCACTCCCTCTCATCATCCTCTTCATCTGTGCAAATGGCAGGCAAAACGGCATTGCTATCCCTGCGGCTGGCTTCAATTAAAATTCCAAAAGTATTTTTCAAAATGAAACCAAAATGAAATTGTTTCTTTTTTTTTTTTCAATATTTTTCCAGCTACCCTGTAGTCATAGGTCGTGCTTATGTAGGGTGTTTGCATTGCATTTACTTTACCATAAACTTGCCTAGAAATCAATCGGCAAATTTCGCAGAGCCTTCGTCATAGAATCAGTCATATATCATATAATATCTGTTGGCTAAATCTTCATTTAATGTGCACATATTCAAGTATTATTCTATAATTTGTTGGCAAATCCTTTCAAAAATGCATTAAGTATGAACCTAGAGCCGCACAGCTAAAGTCAAACGTAATCAATATTCTCTCTAAGGCCTAATCACTTGCCATAGGGTATCTGCTAGTCGTTGTTCAATCACTGTTGCACCCTTTACTTGGCTGGGGCTTGCAACAATTCATGATCGTCTGCTGCTCGAGCTAATAATTTATTGTTGCGCACTCGCACAGTCAAAGATACTTTCTTTTGCGCCTTTAGCTCTCTCTCTCTCTCTCTCCTCCCTCTCTTTCTTTCTCTTTGTTGCTCGTCTCGCTTTGATTGTGTTTTGTTTTATTTCCTACTTAAAGTTTTGATTGTGCTGTTGTTGTTGTTATTGCTTGCGCTATTTTTGTGGTTCGCTCTTCACGTAAAGAAAACAACAACAGGGCGAATGACTTCTGCCGCCTTCTGTTGCATTGTTCCAGCACAACACACACACATACACTTATGTATCTCCACTTGATGTCGGGTCAAATGATTCGAACGTTTGGCAGCACCAAAACGGCTCTTGAGGCCCTCAGCGAGAGTTCCTGCAATTCTGCTCGTAATTGTTTATCTAAATTGACTGCAGACACACACACACACACATACGCCACTTGTCGGTCTGTCTGTGTATGTGTATGCATTTAAATTTACTGTTACAGTGAGCGCTAGCTATAAATGTTTATGCTATTAGCTTTGGCTATTCCCTGAAGCTCTATTTCCAGCAATTGCCAGCTAAATGTGTGCCATAGCTGTCAGCTTTGTGTCATGGAGAGGCGAGCATACCATTTAGGAATTGTGCTCTGGGCATTGTATTCTCGTATTCAACGAAATGCAAATACTGCTACGATGCAGTGAAATGAAACACTTTGCCTCCAGCTTAGTCATAGCTGAGAGCTTTATGCAAGGCAACGATGCGAGCAAATGAGAAATTTATAAAAGAAGGCATTTCGGAATAATATTTCACTTAGCTAATCAATAAATTTAGAGAGCTCGAATAGTATTCATTATGATTCATTATTTTCAAACAGCGTCCACTTCAAGCTGTTGCCCCTGTTGGCCATGGCTCGTATCTACTAACATATCTGTTAGCTTTTTGTCATGCACTCAATAGAGACTCTCACACATCTCGCATTGCCGCTCCCAACAAGTGTTGCTCATTAACTGCTAGCGCACACTGTGTACGAACATATATCGTACTTTTGTTTATCTTAGCTCAATCGCGAGGCAAAGGAAAAACAATTTTTTTTTTTCGAATGGGGGAAGTGCAGACCAAAAAAAAAAAAAAAAAAAAGCGATGCAGAAGAAGAAGAAGAAGGTAAACTGAGCTGAACTATATGAACTATTGGCATGCAATAACAGTGCATAAAGAAAGCTACAAAAACAACAACAGCAACAAATTGCTTTGGAATAACTGTGAAACAGTTTGCCTTGCCCTCACTCTCTCTCTCTCTCTCGCTCGCTAGCTCTATCTCCCTCTCCCTCTCCCTCTCTCTCTGTGTTATGATTATAAAAATAATTGACCCAATTTATACAGCAATTTTTCGTTGTTTATTTCTTGAATACCCTGTAAGCCATAAAGTAATGGGTATAGACAGCAGATAGATAGTGAATGAGGCATACGGGAGTTGAGAGTAAAGTAATCAAGCAAAGGGGAAGAGCTTGCTCGCTTTATAGCATATGCATATTCAATAAGATCAACACTCTGTTGTAATCCATGAACATATCTTTTACATATCAATGAGTTTATCGAGTTTTTTTTATTAAACGTGACTCAAATGTTTTCTATAATTTACTCTTTATTGTAATTCCTTCATGTGATGCGGAACTAGTTCAAATGAGCTTTCCTTTACTGTTTCTATACATAGTACATTTTCTGTATAACTAACTGTTCACTCACATCTCCTTCGTACTTACAACAGCCACTTTTCGATATTCGATAAATAGTTTCATCGAGTTGAATCTGTATATCGATAGAGTTGGATCGATAACAGTTGATTCTATTATTTATATATATATGCCCTCAAATGAGCTTTTGTTTACAGGGTATTTTCGAGCGTGCACAAGTCGCTCGCTCGCTCGCTCTTTCGCGTTATCGTTTTGTACTTTAAAGTTGTTGCGGTCGAATGTGTTGCTAAAGAAAAGCTCATTAAACTAAACACTAAAACAGTGCAAATGGCCACGCAACGACCCTCGTCTTGCTATCTCTCTCTCACTCTCATACACAACCCTCTATGCCTCATTTGACCAATTTCATTTACCATGTGCTGCATTCTTGACTGTTTCTTATATACACCTTGTACTCTGAATATGAATATGCTTAAACAGGGTAGTTT